>CM067517.1:10648395-11248395 GCA_034509495.1 Acestrorhynchus altus | reverse complement strand
AAAACATCTAATGTGATTTCAAAGACCCCTTTTATTGAAATTGCATTCACAATTCTTGAATTCATTGAACTTGTGAGTTTTTGGATAGTTTCTGCTTGAATTTCTTTGCGGGAAGTCAAAATACCCTTCCAGAGTTGCTCTTTTAATGGGAAACTGCATCCCACCATCACCATCATCCTTCGTTTGAGGATACTCCAGAGGTTATCAATAGGGTTGAGGTTAGGGGAGGATGGTGGCCACACTGTGAATTCTCTCCTTTTGTGCCCAGAGCAGCCAATGACACAGAGGTATTCTTTGCAGCATGAGATCATGCTTTTTCAGGCATGAAGATGATTTTGCTACAGAAGCCACGGTTCTTTTATTTGTTAAAAGCTCTATATACATTGCCGAGGTCGTTTTCACACCTTCAGGGGCCCACCAGCTCTCTCCCCATGATTCTGGCCCAAAACATGACTCCACCACCTCTTTGCTGATGTTGCAGTCTTGTTGGGACATGGTGGCCATCCACCAACTATCCTCTACTCCACCCATCTGGACTGTTTGAAAATTAGTCTTTGTGAATGTCTGGGCCCACTGCAACCATTTCTGCCTGTCATCATTGGTTAGGGGTAACCCAATATTTGGTTTATTGTATATAAATAGTTGCAAATAGAGAAATGATCCTCTACATATAGAGGATGAAGTGAAACACATTTTAGGGTCCATTTTAACATACAATCCAGATCTCACAAATGCATTAAAAGTCAATGGGAAGGTAAGGGACAACACCTGTAACCACTTCCCTGGAAAAGAATGATGGGAAGAATTCCCTGTGGCTGTGACATTTCATTTCCAGTAACTCTGGCAACAAGCAAGCCCACCCCCCCTTGTGTGTGTGCATGTTGCTACAAGGAGGAATTGATTCTGACACACATAGGAGAGACCTTCCTTTGTCACAGCAAAGCATGTACGTACCTGAAGACCTCAGTGCAGTACAGGCCTACTTCTGCCCTACAAGTGATCTGTTAGGCTTCTGTCTACCTGATCTCCAAGGACATCTCTTTTCCTGGGATGTAATATGTTTGTGTGCTGGGCATAAAGAATATGATGCATCATAAAACCTGTCCTTTAATGAAGAAGGAACAGTGCAGTCTCTCAGATGTTGAGGACAAGGGCCATATAAAGAGTGAGTGATGGAGGGTCCCATTAAAGCTTCCCATTAGGCAAAGTGATCTATCCTGAGAGCATCTCACTCTCATATACACTCCATGAGTGCTCTTTCTACTTGTAGGCTAGCCTATCTCAGCTTTCAAGAAAGCATCTTTCTGATTGAATACCAACTGCAACACAGTGCTGCTTCTCTTTTAAATGATAGATCAGGTAATTGATTCAAATGTCAGATTCTTCTTGGCTCTGCTCTCTTAGAACAAACACTTTCCAAATAGCTTCTGACTTACTAATAACCTTTTAACCTTTTGAACCCTAGGCCAATTTTGTGGGAACTATGTGTTCATAGTTGCTGTTACATCATTATTTTAGCTGTTTTAGCTGTTTCTGAGTTTGATTACTCACTGACTTTTAATCACACAATGATGAGACCACAGGACTAGATAGGATAAGTCTTGTAGATTTGATCTTGAGTTATGAAGCCTAGACATCTGCATATACAGTAACTGCCCACAAAGTGCAGATCTTGGGTGCTAAGGGCTAACTGGTGTCGAACCTTTGTGCTATGAAGAGTTTACTTTCAAACCATCAGATCTACAAAAACATATTTAAAGAAGCACTCATTGAAAAAGGTATCTATGCAATTAAATCTGTCTACAGTGCTTTGTGAAAGTTTTCAAGGGTTTGCATCATTTCATGTAGAGATCTAGCCTACAACTTTAATCACTTGATTTTTTATTGTGAAGCAAACAGCAAAAAGGACAAAATAACAAAGAACTTCAGTGTGCATTGCTATTCACCTCCCTAAAGTCAGTACTTTGTAGATCACCCTTTTGCAGGACTTATAGCTGAATGTCACTTTGGATGAGTCACTATGAGCTTGCCGCATAGTGTCCCTGGGATTTTTGTCCATTCCTCAAGACACAACTGGTCCAGCTCCTTTAAGTCAGATTGTTTCTGCTGATTAAACAGATCTTCAAGTCTGACAACAGATTCTCAATTGAGGTCTGGGATTTGACTAGGCCATTCCAAAACATTTACACATTTCCCTTAAACCACTGGAGTGTTACTTTAGCACTATGCATTGTCCTGTTGGAAGGTGAAGATCCAGCCCAGGCTCAAATCATTGATGGACCAAAACTCAAGAATCAAGAATCATCCATCTTCTCCACTGTTTCCCAGTCCCTGCTGCTGAAAAACATTGGATGTGTTGGCTTTCTGACCAGAGCATCTTCCTCCATACATTTGAGTCTCCCACATGCCTTTCGGTAATATTTTCATCTACATCTACATCTAATATTTTTTATAATATAATTATCTGTTCCATAAAGCCCTGCTCTGTGGAGTGTATGGCTTATTGTGGTCATATGAACAAATACTCCAGTCTCTGCTTGACAACTCTGCAGCTTTTTCAGTGCTTTTTCTACCTTTGGTCTCTGTGCTGCCTCTCTAATTAAGGCCCTCCTTGCCCAGTCTAAGAGATTTGGTCACTGGCCCTCTCTTGACAGGTTTGTTGTGGTACCGTGTTCTTTCCATTTAATAATAATGGATTTGATGGTGCTCCTGGCGATCATTTGGATATTTTTATAATGTAACCATGCCTTGTATTACTCAAACACTTTGTCCCTGACTTGTTTGGAGGTCTGCACACACACACACACACACACACACACACACACACACACACACACACACACACACACACACACACATGCTGTGTCATGGCCAGTTTTATTCAGAACATTCAGAACAGCCAGAGATATTGTATATATCTAGTGTGTTGGGCTGTGACCAAAATGGATCCCTATTTACATTTTAATTTATAATAAACGTTGTAGCTCTACATGAGCTGAATATGGACCAGAATGCTTAGTCTCGTTACTAAGCAACACTGTGAGAAAAATGGAGCTCACAAAGTTTGTTCAAATAGCTGATAAATTAACCAGGGATGGTTAGGAGACAGTGGACACTATGAAATTCAGATGTTGTAACGTTAGTTCATTAATGGAAGGATTATGTTTGTAAGCAACATAATGAAAGATTATTCCATGATCAGAACAGAGATTTATTAACTTTAATTCAGAATTCAGTTTGTGTGTGTGTGTGTGTGTGTGTGTGTGTGTGTGTGTGTGTGTGTGTGTGTGTGTGTGTGTGTGTGTCTGTGTGTCTGTGTGTGTGTGTGTGTGTGTGTGTGTGTGTGTGTGTGTGTGTGTGTGTGTGTGTGTGTGTGTGTGTGTGTGTGTGTGTGTGTGTGTGTACAGAGCTTAAGACCAGTGCTGACATGCATTGTAGATGAGGAAGTGTCAGAATTCATCCATGTTTCTACTCAGCAAACTAAATTGTCTATCTATTTAATGCAATACTAATGAGGGGACAGGAATCCATTTCAGCCACAGCCGTGGTGTTTGCCTCTGTATTTTAAGCAGTGTCTTGTTTGCATCGAATTATAAACTGCATGAAAACAGTGAAACGTTTGTCTATGTTTCATCCTTTTCCTCTAACATCTATCCCCCACTGAGCACATCGGTGTCACCCATCAGGTTCATTTTTAATTTGAATTATTTTGTTAATTTATTGTAGAGATAATAAAAAATCTTGCACTATTGAACTAGGGTATTAGCAACCAACCCTGTCATGATCATTCTGATGACTATCATGACAGAAAAATCAATTATGTATGCAATTAAGTATGTAATTACTTTATTATTGCATTTATTTATTGCAGTTATGGTAATTTGGACAACATATGTTTTTGTGACAGCCCTGGTAGTGATGTTTAAGGGTTGCTTACACGGGTTTGTTGGGTGTAATTTTTTTCTTCAACATGAAGTCATTTTACAAGTCATGAACAAATTATGTAAGATATAATTTACAAATGTGTGCAGTGACTAAAACAATTGTTTCTAAATTTGATTCCTTACACTAGTCCATCCTGTGCCTCAATGCACCTTAACACACAATTGGCATTCTCTCAAGCAGCATCATGAAGATCCTCCTGGGAAGCTTTTCCAGTAGACTTGAAGTTGTCCGTGCTGAGTAGGCAATTATGCTGAGCACTTGTTAGACACTTATTGGAGAAAATATAACAGATAGATGTTATGTTCTGGAAATTACATCATACATACACTTTACTGTTTATATTTGTCTTCAAAAGAAATATCAAACAATTGAACATTTAAAAATATATTTAAGATTATAACTTTTGAGTGGACCATTGACTTCAGAATGGTTTGATTGTTTCAGCATCTGTGATTTTCCACACAGGAAGAATCTTTTTGTCTTATGTTTGATCTGTTGAGTTGGACCTTATATTCAGAATCAAAATAGAAATAATTTATTAATCCCAGGGGGAAATTACCATGTTCATTTCTTTACAAACTTTAAGGCCCTTGACTCAAAAGGGGTGTGGGCTTCTTTATCATCAATCTGTTGTTCATAGATTGAAAGAGGGTAGAATTTGTGAAATTCCATGTTGAACACAATTCTTCAGATATAAATATCTCCAAGACTATGAATAGGAACTATTTTGAACTTACCAAATTACACTGCCAACTGCAGAATGATGAGTACTGCTTCAATAAAAAAAAAAAAATAGAAAAGGACTATAATTGTGTAATTGTAGTTAAGATGCGCTTACTCTGGCATGGTCAAAAGTAGAATGCACAGACTGGGAAGATGAATCCCCATTCTTCTAGCTAAGAGGTACCTTGTCAATGGGCTCTGATGGAACCTGTGCAATTTCCCTCTGAACTTGGGTCAATAAATATTTCCAGCCTCCTCACTCCTCGTAATTGCTTTCCTCGGGTCTTCATGTCTGACTTGACCTGAAGTTATCTTTAGACAATACCCACAAAGCTGCAGACTCCACTGCCTCTGATCCGCCAACTACGAAGATGCCGGTGATGAACGATAGACTTCAGGGTCCGGCAGAGCGGGCAGATCCTCGGAACCCAGCGGCCAGTGAGAGGGCAGCCACATGCTACCCGGATCATTACACCACCTGAGCCCAGACCTCTGCTGCCGCTCTGATTGATGGCCTCCGGTAGCCCAAACCGCCTGGTGGAGGCCATCCTATCCAGCCCACACCCAGGGCCATCCATCTTGACTCTGGAGCTTGAACAGTTCCTCGTCACTGTACATCTCGTTGCGGGGTGCCAGGCTCCTCCATTCTAATCCCAGCATTGTGATTTAATGGGCACATTAGCAGCAAATACTCGATACGTCAGAGTAAATTACTGCAGGCCTGCCAGGCGGACGGAATTAACACAACAGCAAATCTGGAAGTTCATTCAGATCACCAAACAACCCCATGTAATTCATAACTGTACCACAGCCTGCATGAGGTTAAGTGTTTGGGGGAAGGGGGGACATGAATGACCTACAGTACAAGATGCATGACCTGTGTCTTTATGATTTGGGGGACTGGAGCCCACACACAGGACAGGATTTCTCAGCTGCTAATGGTTAGTAAATGGTGGAAAATAATGTTAATGTGAGTCGGAAAACCTAACCAAATGTCACGGGAGGGAAAAAGTGTAAACTGATGGAAAAGGATCTTCAGTGAAGCTACAAAATCCCATTTGTTACCAACATCTGTTTGTCTCTGTGGATTTGGCAGTCTTCAGCTCTTCATACTCTACACTGGCATTTGTGAAGGTACCCTGTTGAATTCATTATCTGACTTCTGCAAGACTTTCCAAAGAGCTTAATCATACTTGCTCAGTCACAATTAGCTCTGTGTAGGATCAAGCACAAGCTTGCTACAGAAGAAGCTCTTCTTTGCTACTTCTTTGCTCCACCACCTGTTTACAGAAAGTGCCAGTGGAGTACCAAGACTTGCGAAATGTTAATTAAATTAACTGCAATAGCCAAGTCGTCGCATGAAACCACAGGTTGAGGTGATGAGAACAAGCTGTGTGCATTCAGATCTCCTGCATGTCAGTGAGGGCCTGATCAAATCTGACAAGATCGTTTTGAAGTAGCAGATGTTTAGGCCCATAAATTTCATCAGCCCAGCAATAGCCTCCCAAAAAAATTATTTTCTGTTATTTTTTTTCCAAGATCACAGTTCTTGTACATTCTTGGGCTTGTTTTGAACACTGGGAGGCAATAAAGCAAACAGAGCTGCATGGTGAGACATTCTGTGCAAGAAGCTTATAATTCAGTCAGTCGGTTGGTTTATTAATCAACCAAGGGACAAAAAGCTGTGATGTGAATAATTCAACGAGGATAAAATGCTAAAGCCTGGCACACAGCCTTAGTGGCATTTAACTGACCAAAGACAGAAAGCACATCAGGTAAGCCAAGCTAGAATTCAAAATGGTCAGCCTGTGAGATCACTTTCAGGCTGAGTTGGCGACCAGGGTGCGTCACCTATTCATCCAGAGGCTTAGCAACTGGGCAGAGGGAAAAAAACCCTGAACGCCATCTCGCTCCACCTCTGCAGCCAGCTGCAGAAGCCAGATGCACACAGCTTGCCTGCTACCTTTGCTGCTTCAATACTCCTCATTACAGTAATTGTTGCTTAATGTTTTCATAATCTGCTGCTTAGAGGAAACTGTTTTGCTTCCTCTACTATCATCGCCGGCTCCCTGCGGCCTCCGTGTCTCAGTACTAGCCCTGCATATTTATTTTCTTTTCTTTTTTTTTCCCTTTCCACACCTCAGCCGTAATGAATTAGGATTTCTCCCAGCTGGCTGGCTTCCCTGATCCCTAATCTGGGCAGAGGGACGCCAGGCTCGACTGAGTCTCGGCACAATGCCGGCAAGGTGTCGGCCAATGGGCTCGCAGCTTTCCACTTAATTATGTGGTCACGTGTCCAGTCGTTTGGCAAGTGCGACCAGCATCTGGTGCCCAGGCGACTGAGCATGCTTGTGGAGTTTACTTACATTTCACCTGCACAATTACTCAGAATGAATGATTAGCTACTTAGGCACACTCCTCTGTGTCTTTTATTCTGTCTAAAGAGAGCCATTCACATCCATGTATGGTTTTATAGACTAATTACCCCCCACTCACACACACAAAAGTAGTCTCAGTGTTTTAAAGGATTCTGGAGTTTCATAGCACCCCACCGTCTCAGCATGTACAGAGGCTTTGCCCCCAAAAACAAAACTTTTGTGTCTAGGAGCAATATGAAAAATCTGAATTCATAGTCTTCGGTCTCTGTCTAGCCCTGACTTGTGTCATTTTTTATGTCTTTAATCAAACTCTCCACAGCCTAGGTCCCCACGGATACTCTACTGCATTGTTTTCTGTCTTTAAATTTTATCACTTCATTGATTCAGCACACACACACACACACACACACGTACAGAAGTATACAGCTCCCAGTCATAACACAAAACTGTGTGTCAGGATCTCCTGCAGGGGCAGGTAGATTACCTCTTCTTGTAATTTCCCAGGCTACCACTACACACTGCTGCTAACAACACACTCCCACACAAGAATGCACTCCGATACATCTTCCCACTGGCACTCAAACATCTTCACACCCACAAAACACCAACTTCACTTTTACGCCAACTTTTTGTAAGGGCTGAGGATCACTGAAGATACACTATGTGACATGGTTAACAATTTCACGGGCTTTTACAAGGTTTAAACCATCTCCATTAAAATAGGTTTCAACCAAGACTTTTTAATTTGTTCCTTTAATTTGAACAAATTGGAGAAAGTTTTAAGTTTAAGTTTCTTAAAACAGCACTGTGATAAAATTTGTGCTTTCAGTCACTTCTGAAGTACATGCCTGCATGCATTTCTGGACAAACTGAGAGATACAGAACCATCACTCAATGTGTAAGAAGCATGAGGACTGTGGTGATAATGTAATATTTCAGGATTTTATACAAATATGATTTAGGTTACACAGCATTACACAGTTTAGTGTTATCCTGCCCACTGCACCAGGGTTACTTAGTGCAGTAAGTGGCACACTGGTTTTGAAGCTCTGGCCCTATAATGCTAAGAGTTTGGGTCATGTTGCTTCTGTAGCCAGGGGTCTGAGAGAGCACAATTTGACATGCTCTCTCTGGGTGGATAGATGGCTCTGTCTCTCATCACTGCCACTATGATGCTGGCGAGCAGTGGTGTCTGTTGGATGATGTTTCAGAGCTGGGGATATGGCGCATTCTCCAAGTGCATTGGCCATGCAGTGATGCTGCATTGGCGGCAGCACTGACAGAAAACACACCCATTTATTTGTGTTATTTCTCACCCGCTGCTGTAGCACAGTTCACATAATATGAAGCTGTTAGGGGGGAGGCTAGCTTGTGCTTCATCTCAGGTACGTGGATTGCCAGCACATCTATTTGAAACTGCCATTATTAGTTCAACTCACTTGCAGGAGAACTTTAACTGGCAATTTTTTTAACAGCAGATGATCAGGTTGGCTTGCATTGTAGTGATTGATGGAAAGATGAATAGAAGGCTTTTTTACACATCCAGACAGAGAGGCCAACTATGTTCTTATGTTCTTTTTCTCAGTTGTATTTTACAGAGTATCAAGGACACACCTCCCAACCCCACAAAATAGATATATTTAAATTGATATGTATTTAGGTGATATTTTTCAGAGTATTTTACAATATTTTACAGTGCTTCTCAAAAAAACGTATATATAATGGTAATAATACTGCATTTTTATACATGTATTTCATGTAATAAAGTGAAATATTTCAAGCCTTTTTATTCAACTTTTGATCAGTATGGCTTATGCTCATGAAAATAATTAAATAATAATAAAATAATAATAAAATAATTCTACAATCCACTTGTAGAACTGCTAAGATGTTATTGGTTTGACAGTGGCCTTCAGCTCATCTGTATTGCTATATAGGTGTCTCATCTTCCTTTTAATAAAACTCCACAGAGTTTCTATGGGGTTTATGTGCAGAGAGTTGACTGGCTGATCTGTAGCAGTAATAGTATTTGATACTACTCTTTGATAGTAGTTTTGGCACTGTGGGCAGGTGCTGAGTCCTACTGGAAAAGGAAATCAGCTTTTCCATAAAGCTTCTCAGCAGAAGCAAGAATTGCTTGAAAATCTTGAAAGTCACTTCTGATGCTGTGGTGTGATATTAGGAATGCTGCAGTTGAAACCCCTTTCCTAGAGACAAGGTGACAAGTTTTTGAAACCACCTTTCTCAACAGTCCTCATATGGCTGTGGTCATATTTGTTGCTTGGGTACCTTCCCCACTACATTTTCCCCTTCCAGTCAACTCTCTATTAATATGCATTGATACAGCATTGATACATTGAAAACACCTTTTATAGCAATGACCTCCTGTGACTTACTTATACAGCGTGTCAATGACCGTCTTCTGGACATCTGTCAGGTCAGAAGTCTTCCCCATGATTGAGGTGGTTGTGTGTGTTGAACTAGACACAAGATTGTTAGAATAGTAAATTACCCAAACTTGAAATTCAAAATTCAAACAATTTGACATGCTGTTTTGGATTTTCCCTTACTCACAATATTCCGATTTTTGGAGATAGACCAGTATTTCTGAAGGAACGTCTGCTTAGTTTCATGTGTTTAGCATACCTTTCTTACATTGGTGACAGTATCTGTGCTGCTTTGTGAGCTCTGTTCATTAAAACGAGAACAAAAGATCTCTGAAAACCTCAGTTCCTATGCTGATAAATCACTGAATGTGTTTGACTACTGTTCTAGTAGTTACTCAGAAACTCTTGGTGAGGTACTTTCACTCAAGTCATTATTCCATAGAAATAATAATACTTTAACTTGCTCCATTATTTTACTTCCAGTCAGCATCTACATTCACATGTTAAATGAAATGTACACAACACCAGGCCTGTATCTCAGCCTGACATTTGAAGGACAGAGAAAAATAGTGGTTGAAGTCAAAGTTATGAGTCCCCTGATGGCAGGTTATTGATAGTAGTCGGGCGTGCTAAAGAAAGTGTCTATCGACCTCACCATCTGTGGATCAGAAGGCATTTGGGTTTTTCTAATTATCTTACGCAGGCATTCTTTAAGCCCTTGACTGCTGTTAAGGGCTTATGCAGGAAGTCACAGCAAGGGTTGAGATGGCACAAGGTGATAAGGCTCATTTATTGTTTGGTGCTCATCAGCACATTCTCTCTCTCTCTCTCTCTCTCTCTCTCTCTCTCTCTCTCTCTCTCTCTCGCTCACTCTCGCTCTCTCTCTCGCTCTTTCTCTCTCTCTCACACACACACACACACACACACACACACACACACACACACACACACACACACACTTTGTCTCTCTCTCATGCTAAAGCTTCAATACAAGCCCATGATTAGAATCACAGACATTTCTACAGGGAGAAGAAATAGCCTGACTTTGAAGGTGAAACCTTGAGGACATCATCTGTTTGAAGCACATCTAAAAGGGGTCTCTGATTTGTCCAGTGTAGCTATTATCCCTCTCTCACACTTTGTGTCCTGCTGTGGTTTGCATAAGTGAGAAAAGAGGTACTTAAAGTCTGATATGTTAATGCCCTGTCATGGTGGCTGGAGTAATTAACATTAAAAGGTAATGACACGTCCTTCAGACTTTCATCACACACCTGAATTAATGTAACTGTCAGCGTTTTTTAATCGATACTGGAACATATTAAGAAATATAACATGATCAGAAACAAGGTCATTTAATGAATAATAGAAAGAAGAGCCCCTTTCCCTTGTATGTTGGGAGAGATGCTGAGCCGAATCCCAATGCAATTATTTGACAGACTCCATCATAAGAATCCATTGAACTGAACTGTTTAGACGTATTAGGCCCAGAGTCAGATGAAGTATATGAGAATGAAGGAGGATTAGAGTGTGTGGCTTTCAGACTGTTGCATGATTCATGACAAGCAGAGGCAAACTTTCATGAACTGACAGTCAGTGAATGGATGATTGATACCATGCTGCGCTTATCATTGCAGTGTATCAGCTTTATGGCAAAATCCTGAAGGACACCGCTGCCTGATATTGTTATTCCATACCAAGCAGGTGCAGACCTCCAGAGAGCTCTAGACGGAAGAACATCTTTATTTAGACCAAACATGCCATGATATATTGTCAAATTTATGATTGCAATAGAAAGTCAGATAAGCAGTTAGGATTAGTAATTTTAATGTATGCATGTCTAACAATTAAGCTTAATATTCAAAAGAGAATTTCATAAAATTTTTATACATTTAAATTAGGTTTTATGTTAATAAATATTTTATAGTTCTTATGTAATGCTTTTATTCAAGGCTGAAAACAACATAATGCAACCTAACTTAACCTATTTTGTTTGGACTATTCTGACAGAGACCATTTCCACAAAGGAAATTAAAAGTATATAATAATTTCAATTTATTTCAGTTGGGTCCATGGCTTCTTCTTCATTCCTTATGGAATTAACTAAGACACTCTCATGGGTCTTCTGTTCCCATCTCCCAGGGAAGCTAAAGAACACTGCACTAACCTACAGGATGTATACATGGGACCTTCTGCATTGAATGTTAATGTCAGAGTCACTTTGGCATGTTTGAATAGACAATTCTAGGCAGACACCGCTGACCATGATGTGCAGCTACTGTGCTGTGCACTGTGGGTGGTAATAACTTCTATGATGTATTCCCTGTACACACATGATCACATTTGTACTGTGGGCTTCTCTTTTCTCAAAAAGGCCTTATAAAACCTGTTTTCCATTCAGCTACAATTTTAGTGTCTTATTCAGTTACATCACACTGGCCTAGCCCCTGGTAATACAATCCAGTAGCAGAGATGATTGGGTAGAAAAAGATGCCCTATTGCTGAAAGACATCCACTGATGTAATGAGGAAGGCATCTCATTAGCTGGGTTAGTTGTCTTTGATTTATATAGCCCGTCCAATCACTCCTTAATCAGCAACAACCAATGATCCGTGGAGAGACCCAGCCCATTTAATTAGCAAGCCTGCGAGCATTGTAGCAACTCCAGTCACCAGGAAGGATATTTAAACATTGGATGAAGTTGCTACACTTACTACATTGATAATTTAAATAATTAAGCCGTAATTACTAGGCAAGCCTGGGAGTAGTACAACAACAAAGAACGGCATTACTTCAACACAGCAAGAGGAGAGAGTGCGATAAATGAGTCTATAGGAGCACTGCTTTCTTCTGCTGCTCTCTCTACATGTGCGATTTATTTCCTCAGAGATTCACAAATATTTCATTAAATACAATTAGTAGTAATGTAATATGTACTGAGTTCATCTATCAATGTGTGAACCTATTACCACCATGCTGTGGAGCAGTGCAAATGAAAGCCTATGGAAAGTTCAACCAATAGACTCCAAGAGCCTTCTATTCATAATGCTACATTGCCACCAGACTGGTCCTGCCCAGTTTCCCGAGGCGTTGACTCCTCGGACATTCATGTATGGCAAGATCTGCGTACGTCCAAATGTTCCAAGACCTGGGCCAATATTGTTTTCTATAACATTGTTGATCTTTAATGCACACTTGCCTGTGGATTCTACTGTTGGAGGATAAGTTTTTTAATACCATTCACTTAGGAATAAACAATAAATGAGCAGATGTCCCAATACTTTTGTCCATATAGTGTCTTTAGTGTCCCAAACAAATAATTAAAAAACAGGCTCTGGTCTTATTGAAAGTCCTGGTCTCATCAGTACAGAAATAAAAGAAGATTGTATTTATGCATGTTTAGAGTTTGTATACACCTACATTCACCTTGCATTTACAAGCACTTTTTAGATTGGCTTTATCTTATCTGATGCTACACAAGTCATCCACCCCTTCCCCACCCTTCATAATGCCACCACTGACCAGTATTACTTGGGAGGTGGACCATCATCAGTACACTCTGACCAACATGACACCAAATGAAGGTTTATCTTATCTTATCTTATCTTATCTTTTATGTTTCACTTAGGAAAATAGACAGCAATATTGTTTTTTATCCAGGCCTATGAAAAAGTGGGTAGTTTTTTTATCTGGATACATTTTCCAGTCATTCAATATTCTGTGTCCTGTATTATTCATGTATTTCCAGCACCTTCACATTATGGTGATCAAACTGCACATTTACAGGATTGGTCGGTTTATGTGAAAGCAGGATTCCCATAAACCCACCCTACACTGGTTGGATTTATACCCTTTACACTGTCAAGCATCTACTAAGGCATAATGCCACAGCAAGTGTTTGTGTACCACTTGTCTTACCTTACCTTGATGCATCATTCACATCAAAATGACATCCATAGGACATTTTCAGAATGGTTTTAAAAGTTGTAAAAAGGATTTGAAGCAAAGCAGCCACCTTTGACTCCTAGCCTAATTACAGGCATGGCAACACAGTGAGCGAGATGTTTCATCGAATCACCTCATTATTACTGTATATTTTGAATTTATTAGCTATTACAGCTCTTACTCTTCATATATTACCCCAGCAATGTAGATAAACCAGTGTATACCTTAAGTTCACAGCTGTGCTTTCAGTTGCTTTATTATAATGCATGGAAAAGCATTCAGCTGCATGCTGTGAGCATTCATTGACCCGCATAACTTTGAAAAATAGGAGCCATTAAAGTGTTATGTTAGACATCCTCTGTATGTGAAACTCCAACCAAGTAGAATGGAGGCAACCAATCACCTGCTGTCCCCTGTAAGAGGAGCTCTGTGGAGTGGCACTAATGTTGCATTAGCCCACCTTTATGGCAATCAGTATAAGAAGAACCTCTTTGCTGTCATTACCTCTCAGACCTCCGACTGTAATCAGTTCATTTCGTTCTTTATCTGCTGTTGTAATGATATTCAGCAGAGGTGAATTTGTGTTTTCTCAGCCACAGGCAGGTGATAAAAAAAGAGTGTCATTTGCTTTGACCTCCCTTCCGACTGTAACATTATGACACATAGGGTGGACATAAAAGCAGAGTTTTATTATAACAAAACCAGACAGCCAAGTCAAAATCACAATATCAAAATCCAAAAAAATCAGATTAGACTTAATCTACGTAGAGACAGTGTAACATTACTTTTTCTGATACTAAAGTGTAAATCCTGAGCATCAATCCAATCCAATATTTTTCTTTAACAGTTGTTAATTTTTTTTTTTTCATTTACAAAGAGCTTCTGAAAGTAGGCATGTTCAAACTTTTCAAACATTCTCCGATCTGCACTCTCCCAGACCTGTGTGCTGGGTTTCATACTCCCAGATGTATGGTGGACCCGTAAGGGTGGAACAGAGACTTCAGGCCTCATTAGCTGGGCCACTCCTCGTCCTGCCAGGCATATCAGAACTGCAAAAAGTAATGACCAAGTTAAATCTCTCCTGTGTGCTTATTTTACTGCTGCTCCTAATCACAGTAGACTATGTCATTTAAAATGTATTGAACGTAAACTGTAGTGAATGGAAACAGGGCTTTTTTCTGCTGATATTTCATAATTGTGCACAAAATGTGTAAAATATGTGAACAGTGAAGTTGTAAGGTGTGGAAGATCAAGAAAATTAAGAATAGGGAGAACTGCTCATGTGAAAGCAGGAAAAGCCCCTATATGACTACAAAATAATCAAATCAACATTTATTTGTATAGCACTTTTCACAGCTGATGTTCACAGAGCAGCTTTACAGAAATCAAAAATTAAAAAGGTTATCAATGCATGAACAAAAGAACTTTTAGGTTTAGGAGAATCTGGAGTGGTGGTGCACTGCTCTACTGTGTAGCAACACCTGCTGAAAAATTACCTCCATACCAACACTTCATGTCAACATGTCAACATTGCTTATAGGATTGCTGGAAAAGCATTTCTCCATATTTTGTAACTAATTGCTAGTTCATCTCACAGAGATAAACTGAACCACCCTGGCTGAGCTTTAAAAGTGAGAGTCGACTGTCATGCACATAGGGGTGTCCAGTTTTGGCTTGTAGAACAGATGTGCAGTGACACATATACAAAAATGAGTCTTTTCAATGTTTTCAAAGAAACATTGAAACAATCCTGATGCCTGTTGGAAACATGTATGAGCTATTTTCAGACTAGATTTGAAATAGGATTGGATCAGATACAATTTTTTCTATAACTAAATGAGGTTTTTTTTCAGCTTATATCACCTCAATATTCATACCCATTAATGCTAATATGCCGTCTCTAGCCATGCCTGTTTGTTGAGTTATGCCATAGCTGTGCTCATTAAGCTGTGCTAAACTTGCTGAACAAGCAGTAAAATATCATATCCTCTATATGTGTCATCAGTACAGATGACAGAGAGCAATCCAAAACAAAAACAGCAAAAGCATTGCATATATTCCACTGTAGCAAAAGACTTGTTTTAGTCCTTCTTACCACTAGAAGCAGTATACTCTAGGCAATATGGGGGAAAAAAATGATATATTTTAACTGAATGACGATATATAGAATACATATATGATACAATATATGATGTGAAAAATACAGTGTGAAAAAATAAGGATACCCCATGAAATCCATCTTTTTTACTCTGTTTAAACATTGATCTTCATTTCTTGTTTACACACACTAAGTCTTATACCCCTATGTGAGAATGCAAATGAGGGTGGAGGGAAGCAGAGAAGAGCAGGGAGTGGAGAAGGGTGAACAGAAAAAAAACTGAAAAAAGACTGAAACAGAACATTATTTACATTAAAATTCAGTATTAACAATATTAACTTAGTTCATATCCCACTCTGTTTATATCACAATGTTGATATAAATATAGATATATCGCCAAGCTCTACTGTACACCTTCTGTAAACTGTTTGGACCAGGATTGTACTCCTTCATACACACTCCAGATTTGTCCTTGAAAAAAAAAATTATTGTCCACTCCTTCTGCATCTGTCTCAGGTGGATTTTACTAAAAATTGCCTTTTGTGCAGGTGATTAGATCAGCTAAATATGGATGAAAGCTCTCCCTGCTGTGTTGGAGTTGGTGCTTCTGGGTCTGGTATTTCTCACAATCATCTCTATAATTATTCTCATTTTAGAGTTATTAATATCACCGACTGCTCAGTGTCCCCTATTATACCAGTTTGCATTAAGTGGTTTTGAACACTGACTTTGTTCAAGTAGACCAAATAATATTTCTCACCATTGAAAGGCCTAATTCAGTACTATAGTTAATGTTGGAGCCAACCTGGCATAACCAACAGAGTAACAGTGCTGTCATTCAGTTGGATTTGTATCAAACCATGTTGGAAATGTATTGCTCTGTATTTCTATTATTAATAATTCTCAAAGGCAGGAGTTGTAAAACTGGATTGTGTGTAGGGATGCAATCCCATCTCAATACTTGTGACAGTGGAGGAGATTCTCTGTTGAAACAAATCCTTTGTATTATGCCTGACAGTGGTGAGCTACAGTATGTTCCAGTAAGCCCTCCAGCAGACAAATATAATATTTGAGTATTTTTTACATTCTGTTCTGAAATGTCTTTCTGATCATTGATTCTTGGTCTGTGTGTGTATATTCTATAGCTTGTACAGCGCTAGTCTGGCCTCTACATCTCTACTTCAGCTTCACTCTTGCTGAATCTCATCCCTGTGGTTCTGTGAGTCCTAGATCACAGATGTTATCAGTCCCTCGCTATCTGCACAAAGGGGTCCTGAGTAGATGGTCATCCACGTGAGGGTTGCACTTTACACCTACTCAGGTGGTCATCCAACAACACAATTGCATAGTTTACTAATTTACTTATTGTAGTAAATTCATTTGAATCTCTGTAAACGGCTGGGAAATGTAATAAAAATAACTACAGAGTTAAAGAGGAGGAAAATATTATTTCTAATATTAGAATTGTGATTTGAATGAGTACATGTTGTGAAGCATCAGCATGACAATTTCAAATCTTGCAGAAGGTGTTAATTAAAATCCACAGTATACAGTAGCAACCTGATGTTTGTGAACTGAAGCATACTTAATTTATTACAGGGAGATTAATTTCATGGATCTTCTGTTAAAAACATATCATTCCTTTTTGCAAGAGATTTACACGTTGGGCGACAGGATACATGTGCAAAGGAATAGAGACTTTATTGAGAAGGAAAACCTGTCAAAAACCATCAATGAAAGAGCCAGGTGAAAACAAGTTCTACCAGAAGACTCTATGGAACATGCAGAAACCTCTTATTCTGACCATAACTGTATTTGAAGGTTAAAATTTATGAGTTATTTATGGGGCATTGGCCCCATAGTCAGGCCAGGTCTTGAAACATCTGGACTACATCCTCAGTATGGAAGGTAGGGGCGGAGCTAACCCACTGGACAACCAACAGGATCAAATTGTTGGTGGCAGGAAGGAAGGGTGGAAAGGCCAGACATCGGCATCTGTAAAGCAGCAAATGGGCATGTGAGTAAAAGCCTTTTTTTGGACAGGTGGGGCAATTGATTGGGTGAGGAAGAAATGAAGGCAGTGCATTCGCGTCTCTTGGTAGAACATTTACTAAAGCATTTGTAATCATCAGTATGTCAAAGAGCCAGAAAGTCCAATCTGTGAAAAGACTCATTAGTAAGTAGGTGTTTATGCTTGAGACCTTGCAGAAAGTGTTTGTCCATGGTCTTTATAGTCTGTTTGATTGTTCTCAAGGCGCAGGTGTGTGGTAGATGTGGCATTGAAACTGATATTGCTTATTGACCCTTGGAAAATCATCACATATAGTTTCATATGTAAAATGTTTGAAAATCCTGCATTAAACCCTTTTTTTCTATAGGAGAATCTGAGAAAGTTAGAAACAATATAATCTAACAGTATGATTTTATGATTTTTCCAAAATTCATCCATTCATCCAAAGCCCATCCAATGTTGCAACAGTTGTTCCAAAATAATGCATTTGTGGGCAGAACGTGGATTTGTTAATTGGTGGGTCTAAAGTTTGATTTTCAGCATGCGTACATAAGAAACTATACCACTGATATTTGTGATATCTCACCCGGTCTCGGCACAAGAGAGCATAAAGGTGCTTGACTCACTGCCCTATAAAAAAGTTCCCAGATGCTAATACACTGACTGCTAGATATACCCCTACAATGCACTTGGAGGCATTTTGCCCAGTTGGCAGATTTTGAGAGGTTGTAAATCGTTGGACTGAGAAAAGCAGGATGTTCATTTTGAGGACATCATCTAGGCCGTTCTGACCAATACACCTTCGCCTTTGTATGCAGTGGAGTCATGCATGAGTAACCTGGACTGCTACACACTGGAACCATATCATCTTTAAAAATCCAATCTTCTGTTTGGGATCCAACAACAGTCAGGTTTGAGACTGGAGGGTTCGTGCTGAGCATTTAAATCCTGCTTTTGCTTTTGCGACACATTTCCCTACCTGCTAGGCGATGATCTGGGGAGCCATCAAATCTGACAGTCATTCACCCCTAGTAGTGACACTAATAGCTCAGTGATATTGGTAGGACATTCTGCAGCCACATGTTTTATCTTATGGCAGGGTTTCAGCAGGATTATGTTCACCCACACATTTCCCAAGATTGTTTCTGTTGGATTGTAACACTTTCTTGACCTGCCAGGTTGCCAGATTTATTGCCAAACGAGCATTTATGGGACTGGGACACCAGCTTCAGTGACCTACGAGTGTGCAGGATCTACAAGCCCAGCTGCAATATCCGTGGGCATATGTACTGGCAACAGGGTACTAGAGCTTGCTTTCAATTGTTCAGTTTTCCCCACTTATCCTTGTAATCACTTACATATATCATTACATTCACACATATAAAGTTCTATTCAATTCCAACAACTCTTTTTGGTACATTATGTTTTGCCAACGAGTGTATTTGCATGCATTTCATTAAAAATCTAACAAATAACATCCTAAATCTAATTTTCAAATATTAAACCCATTCTGCATTGATGTCCAGCTAGTTATGGTCAGGAAAATGCAGTCTGTTTGAGGAAGCACTCAACTCTGCTGCAGAACCAAGGACAGCTCACTATGTCTACTAACAGTTTGCAAGCAAAGTCAGCCTTGTCAAAATATGTGCAGTGTTCATTAATAAACATGAGGGTGGGAATTTGATGCTGGGACATAGATAGAGGTGATGTTTATCTGAAGTGAAGTTGTTTAATCATAATTAATTTCAAGCACTGAAATGTGTCAGAATTTGACTGACACTCAGCTGATTAAACATTACATGTTGCCAACATGACGCCAGCACCAGATTTAAAAACTTGAAGATGGCCTACAAATCTATGCATGAACCATCCACTCCTTACATGATGTCAAATGTCAAAACCCAGTCCTTACTTAGAGCCATTTGAGGCATATAGAGTTTTAAGACTTTCCTTTGCCCTGCAGCTGAAGGACTGTGGAGGAAAAAAATAAAATGTAAAAATATTTTCTGTAATTATAGTGCTTAAACAGTTAAACGAGACTCTTTACAGTATTAATCAGTCTGTCTGCTCAGATTAATGTGGTTAATTGTTTTCTTTGTTTGTTGTTAAGAGAAGCTTATCATAGTTAGCATTTTTCCTTATCTAAATCTTAATCTAATGGATGGTTGCTGTAATTAGCTTTCCACTGATTATTCGATTGGCATCAGCTCTCGCCTTCTCCAGTGCTTCCACAGTGTTTTCCAATGTTTCATTGTGCCAACTCACAAATAATAACAATAATGAGTCATTAAACCACATCATGAAATATTATATTTTATGTCAGTTTTATACAAGTTTGTCCACTTCTCAGTCTATTAGTCTTTAACCTTGGTAGAACCTTCATAGCTCAAGAATGAACAAGATTCCCATTTATCGTTCAGTTTAACCCACTATTCCTTATAGGAGAATTACCCCACACCTATTATTTAAACTAGGCCTAAAACGTTCTACCAAGACAAGCCTTTTATACTATGAAGTATACTGTGTACTGCATGTCATTCATAGGAGACAAAATTATTGTTAACTTCATTTTATATTATCTGGCTGGCACACTCAGAAGCTTGAGTATTTTAATCACATTAGATAAACAGATATTTCTGTTTGTGCCTCTGAGTGAGAAACCAAACCCATTGTCCCAGTCAGAGCTGCTCTGCTAGAGATGGTATACTGACCAACATCCATTTTAACACGGATCAGTAAAGTAGCTTAATTTAGATTTTATTCCAAGGTAATTAAGGTCATTTTCTTGGTCCATTTGACATGAAATATTCATACAATGTAAAGTGCAGCTGGTGCAGTATGTTCAAATTATGTAAAAATAAGTAAATCATTGCCGTCATATGTAAACCTTACATCCAGTTTTTGTTTATATGTTTGTTTTTTACATATTTTAGAACTGGTGGCTATTCTTTACATTGTATCAGAATATTTTCATGAACAGACTAATGGAAATGTTCCAAAATGACTTGGAATGACTTCTACATTGACGTCTATTTAAAGTTGGGAGGGTTTTTTTCCTCCTTTCCAACGTCAAAATACATTTAGAAACGGGTGATATGTGTTTACAGAGGCAGCAGTCTGGTACACACTTGCAGCTGAATAATATAATTCCCCTGTCATTTTTATATGACTCATCATGCAATCACAAGACTTATCCAAGTTATGCTGCACTTCTGGAGAGAACTCTAAAATACAGTGAATATAACCTGTGAGAGAGGGAGACTAATATTCGACAAGCTGCCTTTACAGAATGTTAGCAGTCAGTCTGCAAGACCTTAACAAACACCTGCTCCTTTAAAGTCTATATTAAGATGCATGCCCTTGCAATAGCACCTCCATGTCGTAAGACTGCATTAATGGGATCTGATACCCGCTCCTTTGGGTAAGAGCACAAATTCTTTGCATGCTAAAACATTAATACTGATTGGCAGGTTATGCATGAAGCCTCTCTGCAAATTAACCAGCACACATTCACATGGATGTGCGTGCACACACACACACATGCATAAAACGAAGGCCCATTTTTATTACCTTTTCATTTCACAATTTATAAGCAATCCTCTTAAAAAGGGAAAGATGCAAAGTTGCTGGAAAGGGTTGCCAAGACTTACACATTCAGGAGTATTTTACTACAAATTTAGTTCAATAAATCATAATCTATTTTTTTTAATAATATAATGTCTCTTGTCAAGATAAAGAGCTAAATCTTTAATGACTTTCAACAATCCAGTAATGATGGAGTAGAAGCCTGTAATTGCACAGGGTCTGAAGTATCTGAAGTATGGCCATCTAAGTAAATAGTGTTAATGGGGGCATATAGAATTTAGAGAGAGTGTGGTAAACCAGAATGTGAAAAAATGTGATGGTAACATTTATAGGTTGAATGTGTTTGTTGGAGTGGTTACGATAAGACTGAATAAACTCATAAACAGGGCCAGTTCTGTCCTGGGAAGCCCCTTAGACCCAGTGCAGGTGGTGGGAGAACGACGTTAGCCAAGCAGGTTTCCATGCTGGATAATGACTCCCACCCCATGCACGAGACTCTGGCAGGACTGGGCAGCTCTTCAAGGACAGGATTCTTCAAGAGTGTGAAGGAGCAGTATCACAGGTCCTTCCTTCCTGCTGCTGTTAGACAACCAACACTGCTTCCAGCAGACCATGGACACACTCCAGGTTGTTGGGTTTTTTTTTCAATGTAACATAACAATGTGCAATACTTCTGCCTTCTCCCCACATGCAACTATCTGTAAACTATCTGTATATATTTTTTCTTTGTTTTTTGTTTATTATTTATGATGTTAATATTGCACAGACTATACTGTATATACTTTACTATACTTTATATATTTCTTGTTCTGAGTGCCTTGCTGTAACACTGTGAATTTCCCTGCTGCGGGACCAATAAAGGATTTTCTTATCTTATCTTAATCATGTGAACAGAGTATGAACTGAGATAACCTTTCCTAACTACAGGCATGAGCAGGGCTGTTTCTAATTAAGTCACCAGGGGAACCCATAAGAACATGCCACCAGCCACCACCAATACAGCAGTAACTCAATTTTTAGTAGTAAATCTCTACTTACTATATAGGAGCACATTGTGGTTCTAAAACATAGACTACAGACTGTAGTCCATCTGTTTCACTAAGCTTCTTTCGCCCTATTCTTCAAAGGTCAAGACCTCACAAGACCACAGAGCAGGTATTATGTGGGTGGTGGGTGATTCTCAGCCCTGCAGTGACACTGACATGGTGGTGGTGTGTTAGTGTGTGTTGCGCTGGTACGAGTGGATCAAATACAGCAGTGCTGCTGGAATGTTTAAATCCCTCTGTGTCACTGCTGGACTGAGAATAGTCTGATGAAGGATTAGAGGGTGAGAGGCTGCTGACTTTAAATCTACAATGTGGAGCAACTAGGTAGCAGTGTCTAATAGAGTGGACAGTGAGGGGAGTGTTTAAAAACCCCAACGGCACTGCTGTGTCTGATCCATTCATACCATCGCAACACACACTTATGTAACAACACTGTCTAACTACAGTTTTGAGAATTAAAAACCAAATAATACCTACTCTGTGGTGGTCCTGACCATTGAATAATATGTATTGATAATGTATTGATTATCACAGTTTGTCAGTGATATGATCTGGAGTAGGTGACCATATTAAGGCGTGTCAGCTGGGATGGATGGGTTACATACATTTAGCACACAAGACTAAACATTTCTCATAGCCTAAGAGACGGATATCACATAGGACAGATCTGTTAGGACTCAAGGTCACTGGACTTGAACACAATTGAAATAGAATTGAAATGTCTTAGTGGCCTTGGGATCTAGATTACCATTGTGCTGTTAGTTTCCAGCACTCTGTACCATCCATTGTTACCATTTTGGTGTTTTATAAACTTTGCAAGCTCCCACTGCGATCAATTAATGAGGTCAGGAGCAGATTCTTTTGAGTTTGGTGCCGCCTGACTGGAATTAAGCGTCTGGCAAGGTAAGAGGGAGTCAAAAACCTTTGGCTGTTCTTCTGTAGTGCTGTTAGCATAAATTACTGCATTTGAGGCCAGGGTAGCCTCCTGTCTCTTTTGTTTTGGAGCTGAAATGTCCTTGCAGATGTCTGATCAGAATGCAGACCAAGGGTTTGTTAGTAAAACAAGGAGCTCTGTCTTTGTCAAAACTCTGCCAACTCTGTTTGTTAAAATAACAGCTGGATAGCAGATCAACAGCTGGCTTTCAAGAGGCTTCAATTTAACAAATCTATCCATATGGTCATGCTTGACATGAAGAGATGAACATAAGCATTTTACCAAATGGGTTGCAAAATTCACTATAACTCTATAACAAATAACAGGTAGGAAAGTCAGAGCCAGCTCACAGTATAGATGAATGCTAGGGTTGCCATTCATCTATAGAGACATCTAGATGCTCATTATTATTATTATTATTATTATTATTATTATTATTATTATTAAGTGGGTAAAAAGGTTAGTTATTATCCTCTGTTTTTTGGAGGTGATGGCAGTGAGAAATGAGAAGCCATGAAGTCTTCATTTTAAAGACATCCTGTAGTAATTTTACTACATTACATCACCTCCCAGTGTAAATCTAATCCCAAACCGAATTCCCTAAATTTATATTTATAAATGCTTTTAAATCAGTACTGGTTTATTTAATGCAGTATATTAATATTGTATTTTGTGCAATGTAGTATTTTCAATTGTCTCTGAGAAACGTACTTTACATTCATTACATACAGTCAATATTGTTGATGTGTTGGAAGCAAAAAAAACTGACAAGTGTCTGGGCATCTCCAAAATATCAGGTCTTCTGGACTGTTAACAGTATACTGTGGTCCATACCTACCAAAAGTGCTCCGGTAAGGACAACCAGTGCATTGGTGAAAGGCACAAATTTGTGGAGGACTCACTGATTCATATGGAGAGCAAAAGGTCCACCTGGTCCAAAAACACATAAGAGCTTCTTACCTTACTTCTTATACTTACCTGGCAGGGGTGATCATGATCATGAAGGTGGTTTGCCCAAGGTAAGGCTCAGCCATTGCACTCTGGTTGTGCTGACCCTTGCAAATTCCTCAAATGTGGGAATCTTGACTGTCATTAATTTCCCTGAGGGAACCCTCCCAAGGGATCAATAAAGTTCTATCCTATCCTATCCTTCTGTGGCACAAACTGATGAAATAGTTAATGCTGGATTTGTCTTGTGGAATCCACGCCTTGCGGTGCTCAAGCCTTTTGGCTCCATAAGAGGGATCAAAAAAATATTAGGAAGGTGGTTTAATGTTATGACTGGTCAATGTATGGTTGTAGGTACAGTTTTGGATTGCTACAGAACCTTATTATGCATTATGTGGAGATAAATTACATTGTTCTTTACTGTCCTTTTATTCAAAAGTGGTTCTTCTAGATCACTCCAGGGAACACATTTTAGTACTTTGTACTAGGGCTGGGCAACATATTGACATTTATATTGGGATATAAACAACACTGAGATTATGTTCTTTACTTAAAGTAAAGGTGCTCATAGATCCACTGTGCTTGCACACAGGGAAATTTGTCCTCCGCATTTAACCCATCCACACACAGTGATACACACACACTAGTGAATTACTTGGGGGCACTGAGCACATGTGTCCAGAGCAGTGGGCAGCCCTATCCATGGCAGCCATGGAGCAGCTGGGGAGTTAAGTGCCTTGCTCGAGGGCACTTCAGTCATGCCCTTCCAGGTCAGGAATTTGAACCAGCAACCTTCCAGTCACAAGGCTGGTTCTCTAATCTTCAGGCCATGGCTGCCATGAACAGTTTCAGATTTATGAACGATTTTAGATAACAGAGATGCTGTTTAGTAGACTGTTTCAAAAGGTGTACTCTGAAGTATGTACATCTCAGACCAGCCTCAATGTTCTGAACAGTGCACACACACTAGGAGAGATTTGGTTAGTAAACCAATTAATCATTATTAAATTGTTTTCACATTTAAATTGATTACTTTGAAAGAGAGAATAATATTGGGCCATATTCATCATATCATCATATCCTCCTAAGATGTTTTTTTATTTGTTCTTGAGAAAATACTGGTGAATGTCAGAATCTTTGTGAACACTGAATACTTGTGTTTTAAGAAGACATTTCTTCCTAACAACTGCTGCTGAATGAGGCCCATTGTTATTGACAGTTCTTTATTTCTTCGGTATTCTGAATAAGAAATCATAGATTGTTGTTTAAAGAGACTGACTGTGGGGAAAATCACAGTAATAATTATAAATTCATTTTAAATCTCTCGGCTGCTCAGTCTGTGGATAGATAATGAAATTTCTTTTAGAAAAGACGGCAGCTCAGAAGGCCAATCAGGTGAGAATATTTTACAAGTTCAAACAAAAATAATTGATTTAAGCCTTGAGTTCTTTTAAATCTGAGTTTAATGAAAACAGTGTGCTACTGAACACAGACAAGGAGAGGGAGAGAACAAAGCTGAAGGAGATTAATTGGGCTCAATGAGCAGGTCTGTCTGATCAGACCAGTCTGTGTATTAGAATTAACTTGGAGAATATAGCTGCACTGAAAGAGAGGTGCAACTGTCGTCTTTGACATCTCTAACACCCTCCCCTCGCCATTCTCAACATTACTCAACAGTGTTAGAACCTTATCCCAGTATATTGGCCTACTGTTGCTATAGTTTATGTATGGTTTTCCTCACTGTACATGATTTTTAATATAAATTACCAAACCATTACATTCACTCATCACACAGCGGCATATTATTTACAGCACTGATCATTTAAATATTTGTCCTTAATTTTAAATCAGGGACATGGTGACTTGCAAAGTCACCTCCCAGCACTGTGGCCCTAGAAACATGGAGATCAGGTGAATTGGATACTCTAAATTGCCCTGGTGTGAATGAGTGTGTATGTATGTGAGTGAATGTATGTCTGCATGCCCAAATACAGATTGGCATCCTGTCATGTGTGAACCCCTGGTTATAGAGTATGCTGTGTGCCAGAGGTGGGGGGTTCAGGTCCATCTAGTGGAGTATGATTTGATGGACCTGGAACCCCCACCTCTGCTGTGCACATTTGGCTGCTGCTTCTCACCAGTGTGTGTTGAGTACTTCATTCATTCATTCATTCATTCATTCATTCATTCATTCACTCATTCATTCATATGGACTTTATTATCTAGATTGGGAGACAGGCATTAGAACCTTTCATGCTTGAACAATATTGTGAGGAAAGCAGATTTCCTTAACATTTCCTTTCATTTCATTCATTTTAAATATTTCACACTAACCTCATGGTTTATTATTCAAAAATATCTCACATTTAAAACTAGCGCTGGGCAATATATTATAAATACTGATATATCAAGATATATTTTGTACAAGATATAAAAATTGACCATACAATTATATTGCATCTGTTATGCAGGATGCCACCTGGGTCATTTGGTTTCTGGAGGGATGACTCTCCACAGAGTACAGTCTTGTTCAAATTATGCCATAGAAGCATCATAATCATACTATTTAAACATAGCGTGCTGTGTTTCTGGGTTTACGAATAAATACTGATACTTTAACATTTTATTTTGTACAGGTTTTCATTGCGTTGTACTGTACCATTTCACCATTTCTTTTAAACATATCCAGATATTAGTTTTTAGTCATGTTGCCAGCCCTATTTTGTACTGAACAACACCTCTCACCTTTAAAAAGTTTTTTTTTTAAATAGAAGGGCCCACAGCCTGTCTATGAGAGAGCAAATAACACTGCTTGACTTGGTCGATCAGTGTTGATGGAAGTTCATAGAAAGCATTTAAAGGGCCATTATTTCTCTCATTTTTCTTACTAACTCCAAATGTGTTTTTTATTGTACAGTTAATGAGTAAAAGTACTTTTATAATTACTATGTTCTTCAAGCAAATTATGTTTCCTACTTATCCAAGGGCTCAAAAGCAATGACCAGCCAGCCTAATTAGACCCTAAAGACGCTGCTCTTTTATTTTTACCTGATATTGAAAAAATGTTACCAAGATAATGAGGCTTCAGATATGTATTATATACTGTTCTATGCAAATGTTTTGCACGTCAAATCACACATGAAAAAGAAATGAATTAATAATTTAAAGAAATGTTAATGCATTTGTTTTTGTTTTTTTATTTATGTATTGATTTTACCTGTACAAATTTTTGCTGTTGTGCACAAAGTGCAACTTATCATGAGAAGGAAAACATTTCAATGGAGGTCAAAATAAAAAATCATGTTTGAGCATTTCTTTAGGTCTACTCACCATTTTCACACAATAAAAGAACACTTGCCAGATGTAGATTACATCAAACAATGAGAAACACCAAATATGGCAATACAAGGTTTTTGCATGACAGCAACAATATCAATGTATATCACTGCTGTCCAATTAAAACCATGTATCTCTGTATTGGTCCATTTTTCTCCATCCTTTGAGGCTCTTGTATTACTATGTAAATAATTCTAATTTACAACAAATAGGAAATAGAAATGTTTACTAAAATAGTACAAATAAATATTTTGCTTCTATTTTGGATATACCGGTACATGTTTTTCATATATGGTGATGAAATGGAGAGCATACAGTGTATGGACAGTAACTTTACAATGAGTAAAATGAGTTTACTGTGAGAGTAAGGTACTGAATACTATGCCTCTTCTTGGGCAGACAGGCAAATTTAAATTCCATTCTCACACATACACACTGCCATCATTCTACAACCCAGGTCTACTCAAAGCACCCTAGCCATGACATCCTAAACACAGTGGAGGCCTGTGTGTCCCTAGTGTCCCCAAAACAAAATATGGTCACCCCAATCTTGACACATCTAGTGTTTTGGCTATGTCTATAATTGATTCAAATGTTCAGGCTAGTGATCACACAGGCTCTTCTCTGGAAAACAGTAGCAGGTGCCAGATGCAAGTCTAGAGCTTTTGGTAAATTTCAATACACTGTCTAGACACATCTCTTTGTTTAAATAAGGATACATATTTTGTTATTTTTTAATTAGTAATTGCTGACCAAGAAACCACCTGTTATGGCTTCACATAAAGCTGTAATTCAAATCATATTCACACCTATTCAAGCACGCAGTTAGCATTCAAAACTTATCGTATTTGCATTCTTACAAATTTATTATGCGGTGGCAAGGAGTAAAAAGAATAAAAACGATACTCATGCTAAAATACATCATTAACAATAGTTGCACCCAGAAGGAGTCATGTGATTGCAATGCATGACTGCAACTGTGTTGTGCCAGGCTGTTATGGAGAATGGCAGGTCATCTTTAGTGACAAGTCCCACTAACAACTGTATGCATGGTCAGCGTCAAGATCATCAGTTTGTTGACACACATCACATGTCCAGAAGACCTGGTGTCATGGTGTTGGGTGCAATTTTGTTCAGTACCTGATCACCTTTGGTCTTTATTACAGGCATTTTGACAGCTCAACATACACTGATGAGGTCATGCAATCAGTGACCCTGTCACATATTTTGTCTTTATTGTTTAGTTCCCATGTGCTTCTTAGCATGTGTCTTGTTTAGGTCTTGTCTCCGCCCATTCCCAGTGTCTGATTTGTAACCCTGCCTCTTCTTAATCATGTCCCAGGTGAGGTGAATGTTCCTCTTGTATATATGATCCCTTGTGTTGGTCAGTCAGTGTGAGTCTACTGATTGTATTGTTATCTTATTACCTGGTTGTCTACTTATCATGTATCCTTGTTATTTGGTCTGTAAGTTATTAAACCCCTGCAAGTACTTCTGCTTCTCCCTTCCTACATCTGTTCAGTTCACGTTCTCTGACAGACCCTACCTTTACTTTACCAGTGTTTTATTCCAACAGGGCAACGCTCATCCATATACTGCAGCCAACTCAAGAGCTTGCCTTGAACGCACTGTCATAGCCAGTTGCATCTCCAGACCTATGCCTGATTGTAAATTTGCTACTGGACACTATCAATATTCCACCCTTACTGCTAAATCTACAGGAACTGAGTGAGAATATTCAACCTGCACAAGATGTACAACTCCATGTAGTGATGTCTGACATGTTGCTTTATTCCCAACACCATAATGAAGAAGAGATACTACTTCTGTTTGTGTGTCTAAGGTAAAAAAAAATGATGCGGATGCCAGTGATATTTATTGAGGAGCTTAATACATATTGCCCATATCAGGCAAATTTTTAAATCATTTATTGTTCCTGATAAAGTTTATTTTACCTTCCAAATAGCATAGCAATCTGACACTTCCCTCTGGGTGTAACTATTTGTGTAACTATTTTTTTATAATGAGTGTTTAACAATTCTCATTTGGTTACATTCAGACAGATGACTTCAGACTGCAAACAAAAGAGCAATGAATGGCTCAAAAAATCCTTTGACAACAAATGGCACACACACCTGTTCTGCACAGTTTTGTGTTTCCCCTGCTTTCCCAACACACTTGGACTTGCCTTAATCATATCAATAATAATGGCACAGCCATTTTCCAGAAAAGAAGCTGAAATGCACAGATATGTGAGACCATTTGAGTGTTTCTATATGTACAGAATGACCTCTCAGTGGTCAATGTATGCACCTTCACAACTGCACATCAAATTCCAGTGTAGGAGTATGTATTTGTTTTTGCTAATGGCAGATTTAGCACTTCATTATAGAAGGGTATCGATTCTCCTGTAATTGCGGCATAATTATGTAAATATATGGACATACTGATCAAGGCTTTCTAGTGAAAGAGAATCCCCTCGAGTCTCCTCACCATTCACTGCTTTTCTAATCAATCACTCAAACAGCATATAGCGTTGTGATATGTGTTCTGCATTTTTCTCAGTTCTTTAATAATAGTGTGTTGTAGAGACCACTGTGCCATTAATGAAGTACATTCTGCTTTTCACAGACTGTCAAGAGGTCCTTAATGTGGCTCTATTGTTTGTCTCATTGATGAAGCTTGAAAATGTATTGCAAACACCAGTTACACTGATTGTAGATGAAGTCCCACACAAGTGCTGTTCTCTTTCAGCCACAGAGCAAACGCTCAGCATGGCAAGTCTTGGTTGAGTACCATCACCTTGCCGTGGGATTTGCTGAGTGATGATCTAAAGAACCCAGGCTCTTTTGGAGACGTGACTGCAGTGGAGGAACCAGCTGTTAGCCATTTGTCTTTGTATGGTCAATGAACCAGTATTCAACATACAGCTGCTCCTGAGTATCCTACTTATTAAGCACATCTGTTCCACCGTGGAGTCTGGATGGCTCTTATCAAGCTAATAGAACTTTTTGGCCAATGTGTTAAAAGTTGTCGGTCTTCTCTTTCCCTCCCTCCTGTGTGGGCAGATTTCCCCCAAATGCAATATTTGTGCTTTATTGCTACCTGTTCATTGATATGTGAAGCTTTATAAGACACAATGAAAAATGACAGGCACCCCCCAACACAGAGGAAAAAAATCCACAAACCACAAATGAGGACAGGAGCTCAAAACTCCCTCTCATTTCCTTCCATCTTCTGATAAATCATGTTGGCTGCATAATGAATTGAATGCAGACTCACCTTCCCTTTGTCCTTGCACCAACCCTTCCTCACAGTCCGTGCAGTCCTGCCTCCTCTCCTTGGTGTCTGTCTCCCATCAGGCCTGCTTTGAAAAGATGGATTTATCTCTGTTTGATTAATACTGGTCCCTCTTTTGCCAATAAAGTCTCTCTGCATGTTGTCTAGTACTGTATGATACATTTTGCCTGGAGATGGAAATGCATTCAAATGTGTTTATACATTTACTGAACCTGCCATCTATGAATGTTGATGGGTTTTGAGAATAAATGAGAGGAACAGATCTTTTCTGATTGGAGATCTTACAGTCTAAAAATTAAGGTGCTACAAATGGTTCTTTGAGGACCACTTTTGTGTCCTTGAAGAAGTATAGGCCATATTCACCAACCATTCTTAAGATTAAGAAATTTAGAAAATTTGGAAGATTCACTAGTGTTTTCCTATTTGTTTATTTAAGTCAATTGTTCTAAATGTCAATACCCACATTTAACTTTACCAAAAGCCTAAAGACATATAGGTTTTATATAGAAATGTAAACACAGTGTTTTGGGTGAAGGGGTCAATATGACTGTTGGTTGTAGAAGGTAAATGACATTTTATCAATCTCATGACTTTCTCTCACTCTGTTACTCATCCTTCTCACTGTGTTCTAGAAGAAAAATCCAGTGGTTTCATCTCAGGTTGAACCAAGTGGACCAAAGATCCAAAAGCATTGAGTTTCGAATTAATAATAAAATTAATGTCTTACACACAGTTATAGCCAGGCAGATACATTAGAATAACTGAACTGTGTCCAATGAAGGTGTTAACCACAGTGGATATCTGTGTGTCTTCTTTTAAAGACCAACATATGATCACCATGTCTGCTGCCAACGTTTTGCTCTGACTTCTCTCAAGAATAAATTGACAAAAATTGACACTGGATTCTGAATAAGTTGATAAAAAAGATCTGTGCATGTGACGAACTTTTTTAAAGGCTTGCAGTCCTTTACCAATTTAAACGTTTTCACACCTGCATATCTCTTGTACAAAAATTCTTTACATGGTTCTTCTATCTTTAATTTCAAGTACAGTAGTAGTCCCTCGAGTGGCTATGTGGGTCAAACCATGTTTAGGTTGTGGAGAAAGTTGAAGATGTCTCCCGAAACAATAGGAGGACTTCTGATGCAGGACATAACAGGGTATGAAAAACATGACTCCACAAAAATGTAGGTTCTTGGCCCTAGATATATAATCTATCATTAACTTGGTTTAACATTATGCATGCAGACAGACCCTCAGAGAGAGGGATGCAAATGTACCAGGAATTTCCATAAATTTACATTTTTGAAAAACTCACAAGGACATTAAAAGGCATTGTGTCTTTACTGCTGTGTTGCATTCCCAATGCAATTCATGTACGAGCGAAAATTAGCTGCAACGTGAAGCCAAGCCTGTTGTTGAAGCACAGTTATACAGCAATGCATTTAAGGCATCTCCTGTTATCATTTAATATTAAAAATACACTGTAGAAAATGATTGCCTGTATAATGTCCATTTATATATCATGGGTTTTTTTTGTTGTGGGTCCTATTCATGACTGCACCCAACTGAGTTGAAAATATGAGGTCACTTCATTTCAAACTTTTAACTACATATCTTCAGTCGTGCTCTGCTTTGCTTTATAGGCCTCCATGGTGTCTACCCTGATTAGAGCAAAATCTAAATGCCAATCTGGGGATAATTTTCCACTTCAGCATAGCTCATCCCATGAGAAAAAAATCTAATTTTTAATGTCACTGCTTATTAACATGGACTATTTATAAGTTTGAGTTATTAAGAAACATTACCTGAACACCTTCAAGTGGCATGAGAAGCGACAGATGCTTTTACTCGAAGTCTCCTGGAATTTTACAGCCGTTCTTTTTACCGAGGGCTGCAGAGAGAGCTTACTATAAAGGAGAGACATACTGTAGGTTGGTGAGCATATGGTTTTATTACCAGTGCAGTGCAGACAGTGTAATATGCCAGCCATATGCAGTTCTACCTACTAACAAAGGCTGTCCTATTATTGTGTTGTATGTAATGCAAAGTTTGCTTTATAACTGGGTCAGAGATGAGGAGTATTTCAAATGAACTATTGCATACGTGCGTTCTCATGCATAAACATACCTTTGTATATATTTGACTCATAACAGTAATGAAACCCTTTATGTTTTACACATGGACACATTTTAATTTATAATACATTATAAATTTCCCTGAAGGAACCCTCCCAAGGGATCAATAAAGTTATATTCTATTCTATTCTATTCTATTCTAAATACAAACATTTTGGGAAAGTTTTTTAAGGACCATACAGTTCTACATAGTGAAGAACCAATCAACTTTTAGAACTGCAATTTTGTGGGATGTTTAACATACTTTTATTCACCAAAACAATTACACATTCACCAAACAATCACACATAATAATAATAATAATAATAATAATAATAATAATAATAATAATAATAATAATAATAATAATAATAATATAATAATAATCATCAATAATAATAATAATTATTATTATTATTGTTGTTGTTATTGTTATTATTATTATTATTATTATATGATATTTTTATTTTCAGTAGATCTTAGGTTACTCAAATGTGTCTACAATTATTTGTGTTATTGGCTTGTGTATAGGAATAAAAAACACATTATATCTTAGAAATCCTGTTGAAAATGATCATCCAGAGCTGAAAATGCAATAATATTGACTCATTATTTGTAATTGATTAGATTGATGCAGTATGTGTGTGCATTATTCTATCTCAGGATGTTTATTCTGAAGTTTCAGCACTGCATGAGCAAAGAAAGTAGCAAACAGCCTTCATTCTCATTTTGATCACCCAATATTTGGATCAGTGATGTCATTAGCCCCGCCCCTCTTGCTAATCAGTTAGAGTGCATGAAGATTGAGCATAAACATATGGTAAGAACAGTAAATATGCACTGGAAGCTCATTTGGCTGTTAAATTGTGACTTCATTTAGTTGGAAATTAGTGAATTTTAGATGTTTTCCAAGCTGGATTCCTCACTGATAATTCACACAATGGTTATGTCTTGTAGTTTGTTATGATATGTGTATAATGTCTGTAGATCATTCTCATCCCAAGTTATGAAGCCTAGAAAATGGCATGTTAACGTTGTTTAAGAAACTTACTATTTTCTAAAACACAAAAGCACTTTGGTAATATAGCCGGTCACAAGAAATTAACATTAGTCAACTTCTGTCATCAAGGTACAGTTTGCACTGTTTATTCTGTCTGTTTGACATTACATATATAATAACATTAAAAACATTAGTTAGCTAACTGAAGCCAGTTTACTACCAGAATCATCCAGACACCGGGTCTATATCAATGTTCCACTAAGTTTGCCCTAAATTTTTATTAGATAAACCATTAAAGCTTGCTGCCATTCTATGCAGGAAATAGAATGGTGGGATACCTGCAGCCTGGTGGTCAGGAAACCATCATTGTGACAGGAAGGTTGCTGTTTCATTGCCAGTCCCTGAACTGACAGGACATGACTGCAGTGCCCTTGAGCAAGGTACTTAACTCCCCAGATGATCCCAGGCACTGTAAATAGGGTTGCCCACCACTTCGGGCACATCTGTTCACTGCCCCCTAGTGTTTGAATTCACTAATGTGTATGTGTGTGTCACTGGGTGTGGATGAGTTAAATGCAGAGGACAAATTCCCCTGTGTGCAAAAACACAGTGGGTCTATGTGCACCCTTACCTTATGTATTTCACTCAATTTATCACCTTATTTGGCAATATCAGGGGCTTGGTGGTACTGTTAGTGTCGCTAAGTCAAAATGAAAATGAAAAGGGTACTTTATGACTTGCGATAACTGAATTTGACAGCTACTATAAATATGCATAACATGAGATATGAGACAGCTTGTAAAGTCTCGACATTTGATAGACACTAACAAAAACAACTTGATTTATTCTAAGGATAAATAGAATGAAGGATATTTGATGCATAGATCCATAACAAAACCTTTAATAAAATGCTATATGTGAGCCCATTCTTCATTACTGTCATCAGTTTAATAGGCCCTAATATATCCCTGCGGGACTCCATAAAATCTGGCAACCTAAACAGCTTAACAGTAGTTTACTTTAGGATCTAGGATGAATAAATATCTATTATTAATAATAACAACAACAACAACAATAACTAAAACCCCAACATTTTATGACTGTACAATATGATTAAAATATGTACTATATATATATATATAGTACATAGTGTGTGTGTGTGTGTTTATACATTTTTCATACATACAACTGATTCAAATCTTATCTTAATTTCTTCTTCATATACACTATAATAATAATAATAATAATAATAATAATAATAATAATAATAATAATAATAATAATAATGTTAAACTTATATAGCACCTTTCACAACCCAAGGATGCTTTGCAGATCAAGTACAAGTAAAGGGAAGGGGAAGAGGCTCCCCCTTTGGAGAAAAAGAAATACAGAGAATGAAAAAATTCAGAGAAGAGAAGTTGAGTTTTGGAGATTTTTTTGGGAGGTAAGGTGTTCCATAGAGTGTGATCAGCAACACTGAGAGATCTGCAACCCAACGAGGACAGCCTGAACATATATATTACTGAATATATATAACTGTAAATATTTATTAAAATAAATATAATTTTTGTCCATATCATCAGCCCTAATGTAGCCACACTCTATACTGTACCTTGTTCCTTGTTTCTCAGGCCATGTTTAATGTTTCCTCTACTTCATATGTTTATGCAATATATTCTATAAGCTGACTGTGGAATTCCTCTATGATATAATGTTACATACACAATATATTCATACACTCCTCTTAATTAGTGAGTTCAGCTACGCTCTGGTGCACCATTACTGACACACATGTTTAGTTGCATATGCACAGTTTGTTTAATCACCTTAGATAAGCACTGCCAATTTAACACTCTGGAGCAGCTATGCAGGAGTCTGATGTCACCATCAGTAATGCCAACCAGTAGATAGACGATAAAGTCCTTCATCACTGGGCTGAGCAGTGGATGGTTCTTTAGAACCATTGGGATACGTTTGAGGGGCATTTTTAAATCTATAACTAATCATCTACTTTCAGTAACTGACCTCACTAATACCCTCATGGTTAATGCCCTTAGCTACTCACAGTGATGTTCCAAAATGTAATGTAAGGTATTTGCAAACTTTTGGACATATAGTGTGTATCTGTATATTTCACCTCCCCAGACATATTGAGTACTGAGTGCTGTGTCAGTGCCACACTGTCCTTTCTAATTATTGGGCCTTCTGTCCTTCATGTTAATCAAATTTATAATATTATTTATGTTCATATTTTACACATTGTAGTTTATGCAGTATTGAGTGGTGTTGTTTTATTTTGCTCCTAAAGGAAATAAATTTCACTTCACAGTATATTTGCATGTGCCTGTGAATCCAAAATTCTCCATTCTTGAATCCTAAGTAATTAATCTGGTTTGTCTTTTTAAAAAAGTAAAACCTCAAGGAATTATGGTTTATTTCTTCTTGAAGTCATTTTATAATCACCTCTATTCTAAAATATTACAAATTTACCAACATTGGATTCATTTATATGGAATGAAAGGGAGTGGAACCATGTTGTCCATCTTAATTTTACAGTCATTGCCTGGAACCCTTCTGTGACATGTTTAAAACAGACATAACTCATACCATCTCCAAAAGACTTTTTTTTTGCCTTGTACTGGAATACAAGCAACAAATGTCTGCATATCAATACAGCAGCAGTACAACTGTATTGCATGCTATTAAAGTTAACCTTTGGCTGGTAATCCATAGTTAACATGCCTGTCACTCCATTTCTTTTGCAGTCCACTCCATGTGAATGCACCATTTCTGACGCAATGATCATTGTATGCAATGCACTTACATGATAGATGCAGCTGTCTGCTCACGGCCTCCAGCAGCGAGAAGACGAGAGAACAGAACAGCATGACTGTATAAAATCAGACACTAAGATTGAGTCTTTGCAAAAATGATGAAGGTCATATATTGTATGTTAAGACTATGAAGAAATTATCATGACGGGCCTATTATATACCCCTCTGTAACAAAATCTGTGAATGAAATGTTCTACAAATAAACTTCCCTCACCTTATATAAATTAGTGAGGTCTCTGAATAATTGTATATAGTCAACCATTGATCCTGAACCTCCTTTATACAGTATTTTCCACAGGCATTTAGGTTAGGCCTCACCAACAATACATTTTCTGACACTACATCTAATGATAAAAGGCATTTTATGGAGATATAAATGGAAATGTAAGCCCCATGGCCGGTTCTACAGTTTCATCTCACCGCTTCATTTCAGAGAGCTAATCTTTCCATTACTGCTTCCATTTTTCCTATAAAACTCATTCCTGGCCCAAAGGTGTCTAATGAGGTGACTAATCATTTGCAATGTCATGCCTATGTCGACTTTGCCATATTCTTATGCATCTGTTCTTATTTCATTACAAAAACTGTGGCGATGGCTGCACTAATGAGTAAGGATTACACTCTTCACTATCAGAGTCTTAGAAGGATTACCTTGAGCAAGCAGTCTGGCATGCAGAGGTTGCACTGGGGGAAAGTAATCTATTTCAGCAGAATGCACAAATGAAGTGCTGGGGTTGAGGGAAAGAAAAGAGATAGGAGGAGAACAAGGGGAAGTCTGTCTGTTACACTGCTGAATGCGGCCTCATCTCTGAGTAAACTTCAAACAAATCTCCTGACTTCTGTGGCATTTTCTTTCTCCTGGTATGAGTGACTAAAGGGTCCATGGGATAAGTAAAAAGTGATAAGCATGCACATGTGTCCTAGCCTGCTAGGATAATAATGTGGATGATATAGCTTACAAAGTGGCAAGTCTCCTGAAGCTCACAAAATTGAGAGATTCATGCAGCCTAAATGTATGCCACTGCATAAAGGGGGATGGTTTCTCTGCAGTTGCCCTGTAATGGAAATGGAAAAGGGCTCAGAAACCAGTATGAGTCATAACACAGGTGTTCTTGTTTGGCAGGTGATCTAAACATTTAGAGAGTGGAAACCCAGCAGGGTCGTCAAAAGGTTCAAAATATTCCATCTGGAAGGCCTGGAAATATAATATTCATCCTTCTTGTTTTCATCTCACTTGTGGAATGCATGTTGGAGGCTGCAGCCAAACCGAAATGAGGCAAAAAAACAAACAGCCATCTCATGCAGCTCGACTCTCGCTCTCTCTGTGTCAGCCTCCAGGACACATCAAGTGTAATAAGCAATAAGGCACACTCAGTAAACAATTCATTCAGAGCAGAGGTTGCCCCTCATCAAAAAACATGTGATAATGTGATAAGTCTCCCGTGGCCATTTCTGAAATAATGAGACAAAACAAATTTCCCATTTGGTCCTCAGTACCATTTTTTAAACATTCCATCCCAAGAAAAGGAATCATCAAGGCAAGTACACTCAAAAATAGTTGCACCCTGAATGACTGCATTCCAATGCATGTCTACATTCATTTTTGTGCCAGACTGTCAGCCAGAAACTCAAGTGGCAAGTCCTACTTTTGTCTTGATGGAGATGACAAATGAATACCTGTGTGGAGGCACCGTGGTCAGCAGATCAATGATCTGTTGTCACACATTACACTTCCAGAATGCCTGATGTCATGGTGTGGGGTGCAATTTCATACCATACCAGATCACCTTTGGTCTTCAATACAGGCATTTTGACAGCCCCATGTTACATTAATGAGGTTCTGCAACCAGTGGCTCTACCTTTTCTGAACACACACTCAGTACTGCCCTATTCCAAGACAATGCTCAATGCTGCTGAACACAAATCAGATTGGAGACCTCAATATTATTATTATAATCCTTCCATGTGTTCAGTGCTCATGAATGAGATGGGTCTTCAGTCTGCATTTGAAGACAGTGAGTGACTCATCTGTTTGGACCCACAGGGGAAGTTCATTCCTCAATTTGGGTGCCAGGACAAAAAAAAAGAGTCTGGATGCTTGTCTTGCTTAGTCAAGCTAAACTGTACTTTATGCTCAAAGAGTTTTGACCATTGCTATCAAGTACAGAGGGGTTGGTCCTTTTTGACTTTGTAGGGCCAAAATCATGGTTTTGAATCTGCTCCAGGCAAATACAGGAAGCCAGTGAAGGGAATGCAAGGGCCTCCAGAAGAGAGTCTAGTATTGCAATGACAAGAGACTGAACAAGCACCTATGTGGCCTCTCTAGACAGAAAAGGTTGAATTATCTTGATGTGAAGAAGAAATCTGCATGACAGAGTCGAGAACAATGAGCCAAAAACGATAAGTGGTCATCAACAACTACACTGAGGCTCTGTGCTTCTGAAAATGGAGAGACCAATGAATTATCAAAGGAAATGGCAAGATGAGGGTGAAGACCATTGGTTCCAGAAATGTATAGCAGTTCAGTCTTGCTGGGTTGAGTTTAAGGTAATGGGATGCCATTCATGATGAGATGTCATCAAGGCAAGCTGAAATCTGAGTGAGGATGAGTTTAGTGTCATCAGCATAGTGGTAAGAAAACAGTAGTGGAGGGTCTGCATGGAGCAGAAGTGGCATCCTGCCATGTGACAGTGGTAAGAATGCTCCTCCAGGTACAATGCAATTCTATTAGAAACCTCTACAACTCCATCCTGAGATGTCTGGCATGTTGCATTATACCCAACGCCGTACTGAGAGAAACTGTAGATCAATCAATATTGTCCATATTTTTTATCATTTAATCCTTTTTTATCATTTATTGTTGATTGCCTTTATCTTTCTTCTAGGTGCAATGACTTTTTTTAATGATGAAAGTAAGACAATGCATTTGCAGGTTAATTCAGAAGTGACATATGATTCAAGCAATTATTCATTTTATGATGCTTTTTTAACGTCCGCAATAATGTGAACATATAACCTTTTCCAAATCTTACTTATTTTTACAACTACAAAAAAAGCCCAGTTTGGTAGTTTTGTACTTCGATTGCAGCCTGAGAATAAATTGTCCCACATCTTGAAGTGCTTGGCAAAGAGAGTCCTTCACCTTTGAGGAGAGGTGGCTCTGGTAATTATGAGAGAGAAGTCTATGATGGGGAATGGGATTTTCTCCATTCTTATGGATTATTATTCCTCTCTGAGGACTCTTCTGGGTTATTACACTGGTCCTTTTTCCTCAGGACATGAGGACATCATTTGCAAGTTTGGATTTCATCTTGGTTTTAGTACCCGAGAAGAGGAGAGAGAAAGTGCTAAATCAGTTGCAAATGTGTTTGAGAACATTTGAGAATTTGAAGAAAATATTTAGAGCAGACAGGCTTGACTGACCTTTATATCAGGGGGACATTTGAGGGGCAAATCTGCTCTATGTTCACAGCATTCGTTTTAAAAAAGGGATACCATTTTCTATTCGATACCATATTAATAATACAATCTGTTCAATGTTGATTTCAATATGATATATATATATATATATATATATATATATATATATATATATAGACTATAACACTTTATACTATATATTATATTATTATATTATATTTAACCTGTCCTGTTAAAACTGTATGACTGAAATCATGGGTACAAAATTCTAAATGACCTGTGCACACATAGCTTGTCTAGTCCCTGTAAAACAGTACTGCCAATAGAATAGGACTCTTTGGAGCAGGCAAGAACCTATTGGCACCATACTAATACCAGGTGTGATCTGAGGGATATAAAGCCCCCAGTATTGAGCTGTGGAGCAGTGGAACTAATCTGGCATCAATATTATAAATGTATTATCAAAAGGAAACATCCAAATCTAGAGTATGGATTCACTACTTCAGTGTCTGAAATGGTGAGTAGCCCTATAAACAATATAGTATAGTATAGTATAGTATAGTATAGTATAGCAGTTGGGGTGTTAAGTTTGCTCAAGGGCGCATCAGCCATGTCCTGCCAGTTCAGGGAATTGATCTGGCAGCCTTCCAGTCATTCACGCATTCTTCATTCCCAAAGCTCATGCTGGTAGCATTCTAAGCCACTGGTTAAGAAAATTACATTTTAATTTCAAATTTATTTATATAGCAATTTTAACAATAATGTAGTCACACAAAGCAGCTTTTTAGAGATCTGAATCTGAGGAAACCTGAAAGGAAGCAAGATTTAAACTCTTGGATGGGCCCCTCATCACTCATTGAATGGGCCCCTGTGATCAAGTGTGTTCTTTCATTCTTACATTTTCACACCAAAAAATTCCAACCGTGGATCGATTGCACAATTGTGAATGCAAATTTCTTGTATGCATTTTTGCAGAAAGGGCCTTTTTGGTAAGGCCTAGTTTCACCTGATCACTTTTCTTTATTTTCCTTGGATACAAACACTCAAGTCTGTAGAGCAGCTTCCCACGTCTGGAGAAAAATGTTAGTGTGAAGATGCCCTTACACACAAGAAGGTAGCTAGTCACCACCACCACCATTACCACCGCCAGTTCATCCATGCCTCTAAATGCAGACCAACTCATGAAACCTGATACCTTATATCAGCAAAAGCAGTCTCTCATCTATAGAGAAGCTCAGTTGTCAACATATGTGTGTTGTGAAATAGGGCATCTTCTTTTCAGTCAGTTTTATTACTTAGTAGCTTCAAAAACTAGAATTTTAACACAGTCAGTCAAATCTGTACTGATTGGGCTACTGTTGCGTGTCTCAGTGGTTAGTGTCAATCAGGCCCAGAGAATTTATAGTGAATCCAGATGGCTTGCCAGACCTCAAGCTTGCAAGAATTGGGACTCTGACAGAGCCAACTCAATATTCTGTTTTCAGACTCCAGTGTGAGTCTAAAAAATATGGACTGTTGTACTGACTTTCTCATTATATCTCTGTCCACATAATGACTGACCTTCAAGTTGGCCTACAGGAGCCGAGAGTGTAGAAGTAGCCAGTTATTCTGCTTCCATTAAATGGCGCCAGAACCCATGGCTGAAAACTCACACATTACTTATTAGTGCATGTTTTGCCTCCATGTTGTCTTGTTAATGTGATGGGATTGTTTGGCACTATCATTAAAAAGTTACTTGAGGCAAAGTGTTAAGTTTCCAAATATAATTCTCTTTTGAGCCATTATTTCCACTTATTGAAAGGAACAACGGCAGTGTGAGCTGTATGAACTGCAATAGATCATTCCATTGGACTCCAAATTTAGACTTTACACATTGTATGTGTGCACGTAAGTGTAGCTCAACTCTGGAAGAGAGGAACAGACTTTAAGGGAGAGATTTATTGATGTTATTTGCATATGAAATTTGTGTCAGTCCATTTCAGAGGCATTTTCTACACTTACAAAATAGGGAAAGCAGCAATGTGTCACTTTCATCAGGGGAAGATTTATGTCAGTAGGACAGATGGGGAATTGTTGTAGCAAATACAAATTCAGGGCCATACAATCACTGTGCTCTTTAAAGAGCCCATCTTACCCTACATTTTTATCCCAAATAGGAAGTACCAATTACCCAACCTATTTTAGGGTATATTATGGATATACAATGATCGCGACACTAGGAGGGTGAAGACATGCACATGTTTCCTCCAATACATGTGAAGTCAGCTATCACTTCTTTTCAAACTGCCTTTGTTGCATCACTGCAGGACGGCCAGTGTGCTCAGAGGAAAGCATCAGGTACAGCTAACAGATTTGTGCACCAGCCAACATCGCACTGGGTGTGATGTGGGGAGAGACTGCCAAACCCACCCAGTGAGAACACAGTGAATTTTGCTCTCTCAGACTCCAGCTACCAGTCGCAAGCGGCATGATCTGAGTAACTCAGAGGAAAAATCTGTAAATCCTGATGATGATTTCCTCTATCACGTAGCTTTTAAATGAAAACTGTCTGTTTAGATGTTGCAGCAACATAGGAGGCAGAGAAATATCTAACTGGCTGCTTTCTACTCTGCTTGCTCCTCACTAAGCTCTGCTTCCACAGGATTGTTCTTGACTCCCTAACGTACATTTTTATATAATGCTGAGTGGGCAGCATGACCTGCTGATACTTGAAAAAAATTCTTATATATTAAAAGGAGAGTAAAAAATACAGCCTGTTAACGTCTATGAACATAAAAGAACGGAAATGTTTATGTCAGTCAGTCAGTCAGTCATTATCTTAGCCGCTTCTTCCTGATTCGGGTCACGCTTAATCCAAAACTGACCTGGAGTCATCGGGTGCAAGGAATACCCCCAGGACAGGGTGCCTAAATGTTTATGTAAATATGAAATATGACTGTTTTTGGCACATAAGCCCCCCACAAACAAAAACGTCAAATATGAGCCCTTCACATTTTAATTCTTTCTTTTTTTTCTATCCTTTTCTAGAAGTACCAATGACCTGCTGTATGACACTTTGATTAGGATGTAGAGTCATTGTCTTTGCACTTAATCAAGTAGTCACTGATAGAAAGGAGATGGAGGGGGAAGTTGCAAGGGGAAAGGACACATGAATGTCATGTTGTACTGATCGCCAGAGCAATTGCTCTGCACTGCCAAAGATACAACACACCAGTGTGTGGGTCAGCGAAAGGTCAAGTGTAGCACTTTTCATTGTCACTTGCAGTTAAATGTGATGTGATGAAAAACAGATTTCGACCCCAGTTTTCATTCAGCTATACCTGTACAAATCATGCTTTGTTGCCCAATGCAAAAACAGTGTAAACCTCAGGGAGACAACAAATGGTGTAAATGGACACTGCATACCGGTGGTCCTAGTACTGAATACAATTTGAAGCTTAACAGGTATCATGTTATTTCTGATCACAGCTAGAAATCTAAAAACAACACTGATGCTATAAGGGGTCATTTTATGACATATGCTCATTTCCTCCACTACATTCAGCAGTACAGGATTTTGCTTATGTAAATGTGTTTGATCAAATAAGACCTTTTCTTTATAGTACAGAATAAGATTTGAGTGCATTGTAATAAATTGGATTCATCAAAGAGCAAAGTAATATCTCATTTTAGCTCATGGACAATGTTTAGAGGAAACAATGTTCAAAATGCCAACAGTGCCATCTAATGCAAGAAGGAGACACAGCATCTCAAATCCAGATACCACAGGCCACATGGGTTATTTTACTTTTACTGCATCTCAAAAATGCATATATTGTGGAAAAAGGTTCCTTTGAGTTTATAATTCCATACAAAAAATAAAAAAGAGGGAGAGATGATGGATGAAGCCATCCAAAACCGCATTTTCCCCCTGAATGTCTCTAATGCAAAGTAAACAGACAGCAGAAGGAGAATTCTGACTGACAGTTCTACAGCATCAGCAAAGCCAGTTGTGCTCTCTGTGACGTCCAGCTACTCAGGTCTGTGGCATCATCAGGGTTCAAACCAAAAATGGCAATTAAGACCAAAGCTTCTCTACTCAAGAGATTTTTGTTTTGTTTTGTTTTGTTTTGTTTTGTTTTGTTTTGTTTTGTTTTGTTTTGTTTTGTTTTGTTTTGTTTTGTTTTGTTTTGTTTTTTGTTTTTCAAATCATCATGCAAAATCATGACTGGCCATTTATGATGAATTCATGACTATTTCTGAAAGTTTTATTGATTCTTATGAAAAGTTGACATCTTGGAATGATAACTAAAATAATTGTACATGATATTAAAATGATTAAGAGGTAATGATGTAATTTTGCTTCTCTATTAGTAAAATTAAGCTAAATAAGTTAAAATACAACAGATAGTCTAATTCAGTGTTTCTCAACCCTGGTCCTGGAGGCACCCCTAGCCTGCATATTTTAGAGCTTTCCTTGCATCTTCCACACTTGATTCTTCTAATCAACTCACTAACAAGCTCTCCAGAGTTGCATTGGGTGTATTAAAGCTAAGCTGAATTTGACAGGTGTTTTTATCAGTATGCATAACATTTTAACAAAAAAGATTTAAAAGATGGATTCTGAATTTTAAAAAATCCTCTTGTAGGTATAAGTTTCTATCTGCATTCTGAGCAGTTTTGAGATATTGAGCCTTAAAGTGACACTGAGATATATGGAAACTATTTTATTTTCTGTTTGATCTATTTTCTATATAATGAGTCTTAAACCTAAAAAAGACATCTCACAAGATGTCACACAATCTGAATATGGAAATAACTCAACTTTGATTAAAAAGAAATGTCAGATAGAACCTTATAGTCTAAAAGGACAATTTGTCTACATAAATTTATTTGGAAGTACAAGAAAACAAAGCATGTTTTCATAAAGTTGTGTTTAAATAAAAGTAATTCTAAAGCAGAGAATTATTTGTGTGAAGAATTCATTTAACCCATAGAGGGAGCTATTGACTCACTACAGTCACACAACCGAAAATGCTGAAAATGACACCTTTCAGAATAATATGAACTCGTGGCCTTGTTTTTTGTGTCACACCATACAGAACAATATTAATCCTCCAAAACTCCAAATGTACTGAGATTCCACAGAAACTACACATCTGAAAGCTTTATCCAGAGAAATCCATGGAAGAAACTGGGATCAGGACTGAAATAAAGACCAGCTTTATTGTACCTTATTACATAATGAAGATGCATATTTTTTGCACTCCTTTCAATTTACTACATTGATCCATCTATTTAGATCCGGTGAATGAACTACAGCAAAACAGCAATCGAGTGTCAGTACCTAGAACACAACCCTCAGACTACTTGGATGTTCATCCTGCTGACAGTTTAGGCCGTTTACAGCAAAAGTACATTGGAAGCAATTTGTGAATCCAATAACTTATGTGTTGCAAACATAGATGTTTATCATTAAAAACATCTCATATAAAAGTAGAAAAAGAGCTAAATATACTTCTACCAATTAAAATGGTTTATTCGGTGGGTTTGCTGTTTTCCACTGGATTTGGAAATGTCCAACATCTAAAACAATGCTCTATCCTAAACTGAAGTTAGGCTGTCGTGATAAGCAAAAGCGCATTTTGTTCTCCTTGTAATCAGAACCTTTCTCCTGGCCATTCAGTACTCATTTCAAAGACGATTTGATTCACACGCCACATCTAGCCACTTTTTTATGTTATGTGGGCACCTGCTACACCAGATGATGAACATAGACACCCTAAAGCAAAGGCATTCAAGTAAGTCTTTGCTTTTATAAAGAAAATGCCATGCATCTTCTCAAAATCAACACAGTTCTGAAACCTAATTTCATAAATGTTTCAAACTGAAGGGCCATTACATTCCAATCATAGTCTCAGATGGTTGTAATTACAGTAGATTGTACAAGTAAAAAATAATTATTTTCTTTAACATTGATTGCCAACAAACTTACATGGCTGAGATTTTTGTGACACATGGATGCAAATGAAATAAGACCCTGAGATAATGTTCTCAATAATCTCTCACCTTTTCCAATTTAAGTATAAAGTCTACACTGGCTTTATCTCTTTGTAAGATTACATAACACAAGTTAATTGGCTATTAGTGCTGTGCCATATGTATCACTCGTATATGGTGATGACCAAGCTTGTAGAGATTGCTGTAAAATCTCATGACACAGAGTAAGCAGCAGGATTATCTCTCTGCAATTTTTGATGCAAACAATTGACCACATAAATCTGGGCAAAACACTCCATTATCATTCATACAATTGAATAGCTAAAGATTTCTTGTTTCCAGCTTGATGCCATTCCAGAAAGTTATTTCACTTAAAGAGATGGAAAACTGCCTCGTGTGTATCCACTAGCCAGATCATAAGAGACCTGAGAGACAGGGCAGTCCGTAAAGAAGTTTGGGAATGTCAATGAACATGGAGAACTTTGCTCCAAAGGCACTGGGCCAGATGAGTCTGTGTTGCCATAAAGAGATGGCTGCCCTGGCACTGTCCTCATGTCCCCTGTTTTTTTGGCCACAGCACTGCCTGTGCCCCAAGGCTCTGCATACAGGAAACCACCTGTCACAAAATGGTGTGAGTCAAAAGTGCCTGGCTCAGGACCTCCAGTTCCCTCCTGCTGGACTCTGACGGGCATAGTGTGGAAGAGCTCCTGTTCAGTGACCATGTTGCTGTAGTCAGGTCCCAGAAGCTCAAAGAACTCTGCGGCATCCGGATTTCCCCGCTCCAGGTCTTTGAGAGACATGCCGGAAGTTGATGTAACTCTGGAACTGTTGGCTGGCTCTGTGAAGAAGGATGGGGGTAGGTTACGGTGTCTCAGTGGGGGCTTTTTGGCCCTCTCTCCTCGCAAGTCCTTGGCAGGGTTAAAGAGGGCGGCCAGACTCTTGGTCTGCAAGTTGGCCTGAGCCCCATCCCGTTTAGGTGGTGTTTTGCTCTGCAGGGTGCTTGTTGGAGTCTGTGGTGAGTCTTGTCTCTTGCAAGGCTCTTGAGTCACTGCATTCCCAGATGTGATGATCCCTGTGCATCTCTTGATCTGCTTCTGCAGGTACTTGCGATGGTTCACTTTCCTTTTGGACTTGACTGGCTTGTCCAAAGCCAGTTTGATGTTGCTTGAAGCAGAGTCAATGAAGCTGAGCAGGTCCCTGGTAGTCTCCCTGAAGTCACCTTCACAGTCAGCTTCACTCAGAAGACCCCCGTCCAAGCCCTTCTCCACCTCATACTCCATAACCGAACCAGGGAAACAGAAGTTTAGGAACTGCGAGTTCATGATGGCTGCCTGAACAGCCATTTCTCTCTGCAATCCTCACCCAAGATGACCACTGCTATTCCCAAGAGTTTGTCAGAACATTATTCAAACATTTTTCCTTTTGTCTAGGGTGTTCCAGGGTGGTTTGTTAACCCTTGGTCCTTGCGTTCAGCAAGCGATGTGCTTCTTTTTACTCTACCAAAAGCAGGACTGGGGGACAGATTTTGGGGAAAGGCAGGGGGGATTTTAGGGGGCAGGGCCAATGATGTCAGGACATTAAAGGGGAGGGCCAGAGGGACCCTGGGACTTAACTCTTTGCTCACGCCTGACCACCTGCAACTAAGAGGGATTTGTCTGAGGCATCCCACTGGGCAAAAAGACAATAGCTACTTGTTCAACTGTCTCCAAGCAGCTCTTATTGTCAGTGTGTGTGACCTGTACAATGTTGTTATATTAAAGACAGCGATTTCTAACAAATACATTTAAACACATCTAGTTATTGACCATAACTTGTATGTCTTTGCTTGTTCTGCTGTATTTTAGGACTTCTTTGGCTTTCAATAATTAAGACACTTGTATAATTATATTTTGAATTTATTGATCATGTTTTATGACTGAGTTCACAATATGGTATATACCTTCATTAGAATAGGGACAGTTTCTGAGCTTTTTCCTTTTCACTTTTGCAACTTCAGCATGGAATATGGTAAGCAATGGTAATGGTAATGTCAATGATGGGGTTATTACATACTTCAAGATACAATGTATTCAAATAACATAGAATACAGGAAGATTTTTCTTGTATTTGCCTGATGTTTGAGGGCACTCCACCAGATCCCACAGTTATCAAAACCAGTTATGCATATGCACTGTGTTAACCTGTTCAATCTGCAGAGCATGAAACTCAATTAAGCCTTGTGTGATAATGCATACAACCAAAGTTAAAAAGAAAAGCTGTAGGTTCAAGAGAGTACCACCATGTTCACGTGTGTATTCCCCAACTTCCAACTAGTGTCTTAATCTGCTTGTGGTGAAAGTTGATTTCTTGTGCATTCCCGCACCAGTGGGAATTTTAGCCTCTGCCTGACAACTATTATGGGCTGCCTTTGACATACAGCCCTACAGGGTCTAAATAGCTTCTATTCTTCCTTCGGCAGTGAAAGGGATCTTTGTGCCAGAGATTCATTAAACTGCACCTCACAGCCCCTTCGTAAAATGGGGCTCAATAATGAACAGTCGATTTAACTAGAAAAGCTGCCGGAGCTGTTAAATTAAAGGGGACTAAAGTGCAGTTCAAGCCCAGTGTGCCAGAAGAAATGTTGACCTTAAGAAATCCTGGGTATGAGTGTAACGGCCGCTGTAAACAATCCTGCATTTACAGGAAGTTTCTTGGCTAACAGTGAATGCCAGAATGGAAGATGGACCAACACTGGGAGGTTCATAGGGGCCCAAACTAATCCTGACTGAAGCAAAAGCACTTACAGGGACATGTTTTGGGGATTTTGAGAGGTAGAAAAATGAATGAAGGTGCATCAAGAAGGAGGCACATTTTGGCAGAGTTGGAGAATTTGAAGAGAGTATTCATGAAATTGAGTTGACATCTTTGTCCAGATTCTATGAAAACAGGAGTAAGACTGCAATAATGAGGCAAGTGCACTTTTAAATCCAAAAGAATCATGAGATGAGTGAGTGTAAAGAACTTTTAAAGGTCTAAAGAATCACTTAATATACAGGTTATAATATACCCTCAAAGTCTCTTTTACAAGCATCATTCTTTATAAAACCAAATGTGGGGCATTTCTCAAAAAGGCAATATAATTTTTAAGAATGTAAAAGTGGTTTTGTAGACGGAAAACCCAATATAATTAAGTTAGAAACAAATAATATACAGGACTACTGACATAAATGAATAAAATCTTATTGCATCCCATTATTAAACTTTGCCATCATGTGCCAAGTGACATTTCATTGTGCCATCTCTTTCTGTAACATTTTAAGGATTTTCCCAGGCATTTTCTTTTTTCTCCTCTCAGAAAGTGCATTTTAAGGTGAGGCAGTGAATCATTTAGATGTTTGCAAGGGTGAGTAAAAAAAGGTCTAAGCGCCTTTGAGAAAGAGGGACTGTCGAGAGAGTGTTATTATCATGTAAATTCCAATGGAGAAAAGGAACAGTGAAACTGATAGCACTGATCTAATTATCTGTAGCCCAGCTCAAGCCCCTGGCCTGAATGGGGGTCTCAGAGAAGCTGCCATTGCCTTACAATAAACAGCTGCACGACAATAGAAAAATGGCAACAAACATTTTTGACTCATTGTAAACACTTATTTAATAGGAATCCCCAGATGTCGTATTATCAGTTATTACTGCAATTAGAAAATAAGTACGTCTATAGTGTCTGTTAGAGTTCTACATTTTCTTCCCTTTAAACCATAACTTACGTATATTAAAATCCAAGCTTTAAACATCAGAACTTTGTCAATGCATTTAGTCCTTTCATTTCTTTTTGAGCAAGTTTCCACATCCTCTTCTTTCTTCGGCAGCCTAATTTTGGCACAGTGACATCACCAAACTAATGGCTGAATTTTTCTCCTCTTCACGCACAGAGCTTTTGTACATGCTAGTCATTCACATTTGAGGGCCTGACGCACTGATTCCGGAAACAAGTTTCTATGGCCACATAAAGGGCGAGGGGATCAGAGGGGGTTGGGAGTTGAATACTGGCAAGAGAGAAGTTTGAGAGGGGGGTGATTTGGGGAGAATTGCATTACATTAAAGAAAAGAGACAAAGGGGATTCCTGACCACTTGAACTTCCAAAAACGTCCTAATGTGTTTTGTCTGGGAGCAATACATGTTGTGAAAGTGAACACAAATACGTCTGGAACGTCTGACAGGTGTCTTTTTACACTACATACAAAAACATACTCAGAGACAAAACAGCATTATCACACACAAAACTAATTATTAGATTGGGGGAAAAACAATAAACAAGGTCAAATAGAGGTGAACAAATGTCCCGGGTGCAAGGGGGGGGGGGGGGACACAAATGAGGCAGTCAGTGAAACAACATTCATCTTTCCGCTTTCGATTCACGTCCCTGGAAAGCTGCTTAAGCAAACGGACCATTGAAAGTGAGCATTGTTTGGTTATCGTTACACACTGTGCACCCCGCCCTCTGCCCAGGGAATTTACAAACTCAGCACCCACTCTTTTTCCCTCTCTCCCTACCCCCTCAAACACTCTCGACTTTGGGTGTCAAAAGCAGGTTTACACACTGGCAAATACACACACACATCTAATCTCTTCCCACTAGTGTGTGGCCTGCATTAGCAGTGGCATAGACAGGTTCACACACTATGGGTCAACAGAATGCTAATAACAAATTTGATTGATTGAAGTGTCATGAGAGAAGAAAGGATGACAAAATTAATGACAGCACCAAAGTCCCGGCTCATGCTTATGGCCGCTTCAGCACCAGTATTTGTCCATGTTTGTGTCCACAGGGATTAGTTGAAAGATAACATTCAGTTGTGTCCACAGGGACAGATTTCTTATCTATATGTATACTTTATCAGATGACCATGTGAGACAGCGGAAGTGTCCCAAGTTTATACTGAAGGTTAATTTTTTTGCCCTACAAGGCTTTCAGCTTCAAATGTATGCAACTAGGTCAATTAAGGACAACAGTGTCTGCTTATTTATTCCAACTGCACCCTATTTTACCCCATTTTGTTGATTATTGTCAACAAGTTAAGACTTGGGCCCAAACTGGAGTGCACACATACGCTCGTGCTCCTGTGCTCATGAAGTGGATCAGTCAGCTACTGAGTGTGGAAAGAAGCCACAAGTGCAACATCTTAGTTAACATACTAGTGCATCAAGAATTTTTTTTTTTTTTTTTTGAAAAATTGTGGGGAAAAGGTCATTCATGTTCATAATTTCATATAAAAAGGTAGTCAGATTTTATATTCATTACATGTAAAGTGACATATTTCCTGATTTTTTTTTTTTACTGTAGATCAGAGTCAGAATCTCACATTATTACAGTATTTAATTACATTTTTAAAATTAAAATTAAAACAAAAACTTGAAAAGCTTGAAATATATAACTTAATGCAATGAATATAAAATATTTAACAGCTAATTTTTCATTTTTCATTTAAATTATGAAAAAAACATTTTCACCATATTCTATTTTTTTTTTATGAAATAATATTATTAGTAAATACCACAATCTGCCACAATCTGCTCACATGTACATTAACACCTTAATGCAGATGCTTTGTGAGCCAATAATAAGAAAACAACTCATTCAGCAACTCATGAGTCAAAACTACAAATATTGCCTATTGTAGTCATTTTAATATCATTGTTTATATTGATTTTTCCAACAAAGGACAGTTTACAATAAAGTACACTTTTCCTGTTCCAAACCCAGTGAGTGCACCCCCAAGGGGTTACAAATTCAGTTGTGCTGCATCAGTAACTCCGCCTCAGTTGATGACAAAACCAGATTTTTATCCCCAGTTACATAGTGGTGGGCAGTGACCTTTCAAATGTTAACCTGCTCATTGGTCACTATGGCAACAAAGGATGCAGAGAAGCCTATGACTGGCTGTTTTCTACACCGCTCACCCCTCACTAAGCCCCACCTCCCCATGTTCGTACTTGACTCCCTATTGTGGGTGGGAGACACACTGGGGTGCCTTTAATCATTAAAAAGTTTGTCACTAAGGCACAGGAGTGCCTTTAAATAGGATTATATCAATATTGGACTGATGATGATAAAACAATTATTGGCAAATGATTGACGTCTGACCCAATATATGCATCAATTAAACTGTAATCAACTATGAACTCGAACTGTACAGTTCTGTGGAAAAAAAATGTATCCTGTTTTTTTCTATTAATCCATATTTGTTAAAGTCAATGCTTTTACAGAATGTATGCATAATTTATATATGTAAAGAATTCAGATGTGTACATTCAGCAGGGAAGTCTACTGAATCTCACTAGCAAGTGAATTTGGTTCATTTGTGGTTTCAGCAGCTAAGGGAGCTAAAACTGTTACTTTTCCCTCTAGCCCAAACCTGGCATTAGGCATGGTGCCAGTAGCTTCATTTTTATCTGATCCACACTATTCTATTCCGATTCTATTGGCAATACTTCTCTGCAAGAACTAGACAAGCTGTTCATCTGTGTCACCAATAGGTCCAGCTTAAAGTAGCTGAATGCATTGATTAGAAGAGGTGTTCACAAACATGTTCACATAGTGTATACAGTGATAGAGAGGCGGGGGGGGACAATATTTTTTCACAGCAATGCATACATACTGTGGCCCTGGCAAGACAAGTGCAGACACTTTTGTGACCCTTTAAAGATGGTTGTTCATCATCCATCACTTCATCCCATTCAACCTCATTTCATCTCCAGAACCTCACCCCTCAACCCCCAGCTCACCAGCAGGCCAGCACCTCCTCCGCACTCAGGCTGCAGTATTAATAATAGTGCTAGCAGGGGGCAGCTTGCGAAAGATGAGGGGATGTGGAGGTACAGCAATTTAGAGAGGTTGGAGTTGCCAGTGGAAGAATGGCAGTCTGGGGGAGTCCTGCAGGTTGGCCTGCATGGGGCACAGTCTCCCTGTTATACACTGCTAGACTCCCGCTAGCCACTTTATTGCTCAACGTCTGCTGTGGAGTTTTCATTAAATCATGCCGGAGCAGTGGCAGAGCAATAGCCGGAAATGGGATATCTCTGCTGGATTCTATTAATATGCATTTACATTGTAGCAAGTTGGGGTTTTTTTTGAAAGTTTTGTATCCTTTTCTGTTCTTCTTTACTTTCCACCTCATACATATGTAAGATTTCTTACACTGACACCTTAATTTGCATAACACGTTCATCAGAAATATGTGAAATGCATATTTAATCTGCAGTCTGAAACTAAGAAACAGTACAACATTAAAAATAAGACAAATGCTTTTCAAATGCTTCAGAAAAGGGCTCTCCGGAGTAGATAAACACAAATCTACTGGCACTAAGCCTCACTGGCATCAGTGCTCTTGGGGGAGAGAACAGTGTCAATGGAAGACAACATGGTGATGACTGCGGCTCAGCAATGTTGCTGTGACACATTGCTGTGGTACTATCGAGTACCACACGAGGAAGAGAACAGGTGTAAATCCGAGTGAATTTTCAAGTGTTGCTGTGACATTGGTGTTGGTTGCTAAGGTACATTCTTAAACAACATGCATGGAGGAGAGAACATTTTACAATAATGTGCATGTGGGAGAGAACAGTGTGAATAGGAATGTACATTGTAGAACAATGGTTCTCAGTCCTGGTCCTGGAGTACCACTGCTCCACAGGTTTAAGAGTTTTCCCTAATTCCAGCACACCTGATCCAATTACTGAGACTAACTGTGTGTGTTACAGCAGGAGAACTTTAAACCAAGCAGGAAAGTTGTAGTCCCAGGGACCACTGTTCTAGAAGAAAGTGCATGGGGCAGAGAACAGGTGTAAATGGGAGAAAACATTTTGAACAAAATTTTCTGGACACATTTCAATGCATTTCAATGTTTTTTTTTTAAAATATTGCACTTACCTAAAAGCTGTGTACAAGCACACTATTCCTGTATGATAGAGTGGCCACTCGTCAGTAAAAGGCACGACAGCCCATCTGAGGTTTGCCAAAAGGCATCTACAGGACTCTCAGACCATGAGAAACAAAAATATTGAATTTTTTGGATTGAAACCAGGCACTGCTCTTCACCTAGCCCAGGGGTCACAACCCGCAGCTCTGGAGTCACATGCAGCTCTTTCATCCTTATACTGCGGCTCTGCATGGTTTGGGAAAATAAACGATGAGTATTTAATTGAAGTACCATGAACTACTTTAAAAACAAAACCTGATCACAGAAAACAACTTACAGTCCTGTAAAGGTGAAAGTGACTTTGTACAGGTTCAGGAGCAGAAGTGCCATTAACCAGCTCAAATAAATATTTATGTAGAAATTTTGCAAAGATTTATTTTTCATTGTTATATATTAACAATTTATTGACATAGTGCTTTTTTTCAGGTCCAGGCTCTGCCGCCCGCTCTGAGAGCCCAAAGGCGATATAAGGATGAGAGGTCCTGGTATTTTTTTTGCTTTTGTTTGCTACATGGATAAATTAAGTTCAGCTTTTTTAATTCATTTGAAAGAGACCTTCAGCTAGGCGTGCTGCTTTTTTTTCGCTATTATTTTTTCAAGAATTCAAAATGTTCAAAATGTGTTCATTACATAAATAAAATTCAAATTTCTCAGTAGAAATTCATGGATTTCATAAGCAACACATGATAGTTGTTTATACAAAGTGTAAAGGTAACAAAAATCAATATATAGAGTGTTATCTTCATTTTAGATGTGAAAAGCTATTTGTTTTATATTCCGTGGAAACCGGGTCCAAATAGCTCTTTGGGTGTTAAAGGTTGCTGACCCCTGACCTAGCCAATACCATTCCTACAGTGAAGTATGGTGGTAACAGCGTCATGTTGCAGATGGCAGATGTTTTTCTGCAGCAGGAACTAGGAGATTAGTCTGTTTCAAGGGAAAGAAGACTGCAGCGATGCACAGAGACATCCTTGATGATAATCTGCTCCAGAGTGCTCTGGACCCTAAACACACCGCCTAGATAACAAAGGTGTGGCTTCGGGACAATCAGAATATCGTTCAGTAGCCAAGCCAGAGCCCGGATTTGAACATGACCGAACATCTCTTGGAGATAACTAAAAATGGCTGTGTACCAATGCTCCCCAACCACTTGATGGAGCTTGAGAGGTTTTGCAAAGAAACTTCCTAAAAACAGGTTCGCCTGAAAAAGAACTGAGGCTGTAAATGCTGCCAAACGTGGTTCAACAAAGCATTGAGCAAAGGCTGTGAATTCTTATGTATATTTTTGTGTTTCATTTTTTTATACATTTGAATGAATTGAATCCATTTTGAAATAAAGTTGTAACAAAATGTGCAAAAAGTGAACACTTTCCAGATGCACTGAAAAAAAAATATTACACATTACTCAATTTTTCAATGCAGTTGAAATTTATTGTTTCATTTAGGCATCAGCAAATCATATCTTGAGCAATGATAGCTCAGTGTCAAAAAATGGCACACAAGAGACCTATTTTAAGATTAGTGCAAGTTGATCACCCTAATATCACAAAAAGTCAAATTATGATAATTATGGTATTTAAAAAATATTTTTCACCATAATATGATCCTGAACCTGAGACAGTGAATGAGATAACAGGAAGCAAGAACTGAGGTATACAGAGTGGAAATGTACCATCACACAAAACCCCTGAATCTCCAGAATGGAAAATTTACCTTTTTAACTTTCAGTGGAATTCAAAGCAAAAGATTTAATTCCAAGTCATTTTGGAGCATTTCTATTGGAAATCTGGACACAATGCAAATAAATACCAGCATAATTTGGTTAAAAAACACCATCTTAAATGTGTTATCCACTCCACACTACTGTATCTACTTTTGACATTAGAATTAATCTTTTCCCCTGAAGATGTTTTAAATAGATTTGGAGTGTTCATCTGTGTGGAACTCTTAACAATAATCTAGGAACCCTTGTAGCTGATGAGTAGGAAACATGTTAATACAATTTAAATGAGCAGAATTTCACATGAGCAAAAAAACATGTTGAGTTAGTTATTTTAATTACTGACATGGTGACAATAATGCATTTCTAACCCAGATTTGCTATTTAAAGATGATCTTCTTTGGTCTGTTGTAATGAAGAAATTGTCTTTGGAACACATCACATTAGTAAAAAGATTCTACCAACCATAGTCCATTTAGAACTACTGTCCAAAGTGGTCATCTCACACTTGTCGATTGTTTGATCCATTGCTTGAAGTACTGCACCTCCAAGGCCCGGGTCTGGATGACAGTCTGTGGATCATACTCATTATTATAGCGCAAGTCAAGGTGGTGAGCTCCATCCGGGATCATGATGGCTACCAGAGAGTCTGAGAGAGTCTCGGTAACACCACCACTCATCCAGGGGTCCAAACCTCCATTACTGCAATAGCACAAAAAAAGAGAGAGACACCTTAAACTGTTAGCACAAGTGATAATTAAGCAATAATACATGAGAGGCAGTGCTATAACGTGATTGGCATTGGAGCACTGTGCTCATAGCTCCATACACCAGTGCCAATGCCTCACATTATAGCACAAACTTGAGTGTATTATTGTGATTAGATCACAGTTCCGTTCATTGTTAGAGGACACAAGACACTGTTTGTTTTTCAACATTACACAAGGTAAAATAGTTTTATTCTAGCAGGTACCTCACTGCTAAACACCATCATTATGGAAAAGTTCATTGATTTCTGTTACAGGTTGCATATTCAGAGCTTTCTTTAAAGTCTAACTAAGTTTTGCTTCATATTTGCCAACTCAATTCAAATTATCCATTATATCTTAAGTGGTACAGCAGATTGTGCTCCCTCTGATTGGCTGATCCAATTCTGTACCCTACCTACCCACCTAGCAACACTTCTGATAAGTATTGCTCTGTTTGAAACCCAGAATGTCCATGTTATAGATTACAATAGATTTAATGAACTCATTATATTTCAATTTGACAGTCTCTTGTAAATATATATGTTATTATTTTGTTATGGCGTGTGTTTTCGTCTTGTAAGCACTCAAGTAATACTCTAAGAGATTCAGTCACATTCAGCCATTATCATGCAATACTGACTCTCATGTCTCTCCAATCACATTGAAATGTCAGAACTGAGTGTAGTGTAATAAAATATTCGATATTAGTTCTGTATTAATATTAACTAATTAATAATAATTTATATTATTTGAAACAAGTAAAATCCACAGAATATAAACTGTCAATTACTGCCTCATTTGTTACCACAGAGATAAAAAGAGCTATTGTATTAATGTACTGAAAAGAATATGGCAGAAAAAAAATGAACACACTTTAAATTTTTCCCAATTTTCTGTTGATACAAAATGTAAAACAAATGTAACAGTAATTAGTTATGTAACGTCCTATGTAATTAAGCAATAACATTTACATTTACCTAATTTAGCAGATGCCCTTATCCAGAGCAACTTACAAAAGTGCTTTGCTGTTCACTCAGAAAATATCCTTAGCTAGAAGAAGAGTTTACAGAGTACAGCAAAACTGCAAAAATGAAAAAAAGCTTAAAAAATATCTATAATTAAAATCAAATATATTTATTCAAACCACTTCCCAATTTAATGTTTGCAATGTACCAAATGTCTGAAGTCACACAAGTTGCCCACCTGAAGATGATATTGCTATGTGAGCTAATGTTCTTCCCACCATAAACAGTGCCAGCCCACTGTTCCCGCGGCCGCACTCCAAACAAGTCATAGCACTCATCAGAGAAATCCTGGAAGTTCCATGGCTCAGGCTCGAACATGTCTTGAATGCCATCTGTACACATGGGCATCACCATCTCTGTACAGGACTGGTCAGAGACAGTGAAGGAAGTTCAGGTCAGGAATTATTTTATTTTCAGTATCAGTAATGATCATAATGCACATGCAATAATTGTGCTGTGTGTCTACCTGATAGAACCATCCCCTTATGCCCAGATTTCCCGTAGCAGTCTGTGACGTGTTCAAGCATTCAGCACTTCCTGTGTAGTTGTAGTAAACTTTCACTGCCTGAGAGATCCCATGCAAGAGCTGCTTGTCTGACACATCAGTATCAAACTGAAGATGTGTGCACACTACCTGGAAATACACATAACATATCATAACATTACCACATGCTAAACTGATGTATTCAGTATTTTTTAAATACATAATAAACACACAAACAAGTCTGATCTTCATGAGCTGTGTTATCTGTCTTTTCTTCCCTCATTTACCAGATGTGCAAAGCTTCTCTGACTTTTACACTTTTCTCTATATTACATACTACATACTCAATAAACTACTTAGTGTAACTAATTAGTATGCATTTGGGACAATGCATCTGAGATTGCAATGTTTATATTAATGTGTAAAGAAGAACTCTAAAATGTTCAGTACTTCAATTAGGTGCAACTTTAAAACATTGTTGAGAAAAACAACATGGCCCAGCACTTTCTCTGAGCAATCGTCTGATTTGCATGTGAAATTGTGTGGAAAGGAATTTAACTTTACTAGAATTTATAGTTGGAGAGCCGGCACAAAGGCTCCAGAGTTGTTTAAGATCAACAAGGACAAAGCAGACAAAGAAACCTCAGAAAAAAAACACACTAAGCAGTTCTATCTGTGTGCAATCCTCGCTGGAAAACAGCACACTAGTAATGCTGTAGTCTGTGGGCATTTTTATTTGATGCATATCGGATGCCCATACTGCAGTTCATATGATGCATGAGTTTGGGTGATCAGTAGCTAAAGAGTTCAAGTAGAGTAGAGTTAGCAAGGAGTTTGTTTCTAAGGCTTTTGTTTGAGCTCTGAAAGAGGAGGTGGTCTATGCACGAGGTAGACCACAGACATGTCCAAGCTAAGACTTCTACCATGACAAAAAATGCAGTGGCTCTCTAAAGCATCTTCTCTCTACTTTTCAGATGAGATTAGGCTTATACATTCATCTCCGCCAACAGATTTCCCTCCTCTAAGCCCTCAATGCCCCCTTCTCACAGTCACTCACATAATCACATTAGCTTTGTCATTAAAAGGCCCCCTCTTTGCACCCACTGTCTAAACCGCTTTAAACACCCATAGGGGTCGCATACATTATCAGATTTTGGCAAAAAAAGCTCAAAAATGACATTTTCTCTTTGTCAGACAGAAACATACTCGAATGGGGACATGACACCTGACGTGGTTAACACTTGCAGGCTATTTGCATTTCCATTTTGACATTTTTTTTTCAGAGTGGAAATGTATTATACATTTAACATTACTTTCATTATTACTATTATTACCATAATGCAATTCTTTATCTCACTATTTTGTGGCAATTTAAGCATGACAACTGTATCAGGAGGAAAATAAATATTAAATTAAATAAATATAACTTCAAATATGTTGGTGTGCTATATTACACTTACTTATATAACTTTCTTTTAGGAATGTACAAATGCACCCTAATACCCTCCAATGGGTTAGAGTGAGTTTTTGGAATAACAGACCTACAAAAGAATGTGGAACTATTTTCCATACATTAGAATAACAGTAAAGAAGAAAGCCATGAAGTGACACTCTTTGAATTGTTCATGACCAAAGCTGTTATATCTTCGATTCTTCATATCAGCCTGTCCTGTACCAATAAAAAGCCTTTTATAAACTATATTTAAGAGTGGTGTGGTCAATTTCTTTACTCAGGTGACTGGTTTTGTTAAATAATAGAATTATATAACTGAATAATCCATATTACCTACTAAATGATTATATATATATATATATATATATATATATATATATATATATATATATTTGTATCTACAAGAAGATAAAAAATATAATGATTTTATTGGTGAGCATTGCTATTAGTCCATTCATTATGAAATTGATCATGAAAGATTCAAAAACAGCATAAATGGAGACACAAGATACTGCAACTAGTACCTTCTCTTTTTTTTTATCTGATAATTTATTCAAACTAATCTTTAAATATTCTAATAATCTGACCCTAAATATGTGACAAAAAGGCTGGAAATATCACTACATGTTATGAATTTAAAATATGACATGATGTTCATGAAGTTTTTAATTAATAAATAAATTAACTGAACAGCTGTACTAGTGTTTAAAAATGAGTGCACAGTTCTTTTTGATTTATTATTATTATTATTATTATTATTATTATTATTAGTAGTAGTAGTAGTAGTAGTAGTAGTAGTAGAACTAGTAGTAGAACTAGTAGTAATAGTAGCAGTATTAACCTGTGACATTAAATTATATATTTATTTAAATTACACAAAATGTCAGTATCCCTATTGGCAACTCTTCTGCTTTGTCAAATGCAAATGCACCTATTTTCTTCATGTTTTCTGCTCATGGATCAAACAGAACAGTCAGCATAGAACACCTCAAACATCTGAAAGGGTTTCTCAATAGGCAGCTTAGTGGTAAAAGAGGAGTTAAAGAATGAACTACCAATAGCAACTGATCAAAGAGAGAGAGAACACACATTTAACACCAGCACCTTATGAATATTAATGATGCTTCTGGGGTAAACAAGCAATTACAAAAGACCTGCATCTTATCAGCACAAGTAATTTGTTTTGGGCAATGTTAACGAGGGATTCAATTCAGAGAAGAGTGCATATACTGAATTGCTTTGCCATCTTGCCACAATAAGAAAAAACATTTTTTTTCCATAGTATCAACAAGGACATAAGAGCATGGTTAAATATGTGATATGTAAAACTCTAAAATATATATAACTTCCAGTATCTTTTGAATAATTTGTGTCAGTGTGTTTGAACTCATATTGTGGATGAGGAGATGGAAATACAGTGAGGGAAACAGGACAAGTTGTCCAGAGTTTCACCTTCTTCTGTGCAGTGTGCTAGATTTTTTTTTGTTTTGTTTTGTTTTTTGATATCAGCAATGTGTGTCATACCAAAGCTCAGAAAAACACCATTCAAGCCATCTACATTAGATTTCACACAAGATATAATCCTTCTATTTAATGCACAGAATGAAATGTGTGAGCTTTCTTTCTTTAATTTGCACAAATCACAGACACAGGAAAGTTCTACTCTAAGAACGCTTCCATAAACTTCACTATGAAGCTCCTGTCACAAAGGAAAGTTCTTGGTTTTATAAAGGGCAACTTGTGAAAGTGAATTCAATGTACAGTACCTTAATAGGCCATCGTGGGAGGGGCTGGAGAAAGTTGGCCTCATAAGGATAATCAACCATTGCCAAGTTCACCCAGGTCTCTTGGAGCCACCCCTTGAATCCATTTACATCCTCTTTCTTTAGTGGAGAGCACAGCCCGAACTCCTTAGACAGCCACTGCAGACCTTCATCTAGAATCAATTCAAAACAACCAATGTCATTTAAGGAACGTAGTAGTTTAACCTAATCTCTGATCCAACTGGAACAAGGACAAAGATCATGGCATCATGGACTTTGTGGTTAGCATGTTTGCCTCTCAGCGGTGGTGTCTGGGGTTTTGGGGTATTCGATCTGATTGGAGTTTCCATGTTCTCCCTCTGTCTGCACAAACCTCTGAGGACTATTCTCCCAGACTTCATCCCACATTCCAAAAACATGGTGCTCAAGTGAATTTGCTACTCAAAATTACCCTAGTGTGTGAACGAGTGTATGTGAGTAAATGTCTATCTGTATGCCCAGATATGGATTGACACTCTGTCCTAGGTAAACCCCCCCCCACCAGTGGTCGATGGTAATTTCCAGTAGTGAGTAAGATGTCTGCAATTGGCTGCCAGTTCTCACAGGTGTGTGTTGGTTGAGTGCTGAGTGAAGAGTGTTTAGGTATTTAGGCACAATATAAATATAACTTCAGTTAATTCAATACGCAGTGGCCACACCCATACTAACCATCTGAGGACACATTGCTGATAGCTGTCCATGACCTCCTGATGTTTTTGCTGCAGCTGACTCCACTATTGGCAAAGTCTTGGGTGACTATTTTGTAGAAGCTACCACAGGGCACCATATTAGTGAACTGCCAGATTGGAGCAGATGCAGCAAGAGCCCTGAAAAAAGAAATATTTGAAATTTATTGAATGTCAGATGATTAAATGATCTTCTGATTATTACATGAGATGCGAATTTGAAAGAAAAAAGTTTAAAAGGTAACTGTTTGAAATTCCATATGTACATTTCTGTATGACGCATGACGTAGTAACACCTGAGACCGGGCCTGTTATGATAAATACATCACTGACTTATCGCACAATAAATTGATATGCCCTCACTGAATGAATCAGTACGTCAATTTTATTTTATGTTCATTTATTTAGAATATTTAAAATATTGAATTCTAATGTCTGAATATTATTAAGAGCAAGTTCATTGCTCTTTAAAAAGATGTAACAACATTATCATACTATTTTATTACCATTCATTTACCATCAGTGGCAAAAAAAATGACAATATCTTAAAATGACAATAATATTGTTTATTGCAATTTCTCTGGCACAATACATTGTCTAAAAAGATCAGTTATTCTGACAGGCCTATCTGGGTAATTAATTAATTTCTCACCCCACAACAGCACTGGGGTATTTCATTCTTAGCCAAGCAGCCAGCATTCCACCATAGGACCCTCCGATAGCAATGACAGGGCTGTTCTGAGCTCCTGGAATAGTCTTCTTGAGGTTTTCAATCAGTACTGCAAAGTCAGCCAAAGCCTGCTCCGATGACAGGTAGTTCAGATATTTGGCATTCTGAAAAACAGACAAGTCAAATGTTAAAGAAATGATGCATAGAGATTCAAACACCTATCACCATTAGAACACAATGACTTACGCTGTAAGATTCATTTCCAAATGGCAAAGATTCCCCATAGTAGCGATGCTCTGCAAAAACCAGCATAGCTCCTAGTTCCTCTGCTATGTCCCACATGAAACCCTAGGACAAACAATAAAATTGGAACACAAGATGTGAATTGCATATTTATAATATATCATTACCATCTTTATTTATTAATTTATTTATTTTTCCTTTTTTCAATTTTAAACAGCCACGTGTTCTTTGTAGTGTGTCCACATTTAATGAAGAAATAAAACTGTTTACATTGTCTTCCACTGAAAGGTTTTTTTCTTTCTATGGTAAAGTTGACATTTTGGACACACAAGGCTTTAAGAAGACAGCAATCATATGAAAATATATTCATCTGGATACACCAATAAATGAATGAATGAATGAAAGAATGAACTGGTTAAATGTCATAATCACCGTGTTGTTACAGAACCATGTGATGTCTCCTTCATTTCCGGTGTAAAACAGAATTGGGCCGTTTTCTTTATGCCAGTGTAGGTCATTAAGAAGATACTTTTGCTTGAATGTGCCATTCTCCAAAAATCCAAAGTGATCAATCTGCAAAAGAATAAAGAAAATTTGAACAAAGGATTGTCTATTGTCTACACTGTATAGAGAAATGCTGCCTTAGGACTCTCTGGAGCAGATTAACACAACTGGCACCATGCCTAATGCCAGGCGTGGCCTAGAGGGGTATAAAGAGCAGTAGAATTATATTCTATGGAATGATCCAGTACTTCAGGTGGGGTGAGGATCATCCAATATCCTGACTTCACTAGTGCTCTTGTTGCAGAATGTAATCAAATCCTCACAGCAATGATCCAAAATCTTGTAAAAAGCCTTCCCCGGACAGTTGAGACAGTTACTCCAACAAAAGCTGGATAAACGCTTTTAATACCCCGAGCATGTGTCCCAATACTTTGGTCCATAAAGTGTAGCAATTCAAATGCAAACTTCATATATTAAGGATGGCATGCAGGGCTTGAGACTGTAGTTATTCCTGGGTGTTCTCACTGGTGATCTGGCCCTGTGCCATCTCTGTATTGTCAAGTGGAAAACCTCAGGGGGAAAATGCAAGGATAATTAGCTTCAATTTGTATTAAAATCCAACGCCAGGCCTCAGGGATGCCACATTAGTTCCGGCTTCACCAGCCCTGTGACGTCCTTTCATTCAACCCCAGAACTCATCCAATGTCTTCCCTATTTCTTCCCTCTCCCTGCATTTAGGGAAAATAAGAAGGGGGGTTGGATTGAGGTATGTTCCCAAAGCTGAAATTCTGTGCTGCTGCTGTGTTTCTTAACGGTTCTCCCTCCCTTCTTGAATCACACCCAATAAATAAAGAAAGTTCTCTTTTGTGTTGTTTTTTCAAACCCTTCTTTTTCCTCTCGCTTTAGATAAAAAGAGGCACAAGTTTTATGAGCCAATGACAGTAAATGGATTCCCAGGGCCAAAAATTTTCATTCTCCCAACAGTCAGATCTTGGCATGCAGCCAAGTGTCTGTCACTGCTTTCATACATTTTAAACAGTAATTTAACTTCAAAGTCATGATTTAAAGCAATAAAAAGAGGGAAAGAGAAAATTGAAAAGAACCCGATCCTACTGGTTTCCAAGTGCTGGGTCTCCAAATCTATATGTTTATATGAACACAAAGTATGCACTGAACTAAAACAAACTTCACTGTTTTTGTCTCTTCACCACAACTTTGGCCAAGATTAACAAACTGAACACAAAAGACTGGTTTGAATCTATGGTGCCACCTGGTGGCCATTAACACATGTATGTACGTATGTATGCACATACACAAACAGACCTTAAAACCACCAGTGTAAAGCCAAAAAAGAACATTCCCAGGGCCAAGGACAACCTTTTAGAGCTCTGTCACTCTGTCATTTGATGTACAGGATCTTTAACCAATATAAAGGTTCTCCAATAAAAATAATTGGTTCTTTATGGAATCAAAAATGTTTTCCAAACCTGGTCCTGGTGGCACCCCTACTCTGTGTATTTTAGAGAGGGGTAGGCAACCCTGGTCCTGGAGTGCCAATGTCCTTCAGTTTCCTTGATCCCCTGATTTCCTTGCACTAAAAAACCTCTGCAGGAGACTGGCCTACTGCTTGTTTTAGTGTAACAGCTTATTCAACTTATCATCTCGTCAACAAGCCCTTCACAAAAGTTGCAATGTTCAGGACAGGAATATCTCCAGGACCAGGGTTAAGAAACACTAACTTAGGGTACCACTGTCCTGCATGTTGCTGTATTTTGCCTACTCCAACATACCAAGTTTATCTCTAAAGAACAGCTTGCTAATTATTTTTGAGTAGAATCAGGCATGTCTTTCAACTCTAGAGCTACGACTGAGAGTCAATTGAATACAGTATAATAGACTCTTTTGGAATGATGGTGATCCATCCAATACTTTTGGGATGAGTTGGAGTGTTGGGGAAAAGGGGGAGGTGGTGATCACCCAAAATCCTGACCTCACACTGTTAAAAGTACTTCTGGAGGTTCTTCAGTATGAATGAGTGGAGGGACTTCTGAAGGTCCTACAAGGAATGTTCAAGAAACCTTTGTCCTTTAATTGAAGGTCCCTTGAAGCACCGTAAAGGGGTTCCTCCAAAAGTTCCTCAAGGAGCTTGTAATTTTAACAGTGCAAGTGCAATCTTTACAGCAGTGTTCCATCCCTGGACAGTAGAGACAGTTACTCCAACAAAACCAGGATAAACTCTTGATTTGATTTTGGAAGAAACAATAAAATGCAAGTGCCCCCAATACTTTAGTTCATATAGTGTAAATCTGTGTTTGAAAATCCTTGTCATAGAGGCACTCCGCTTTACACATGGGAGTGGATTCTCTGCTTTAACTCTGCAACTCTGAAAGGGCTTGTTATTGAGCTGGTGATTGAAGCAGGGAAAGCACTACATTGTGCAGAGCAGTGGTGCCTCCAGGACCAGGATTGAGTAACACTGGTGTAAATGTTAATACACACACAAAATGAAGTTTGATTAATAGTTAGGCTAATTGTGTTCTTCAGAACACACTGAATATATTAATATGCATAGTTTGATACCTGTTTTTTAATGATTCAAATAAGTAGTTCTGAAATACAGTCCTGTAGATATCCTAACCTGCACAATTCACAATAACTCTGCCTCAACACAAGAACACCACTTTGCCCAAGACAGACTGGGTTTTAGTCCTTAGGCAAGACTAACCCTACATTCATCTACCTGTGTTACAATTCAAATTTAAGTCGCTCTGTATAAGAGAATCAGCCAGATGTGTTTACATGTAAATATAAATCTAGCCAGAATTGGATCAGAGTTAGATCAGTAGAAACTGTGCAGGGCAGAAAGTCCCCAGGACTCCAGGGCCACTTCTCTAAAATATACTTAAATAATTTCTCTGTGTTCTACTGTTCTCATTTGTCCTCTTAAATCAAGAAATAAAAAGAGTAAAAGTACTTTCATTTCATAAAATTGATATCTGTAATAGCATCTATTTTCACTTCTGCTTTCCAGTCTACGACCACGTAACTGAAAAATATTGACTGATGCTTTATTGGTCACTGCTGTAGCTGGAAATCCCCCCCCTGTTAAAATGTGAAAACATCAGAACCAGCGCAGGCTGCTTTAAACATGCAGAATAAGCATTCTTTTCTAGTTACTCATTCTCTGCAAATGCTCAAAACATCTGTATCAGTCTGCAAAATGCCTGGTGATGTGTGCCGTGATCTACAGTAGCTTACAAAGGTTTGGGCACCTTTGGGCAAAATGTGAATTGTTCAGTGAGTAGAAGATCAACTGATATCAAAACGATTTAAAGTTACATATGAAACCTTAAATATGAACATTCTTTTCAACATTTTATGACAATTAGTGTATTATTCATGCTTTGTATTGACCTGACTCAGTCATGCAGATTTCTCCTTTAAAACATGAGGAGAATTTGTCCTTTTCTGTCCAGAGATGCCACTCAGGTGCTTGTTCAGTCATTTCAAGACTAGACTACTGCAACTCCCTACTGGCTGGCCTTCCTAAGCGGACCATTACAACCATTGCAACTTATCCAGAATGCAGCTGCGTGGCTCGACTTCAACGTCCCCATATTCAGTCATGTAACTCCTCTGTTATGTTCCCTTCATTGGCTTCCTGTAGCTGCCCACACCAGATTCAAAACTTCGATGCTGGCCTACAAAGAACAAATGGACCAGCAGCACCTCCGTACATGATGGCAATGGCCAAAACTCAGTCTGTACCAAGAGCCCTTCAGCATCAAGTGCAACTCGGCTTGACCCACCAGCCATCAAATTACAAGGAAAATATGCATCCACACTCTTTCCTGTTCTGGCACCAAAGTGGTGGAACGAACAGCTGAGTCACTCACAGTCTTCAAACGCAGACTGAAGACCCATCTCTTTCAAGAGTATTGAAACTCCATAAACATTTATAACAAATCTTGTTAGTCAAAACAATCTGACGAATGTTTTCTACAGCATCTAAGCATGAGGCAACTCTGGATTCTAGCCCTGTGTGTAGATGGTGCTCTCTCACCAGCGTGAGGCTGGCTGACACAGGTATCTGTTAGCCTCTGTATCTGAGCTTATCTCAGAGCATGTTGGCTGCATAGCAATGACGCAATGGTGGCGAATTGAAAAGAGGCAGTGGATGGTTTCAAATGTTTCAGAGGAGGTATGTGCTTGTCTTCACCCTTCTAGAGTCAGGAGCATCATATGTGATAGACAGAGTCCTAAAGGGTCGGGTAATTGGCACTTCCAAACTGAAAGGTAAAGAAAAGAAATAACGTAAAATAAAGGAACCAAATGACCTCACAGGGGACTATCTAAACATTACTCAAAATCTGTGGATGGACCTCAGTAGAGCAATGCATGCCAAATGACCCAAGAATCTTGCAGAACTAGAAGATTTTACCAGGAATAAAAAGTCCACCAAAAGAAACTAAAGCTAGCTATTCACAGTCACAGAAATTTTGACCAGTGGCGCTCAAACCACTGTATATGTCCTGCAATAAGATATAAACCTCAGTTCATTCACTGCAAACACTGGGAAATCATTATAACATTAACCACCTTTAAGCTATACAAGTGTAAAGAGTGCAAAAAGCCATTTTTAACCATTACTAAGCTGTTTTGGTTGACTGATTCTATTCAGACCCATTAGACACCCGAAGTAGACTTTAAGAATCTAGCACAACTGCAGGTTACTGATTACAATCTGATAAGTGCTGACAAAGGGAAGAGACAGGACAATAAGGAGCAAGACGTTCAGGAAATGGCCTCACTCTTCCTTAGTCCTTGGCTGATGAATCTGGCACTGTGAAGCTTTACAAGCAGAACAGACGGCGTCAAACAATTCTCTTCGATCTGATATGTTCAGGTCAAAAGGTTATTGTGTTCACAGTCCTGTCCGCCAGCCTGTTTTTGTCTTAAACAGGTAGGGGTTTTCCTGTGTCATTCATTCTCACGCATAGTGGAGCAACAGCACAACAACTATAAAAAAATGTCTAAAAATCTGTCTGAAAGTACAGCGTCACATTGTGCATTCTGTTTCAAGTCAAGACAAAAATATATATCAAACCTTCCAAACACGAGCCTTTTCAGGATGTTACCAAAAGCTAACTAAACCACTCATTAAAAGAATTTTTAATATTCACTTTCATTGCAAATGCATAAATCCTTTTGGCCCAATGCCAGTGCCAAGTGATATGACACTTCAGGCAGGACCAGCGCCAGAACTCATATGGCTTTGCTTTTCTACTTAGTAGGCAAACCGGAAAAGCTGATTGTGAGCAGACACAATACAAAGCAGTGGTGCAGAGATTATGTGCAGAGAAAATTAAGGAAATCCGTAGAGGAAACCTAGTTGTATACTATGAGTAAACCACCAACACACAGAACTGCTGGGACTTTGTGAATATTCTCTTTTCTCATAATAAATAATCATAGCTCATTTATTTGGTTTTATTTTGACAAGTAAACAGAACAAGATATGTGTGTGTTAATGCATACTGTCAGTGTCTGTCTGTCTGTCTGTCTATCTCTCTCTCTCTCTCTCTCTCTCTCACACACACACACACACACACACACACACACATCCCAAAAAATGAAACAAACTAATTGTAAACTATCCTAACTTTCTGTGGACGTCAATTTAAAAAGATTCCAAGTTATTCTGGAGTGTTTCTATTCATACACTCATTAATTCTTCAGAAAAAGTAAAGATCAGTAACCAGATTCAATTTACGTCAAAAAGTGAATAAAAGTTAACAGAGATACAATATTTTTGCACAACAGCAGCAAAATATCACACATATCACATTAAAAAATGGTCCTTTCAAATATAGGACATAGTAGCTTTGGGTAAAAAGGTTGATGGTTTGTTCCTCATAGTTCATTAACAATGTTTAAGTCACTAATATTAAATGATTTTATTTCTTAATTAAAAAGCAAATCTTTGCAAATCACTGAAGTAAACACACACATTACCTGGGCGCGTGAGAATAGTTCCAGCTTTATATTTAACAGTGTGAATTATTTTACCGCAGTGTAACAATCAAACTATGATCTAGTCTTTTGCTTAGAATTAAAGTCTTATTGGATCAAAGGACCTTTAAAGTATAAAGTGTGCACTAGTGTGCGCTTCGTTGATTTATTTGAAGACAGCGTGTTCAGCTACAGTCTGACAGTCGTATTAAATTAAATGAGAAACATACCTGCTGATCCAGATATAAGGTTTTATAGGTGACAGATATTAACTGGGGGGAACTTCGTGTGACTCTGTGTCGGTTCAGAAGATGAGGAGTCCTGAGCGCTGCTGACTGAGAGCAGAAGATCAGCAGGACGAGCAGAGCTGTGGAGGGGCACAGGGGTCCGGATCTCATGACTGATGACAGGACAGGACAGGACAGGACAGGAGAGGAGAGGACAGGAGAGGAGAGGAGGGAAGATCCCTCCTGGACTGGAACTACATGAACGGAAGAAGGAAGGAACCTGTCAGATCTGCTGACTGCTCCTCTTCGCGCGCGCGCGCGCACACACACAGAGAGAGAGAGAGAGAGAGAGAGAGAGAGAGAGAGAGAGAGAGAGAGAGAGCAAACACACACACACAGAGAGAGAGAGAGAGAGAGAGAGAGAGAGAGAGAGAGAGAGAGAGAGCGCAAACACAGTGAGAGAGAACAGAGGGAGCGAGCGAGAAAGCAAACAGACAGCACAGTGAGAGAGCGTGTGTGGTGTGTGTGAAAGAGAGCAAACACACACTGAGCGAGAGAGACAGGGAGAGAGAAACTGTCAACTGAGAGATTATCCAGGTGAAGTTTTCAAAAGGAAAATATTTATATTCAGAACTAAAAGCTCGATGTTTTGTCTTCTTCTCTCAGTTTCTGCTTGAACCACAACAAACGCGACACACTTTACGTTTGCCGTAAAGACAAAGCCAGGCGCAGTGGCTGGTGGGAGATGTAGTCTTCAGAAGGTTTCTCACTGTCCTTGATCATCAGAGCTGGGTAGAGTGCACAAACCTTAAGAACTATATTCTTCTACTTCTGTGATTCTTTTGGTGTGAAACTGGTGCATTTCCAGTAACAGATTAGGGTTCAATCCCAGACTGGGCAAGAACGCCACGCTACAGCAATAAGAGTCCTTAGGCAAGACTCCTAATACTACATTATCCGTCCTGAATGTAGGATAAACACAGTCGCTCTGTAAGAGCCTAAACCATTTGCCCTGAATGTAAATTCCCTTCCATTCAGCGATGGACATCGGGAGACCCGGGGAAGTCCTGGTGGGCTGTTCGGGATGTGGGTCACCGAGAGGGTGAAGGTCAACCCTCTATAGAAATTAAGCTACAGTTTTCTGCCATGTGAAATTTGCAATCAGGGTCTGCACAGTAGAGGCCAGAGGTTGACACACATGTGATAGAGCCATATCTACTCCCAAGCCACCTTCATCAATTTTGCCCAGAAGCAAAGCGGATATTTCCACATACACCCTATTTGCCTGATAAATGTCATGTTTCTACAGTTAAAGTACAATTCATTTAAGTTCCACTACAAATCAGCTGCTCCATGTAAGGAACAGAAAGGTTCTGAAGATGGTCTCTTCCAGCGAAAACTGTCAATCACAGTATAGCAGAATAACTGCAAAAAACTGGGCCAAAATAAAAGCGTACCAATGTTAGGACAGTGCAAACTCTGTTGTCAGACACTGGAGACTGAATAATGGATTGTTTTGATATTGAAACATTGACATCATCATGCAAGCAGCCAGCAAAGGCATTAGATCTGTGGTTGATTCACTTTTGAGAGATGATGCACTGTCCATGGCTTACATAGTCATTGAACTAGAGACTTCATCTCAAAATTAAGCCATTAGGAAGCCTAACTACCCGAACAGAAGGCATGATATCCATACTGATGTCAGACACGGAAAACAACTCTTAATAGCACTTAATAATAATATATTAGTAACCAAAATCATTTACTCATACAGATATTTACATAGAAGTAGAAAGTACAAACTAATTGTAAATGGACCTAGTTACTTCATGTTTTTGATAATATTATATTCTATATTTACAGACATTGAGGCCTCCAATAATGCAACTGTTGAACAGGATGGACAGTGAACTATTTCAAAATTGAAAGAATTGATTAAAGCTAAATGGGTGTTAAAGTAACAAATATAAAAAAAAGAAAAATGTGCACAAAAAATATCAGTACAGAACAAAATTATTAGGATAATTTCATATTTAATTGGGACAAGTTTTTATATTGACTTGCAGCCTACACACAGTGTGAGAAGTAACAAAAACATGATACTGAGACAGAACTGTACAAAGTAAAATATCTTTTCAAAACATGAGATTCGGTAGTTTTACCAACGATTCTTTAGATGTAACAGTTTTATCATTCTCACAGTTCAGATAGTCACTGAAAAGGGAACATTCAAAAAATGTAACATAGCGAAATACAAATCAAAAGTCAAAATATGGTCAATTCAAGGAATGGTGTAGTGTTTGAGTTTTCACTAGGACATTTATCAATTTGGGAACATTATTTAAAAATGAAACAGTTAATACTATTCTGGAAATTAGGGCCTAAACACATAAGAAAGGGCTAAAATCCCACAGTAATAAAGAAAAAATGTTACAATATGACATATCTGTAAAATAAAGCTAGACAAATTACCTGACAGAGAATATTGTGCATGGCACGACATAAAACACATAGAAAAAAATAGTCTATATACAAAATTAGAAAAGGTTATCACTCTGAAATAAATGTGTTAATAGAAAATATGGCCATTAGGGGTAAACGGCTAAAAGGCATGGATGACAACTAAATGAGATCAAAAGCAAAAAAAAGGCCTAGTGCTTAATAATAAACAAATCTTTGTTTTTTTTAGCAGATGGTGTTATTCAAACATAGAATTTGTGGACGGTTGAGATTCACTCCATGAAATGTCTGAATCCTTGATCACAGGTAACACAGGGCATAAGAGGCAAGGCATTCAATGACCTGTGAAGGATCTATGAATTTTGTTAAAGAGAATCGAAATGAAAATGCTTTTAGCAGCAAGTAAAACATTTAAAAAGTCTACAAAAGATGAAATTCACAGTTCCATTGTAATATAGGTGCAAACAACCATACAATAGAGTCAAGTTCAACATGGAGGTACACTTCCAATTATTTCAAACGTAATCAAGATGCACAACAACACTGAAGAAAAGGGCAGCGAACAAAGTCATACTTTATCACATCACACTGTGGAAAAGAAGAAAAAAAAATACTTAAGTTGCTATCGCTCTGCTCGATGTGATGAAGTGCCACATATACGTGCTGACAATAAAATAACATTCACTCACTCCCACTCAAATGCTTTAAAACACTGCTGAGAAAATGGCCAAAAGTTTAGTACCAAAGCTTCACTAAATAAACAAAGCTTCCCATTATATGCATTATATACTAATAACCATGGTTTAAAATGGGAGAAAGGCAGAATTAACCTTACACTACTCATTTGAGAGATAAAAGTTGGAATGAAATAATTCTTAACCTATTCAAACTGTTTTCAGCAAGGTTCAGACCAGCTCACGTCAGGCTGAGCAAATTAGGTACATTTTAATAATGACTAGTTCTGTAGAGCCAAAGCTGTCACGAATCCCTTCTTGGTTTACCAGGGATTACATCAGGGGCTATGCAGACACACGTGAACATCACTCATCCGGTTTTTACATAAAGGGAAGTGAAATGACAGTGTGCAAATATATAGCCTTGATTCCCAAAATTCCTATCTCCCAGACATCCACATGCTTGCATTTCCCTGCTCCAAAACACAAATTACATTATGAAGGGATTAATATTTGATCATCGACACAAAAACTATGTCTCTTTAATTTTGCAGCTTTCATCATTTAACACAGTTTGAATCTGGAAGTTGTTCTTTACATTGAGAGAATATCACGATGAATGAAATCTATAGAAATGTTCCAAAAAATTACACTGACTTCCACTGAAAGATAAGGTTTTTCCCTCTCCTGTAAAGGTTCCAGTTTGAGTGACAACGACAAGCTACTTGATCAGAAATCAGACAAAAAGTCTAAACAGTGCAGTACTGTGACCTTCCAGAACTAGAGTCATTCAGCCCTTTTCTGGAATTCAGACCATCACCAATGTCCCCATGGAATAGACCAGAGGGAATTTCACATGAGAGTAATTTCATTCTACTGAATAGTCCAACTGCACGGTCATCTAAATGACCTTCAATTTTGAATAAACCGTGCAGATGTTGTTCTACTTGGTTCCAACCAAAGTAAACTGCTTTTCATGCTCATATCACAGCAGACAAATAGAACATAATGCAAAAATGACACGACAAAAATTGTGATCTAGATGTAGATGTGAACTGGAGGTCAGTAGATCACAGAGGGAGTTCGTACTGTATAACCAAAGGTGATAAAAAGGACTTTTTTTTTATACACAACTCAATCCATAAGTAAGTTGCACAGAGTCAGTTTTTGTTGGTTTGGCTGTTCAGGTATACTGGATTTGAAGTGAGATCGCTCTGTTCAGACTGGATTAGTTTATTGGGGGGCAGTTTTATCTCCTCATGATAAAACTCACATCTGGATGGCAATAAAATCACTGCAGGAAGAACGGGTTTAGTACCCAAATGTTTATTTCAGTGCAGGGCGAATTAAATACCAACAGCAACTTGATTTAAAAGTTGTTTAGCAGAGAATTTCTTAAAGATGTGTGTTCATTCAGAGACCCTGTAAAAAAGTTACCCCAGGACCCCATATAAATTTAGTCCCATCCGAAGTGCTGACCATGAGATTAAAGTGCTGAGCAAAAGCTTTAATTCAACCTTACTAAAAATATTTTACTCAGCTAGTTTTAGGGTATTGAGTTGGACCCAAGCATTGATAGCAGTGTACTAGTTTTGGCTATACTGTGGAATATAAAATGATTATATATATGATTTATATATAAAATGGTTTTCATGCTGTGTATCTTTGCTTAATACCAGCATTGAAAGCAAATGCAACCAAATAGAGAATCTCAATCTGACTGTTTTTGATAGCAATCACTGAGTTTTAAACAATCCATCAATAACCAGCATATTGATCTGTAACAAAATTAATAGTTAGCAGTTAGATACAGTAACTCCAAAAATGAGGTGTCTCAATACTTTTGTCCATTTCTATTATAAATAGTATTTTGAGTTTTAACTACAATAAAGTGTTAAAGCTGTTTTGATTAATTTACAGTAACTGTTAATTATAATAGTCAGAAAAGGAATAAGAATGGTGAAATACTGTATTGTGATAAAATAAAGCCGTGATATTTCCTGATATGGCTGTCATACCATGAAAATCTCAAAACATTGCAACCCTACCTGTAGATAAAGATTGTTTCCAAAAACACCCATTGACTAAGGTCCAAGCCATGACACTACCTCTACCATACTTCACAGATAAGCATCACAAACAGTTTTCACCGTTTCCTCTTCCCATCACTGTGGTACTAATTCCTATTAGTCTCACCTGTTCCAGAAACCAAAGCATTTTGTGTACTTTCAATCAAAATGTAACCTGGGCGCTCTGTTTTTGAGGCTTATCACTAGTTTGCATCTTGTGTTGAACACTCTCTGAAGTCATGGAGGTATATTCTTCTCTGTATGGTACATAGTGACACACCTGTTCTCAAAGCCTGCAGGTGAAGGAATTGGTTTTTTTTCCATAATATTCTTCATACATCCAGTTCTGTGGTCTTCTGCAGTCACACAACTAACTGAATTTAGATGTCACTGACTGATTTATGAATAGAATTTCTGTTCATAGAGCAGCATTTCGGTCCTGGCACCCACCCCCCACAACTCTGAAAGGACTTATTTTTAATGAGCTAATTAGTTAAATCAGGTGTGTTGGGAGCAGGTAACTTAGTTAATATACAGGACGGGGGAGCCAGGACCTAAAATGACTGTATTCACACATTTTAGTACTGCATTTTAACCTCATGGTCATCCTTTCCATTCAAAACCAGTATACTGAAATACAGTGCCAAGGCAACAAAAATTCCACCACTGTCCAAAAGCCTACATACTACACTGAAGATGTGGGCATTTCACCTATAATACCCACCCTGGTATTGTGTAGAATAATCACTTTAAATGATCACCAACTTTAAATTATCCTTTTATGCCCCTTTTTTCTTACCATAATATTTGAAAGTGTTCACAATTGACTTGAATCCTTTTAAGTGCACATAAGCAAAGCTACGAAACTGAGAAATGCACCATAGCATTATTTAGCAGACACTGAACTTCTGCTTACATCTAAAATTGGCTTGTGGGAATATCAACTTAATGCACGTTCAGCAAATTCATGCACTTGAGCGTATGTACATTGAATTTAATTTGCTGTATACTGGAAGCCTTTTGGAACTGCATGTCTAGCCCTGAAAAAAAACCCTTAAGTGCACACAAATTCAATCAAATTCAAGCGAACATCCCAAAGAAGTGTGTTTCTGACCACCTTTCTAATGATATGATGAAGAAAAAATAGTTAGTGTGTATTAGTTAATGGGATTACATAATGCACTGATAACATCTTGCATCTGCTGAACATTGTCGCATCCAAACATTTTCAGACAATCATAAAATAAATGCGATAAAGGAGCTCATTATGATGCGGAAGTGAATTCTGAGCAACATTTGAATTAAGGGGCATGACGGTGCTCTAGCACATTATCGTTTGTCATTATATGAGCGGCAGTTTTTCTGTGATTCAGAATGATGTGTCCCTGCTGGTGAAGACCTGCATTTTTCAAACCTCTCATAAAATACACACATTGGCTTACACATCTTTAGTATTATACTGAAGTGCATAAAATCTCATTGTCTGGCCTGTGGTGTTCTGTACTCCAACTAGCAGTATTCAGTAAAAAGGCTGTTTACTTCCAAATGCATTTAAAGGAGCTCCAGTTCCCCTCAGTGGCAGCAGCATATGTTATCATCTCCTCTTGACATTCTATACGTACAGTGAGTGGTTTTAAAAAAATACCCCAGGGGTTCAAGTAAGGGTTAAGGAAGTATCCTAAACTTCAACTGTGGTGGTAAAGAAGAATCATCGCAACTACGCAGAGGACGTCGACAGTAACCACCAGCTTAAGTAATCCATGGGGAGAGGCCAGCCCACTTCACCAGATTTGCAGGCAACTTCCCTAGTTGATGCTGCAGCAGCTTAGGTAATTGATGTTCTTCCCTTCTCCAGGCATGGGGGCAGCCTCGTTGTTATCCAACGTGTTCTGCTTGGCTTCACGGATCAGTTCGCAGGCCAGGTCAAGGAAGAGTTTCTCCACATTGTCAGATTCTTTGGCGGATGTCTCCAGGTAGAGCATGCTCTGGGCCTCAGCAAACTCCTCTGCTCTCTGTCTGTGGACCTCTCGCTTCTCAGCCAAGTCAATCTTATTCCCTGTTGATGACAACAGCATGGTCAGATAGCTGAGCACTAAGTGTTACACACACTATACTGAACACTAACCTCAGGATAAATGCTTTGGATCAGGGGTGTCCAATCTTATCCACAAAGGGCCTGTCTGGCTGCAGGTTTTCATTCTAAACAACCACATGTGACACCTGATCTCACTTATTTAATCAATGGGCTAGTTTTCAAACATTTGGCTAGAATGAAAACCTGCAGCCACTCCGGTCCTTTGCGGATAAGATTGGCCACCCCTGCCTTAGATAAAGGAAACTCTGCAATAATGGTCATAATCCTAATCACAATATAAGCACCCACTTACATAATTCTTGTAACTACATTAGGCCATAAAATAGAACCCTGTGGGACTCCACAAGGTGCCCTAAATATATTTACAGAATAAGGCCCAGTCCACATGTATCCAGATTTTTTTCCCAACATTTTTGTCTGCATTTTGGCCTCAGATCCACACAAAAGCCATGTTTTTGGTTGCTGGGTCCAATGGTTTAAAATTCAAAGCTTGCAACAAAAAAACACCACCTCACTCTAGCACAGCCAACCCATGCACCACATCCACGCCTTGCGGCTCTAGTCTTTTTCTCTGCAACAACATGCATTCAGTCACCATTTTTCCTTCATGAAAATATTGTTCAAAATATTATGAGAATATCAAGTCTATAATTGGACCTGAATTGGATCATGGGCAGAGTGTATTGATATACCACTATTTGCAACATAATGTTTACAGTCCCCTCAGAGATAAAACCAACAATCAAGTTAGTAATACCTGCGTGTCTGTATGTCACATGATCCAACTCACAACAGTTCATGTCACAATCACAATAATTATGTCCAAAAGGTTTAAGAGACACTGGCACAAATGGATCCATATTTAGGCCACCAATGAGTTTGTCATCCATTTTTTTCCTGTGTGTTGAATCGTAAAGTGGAATTAAATATGATTTTGAGCGTGCTATAATCTCCCATGATTCACTGGGAATTCATCACGTAATGTTTGTTCATTAACGGCAGGCTTATGTTTGTAAGCAACATAACCAAAGATTATTCCATGAACAACACAGAGCTTTAATAATGACATTGCTGATGAAGAAATGTCCAAATTCATCTATGTTTCTACACTACTTAGTAAGGCAACAGTCTATCTCTATATAGCACAATACTAATGAGGGAATAGGGATCCAATAGGGATCCACAAAACAAAGTTCTAACAATAATTTTCATGTCAGAATTTCTTTTTACAAAGACTATATGTGAATGTGTTTAATATGCATTGGAGGATTCTGGATACGTGCATTCAGAGAATAAAACATACAGCAACATTTGTCTGGAAAAACACATCTGTCCACTTTGGACTAAAATAAACAAAAAACTGCTTTGACTGTAAATTAAGAAATTATAAAAATTCTGCAATTCTATTATTTTATTGGTTTTTGTCCATTTAGTGCCCAAACTCTTACCAACTAAGATTGTCACCACTTGGTTATTGGCATATTGCTCGATCTCCCTCAGCCACTCTGGAAGGCAGCGGAAGGAGTCCTCACAGGTAATGTCGTAGGTGAGAATGAGAGCATTGGCACTGCGGTAGTAGCTCTGTGTGATTGAGCGGAACCTCTCCTGGCCCGCCGTGTCCCAGATTTGGAGCTGCGTAAATGAGAAAATCAATAATCAATGCAGACACTTAGCAGCTGAACCAGGACTCAAAAAGCACTGAACCCAGTTTCCACTTCCACTGGAGTAAAAGCACATTTTAATTAAACTGTCAGAATAGAAGTTACTCTAGCATGACTGTTTCTTTAGCATATAAATTACAGCTAAATCACACAACATTGGCAACTCATACATGTAAACCCTGAGTTTGAGAACGAGTCTTATATAACAAACTATTCCTGTTATATAAGAGAAGCTCTGAATGTATCATACATACCTTTACTTTCACCCCCTTTATTTCCACAGTTTTGATCATGAAATCTACCCCAATGGTTGCTCCTTGACCAGGTGGGAACAGACCCTACAGGCGTTAAAATGAAATGAAATAGAGAAAACAGCAAAAACGAGTCTCAAACACTTAAACATAATATAATTAAACCACCCAGCAAATGCAGAGCCTCTGTTTACAGCATTTTAAAATGATACAGCAAGTCTCTAAAGGGTCCAAATCCTGCCAACAGTTTCTGCTCTGCATGGGGGAGGCTGCGGTCTGTGAGTGTGAACTGTAGCCCCTTTATTCTGTATGAAGTTTCAAGTTTTAAAGCTGTATTTCACTTAAAAATGACAACCTGCCAATCCTAACAATAATTGATAGCTGACAGTAGGCAGTAAAGTGAGAACAGTTTCAGTATAATGGTACAGGAATCCTTCCCAGCTACTTTCTTTTATTATTTGTCCACACTAGCAGATTTTGAATAAAGTGTTCCATTAGGAAACTAATGCAAAAGACATGAGAGGACAGACCTGAGTGAAGCGTCTGACAAGACAGGTTTTGCCCACTCCTGCATTTCCTATCAGCACGATTTTGAACAGGTAATCGTAGTCTTCCATGGTCACACGTAGCTGGTGGTAGACGGAGAGAGCGAGAGAGAGCGAGAGAGAGCGAGAGAGAGCGAGAGAGAGAGAGAGAAATGAGTTTAGAACCACATGACAATCTCTGCGCCATATTTCAACTCATCCCAATACGATATATATGACCTGAATCATTCTCCTATTCTGCTGCATTCCTATTACTTATTTAATTTGAAGGTGATTTCAATTATACTTAATGAGCTCAAACACAATACTGTAGTTGCATTAGAGACGTGTTAGTTGGGATGCAAATTTAAATTTAATCATATTTCATTCCACTGCATGATTCAACCCACAACCAGGTGATCACTAAGAGAGCAAGTGCTGCAGATTTAGTCCTGCACAACAGTTAATGCACGGAAAATGCAGGACTAGTTATTGAAACTATTTTCAATATACAAACTGGACCAGGGAATCGAAAAACAACGGTGTTTACATACACATTTATATTTTCTTTTGTATTAAGAACTACAGTGCTTTATACAATGCATTATAGCTATATGCAATCGTGAGGGCACTGCATGAAAAAAAAAAATAGGGCACATAAAACCACATAACTCAATGTCTTTTTACAAAGTTCGTTGAGAGATGGAGGTGAAATAGAAACATAAATGCCATTTCCTTGAGAGGAAAAAGTAGGACAGCCCCACATTTATTAATTCTTAAAATGACTAAAATTAGACTCAGATTATTAGAACATGGCTAGAGAGGGTTTTAAGAGGAGCCTGTCTTATTTAAACTTCTTTATTGTTAACGTGAATGGGATCCCCGTGGTGAGGCCATTCTGTGGCCAGGTTGTAGATGCATATGAGTCTGAGAATGTTTTAAATAATAAAAATAACCTACAAGTGAAACAACTTCCAACATGGCCAGGTCTGGACATCCTAGTAAGTTCAGCCCAAGAGAAAACAGCAAGATGTGTAAAGCAGGATCCATCAGTCCTAAATTGCCACTAGCAAAGTACAGCATCTACCATTTGAAAGAGACCAATGAAATCTGATTTTTGTAGGAGGTGTTAAAGGAGGAAACTTTTGGGGAAGAAACACAAAACATTACAGCAAGACTAACACTTGTGACAGAACAACCAAAGACCAGGATTTCTGAAACAATGTGCTTTAGACAGAGGAATACTTTGACTGCATATAATAATACGTAGGCCAAACAAAGGCCATCCGGAGCTTATGAAACATAAAACTTCCAATATACAAGCTTGCATTTTTTATTTGCTTATACAAATGTCTTTCTACAGAAACATACATTTTCTGTCCCTAGCCTTTACAGATATATTATGCATTTTTGTTATATTTTCAAAAACAATGTATTATTTTAACAATTACACCTCCATGAGCCATCAATTTTACTATATTTAATTTGTAATAACTTAAAAAACACCACTGAAGTGCTCATCCACACAATCATATGTGCAGGATGAGTGCCATATTTTGAAATATATGATTCAAAAGACATATAAAATGCCAAATAAATATTAAAAACAATGTCAAATATTGTGGTCCCCTGGAGTCCTACTGGTGTAACTGCATAACAATCTCTTATTTTAAAATAAAAACCAAACCGATGATATCACTTGACTTCCTTTCATTTATTTCCTGAAGGTGTATAAAATCTGTCATTTTATTTGTTTTTTTGTTATCAGAAATCATCTCATTTAGCTCCTGATTTCATATGAAGCGTTAGCTGGCGTGACTGGTATGACCTTTTTTATTTATAGGAAATTATGAAAAAATTAAACACAAATGGGTGAAATGGCATATTTTAAAGGATATGTCATGGTTGACATCACGTGGTTTGTTTCTCTGAAGCAGCAATTTTGTAAAATGCATTTTTCATGAAAAAAATGTCACTGGTGTTACCTTTCTTATGCAATATACTAGTGATGATCAGAAACACCAGTGACCCCTACATATGAATAAACTTTATTCAAAGTATATTAAAATTATTTTACTGTTACTCTATGTGTCTTGAAAATATTGAGAAAGGATTAATAAAGGCCTTTTATTTTGCCAAAGGATTAAAGTAACACCTGTGACAAAAAGATGGTACAATCTTTACATGAATCCACAAAAAATAGAAACATCTTTGTGTAAAAAGTTTAAAAGTTATATAACAACGTAGTTTAAGTTTAAACATTAGAAACAATAGTCAATTAAAAATTGTGAGGGAGTGAGGGAGGTTTTCCACAAGATTGAAACATTTTTTTTATATTATTGAACATTATTTAACAACTTAAACTCAACATAAACAATATTACCTCAGTCCACTATGTACTCTGTTTATATCCTGATATCAATATAAATATCAATATATGGGCCAGCACTAACACACACACACACACACACAGTAGTGAATACACACACTAGAGGTCAGTGAGCAGACCTGTCCTGAGCGGTGGGCAGCTCACTGTGTCAGGGGATCAGGTGGGGTGTTAGGCACCTTGCTCAGGGGCACCTCAGTCACGTTCTGCGAGGAATCAAAGAATTCAACGAATCAAACCAACAACCTTCCAGTCATAAGACTGGTTCCCCAACCATCAAGGCATGGCTGCCCCTTAAACATCATGCACAATCCCCCACTAATATTCGGTTGAGATTCCCACATTTGGGGGATTTGCAAAGGACAACCGTAGTGCAATGGCAATGCCTTGTCTTGGGCAAACCACCTTTATGACCATGGCATCACCCCTGACAGTCAAGCCACCTCACCAGTGTCCATTTCTGTAGAACAACCAAATATAACGTTGGTACTGGGAAGGAGTGGAGTAAACACAGTTAAAATACACTGCCACTTATTAGAAACACAAATCTATCAGATGGATTTCTGAACTGTATTCATGACAACATGGCCCTCCCTCCCCTCTCTGAGTGGCGTGTTGCTATGGGCAGAGTCTGGTGTGCATGTGTTTAAATGCCCTGGTTGCCAAGGCCTATGGCAGGATGCTGAGAGGACTGCAATAAAGAAACAAGGGGTATAAAGAAGGGGCCTACCATGTCTCACCAAGCCAAGACTAGGCAAAACACACACACACACACACACACACACACACACACACACACACACACACTCCTGTACTAAAGTGTACATACAAAAACACTGCTTTTGCTTATATTCAGTGTGTTTTGGGGAAAAGACAAATGCAGAAGAGCATCAGTCTCTCACAACCATGCAACAAACATCTGTTTTTAATCCCAGTTGCTCATTTGTCCAAAGGATCCGTTTCAACCCTGTGCACTGATTTCCTGAAAGGCTGCGTGCATGGCTGCTGTCAGAGACATGGAGAGTGTGCACTGCTTCTCATGCCCTGTTTCTGCTTTTTCAGCCTGCAGGAGGAAAAACAACAGCAGGCAAGCCGCTACCCTGTTAGCCAGTTAGCAGAATGCCTCCATCACCCATAGGGATCATCCAGGCTTCTCATCATTAAAGTCACACAAATGAAAGGCAGCCCCTCTTACCAGACGAAGGGGATTCACCCCAATCAACAGATCACTCCACAGGCATCCAGTCTGTCTCACAGGCTCCTTCAGCTCACTGCAGCTGCCCTCAGTCTGGGTTTCTGCTCCCTCTGATTGCAGACTTTCCTTTTCATCATGACATCATCACTGCTGCCTCTGGAAACCCGAGCCACTGAACAAGGGAGGCAGTGCAGAGGGGCACTCTGGGAGATGGAGTTCACTATTCAGCAGGGTGCTTTGAGCTTTCTCAGGAAGGGGGAGATCTCCACATCTGAGATCTGAGCACAGCTGGACTCTCCTGCAGCTCTGCTCTCTCCTGTCACTGAGGCACTTTGAGGCAGGGAGGCACCGGGGCGTGTTAGACTTCAGTCTAACTGTGATCCCTATTCCCTCATTTATAGTGCACTATGTAGGGACAGACTGTTTAGTTTAGAAATAGAGATACTCCACACATCCTGTACTAACACTGATACTCCACACATCCTGTACTAACACTGATACTCCACACATCCTGAACTAATACTGATACTCCACACATCCTGAACTAATACTGATACTGCACAAATACTGTACTAATACTCCACACATCCTGAACTAATACTGATACTCCACACATCCTGAACTAATACTGATACTGCACACATCCTGTACTAATACTGATACTCCACACATCCTGAACTAATACTGATACTCCACACATCCTGAACTAATACTGATACTGCACACATCCTGTACTAATACTGATACTCCACACATCCTGAACTAATACTGATACTCCACACATCCTGAACTAATACTGATACTGCACACATCCTGTACTAATACTGATACTCCACACATCCTGAACTAATACTGATACTCCACACATCCTGAACTAATACTGATACTGCACACATCCTGTACTAATACTGATACTCCACACATCCTGAACTAATACTGATACTCCACACATCCTGAACTAATACTGATACTGCACACATCCTGTACTAACACTGATACTCCACACATCCTGAACTAATACTGATACTCCACACATACTGTACTAATACTGATACTGCACACATACTGTACTAATACTGATACTCCACACATCCTGTACTAATACTGATACTGCACACATCCTGTACTAATACTGATACTGCACAAATACTGTACTAATACTGATACTCCACACATCCTGAACTAATACTGATACTCCACACATCCTGAACTAATACTGATACTGCACACATCCTGTACTAACACTGATACTGCACACATACTGTACTAATACTGATACTGCACACATCCTGTACTAACACTGATACTCCACACATCCTGTACTAACACTGATACTCCACACATCCTGAACTAATACTGATACTGCACACATACTGAACTAATACTGATACTCCACACATCCTGAACTAATACTGATACTCCACACATCCTGAACTAATACTGATACTGCACACATCCTGTACTAACACTGATACTCCACACATCCTGAACTAATACTGATACTCCACACATCCTGTACTAACACTGATACTCCACACATACTGTACTAATACTGATACTCCACACATCCTGAACTAATACTGATACTGTACACATCCTGAACTAATACTGATACTGCACACATACTGTACTAACACTGATACTCCACACATCCTGAACTAACACTGATACTGCACACATACTGTAATAATACTAATACTGCACACATACTGTAATAATACTAATACTTTAATGCAATTAAATTATCTCTCTACTCTTACATTAAATTATTATCCTAACGGTTTTATATCCTACTTGTTTAATTAAATATCTATTTATAATTTTCAATCTATATTTGTGTATCAGCAGGGTTAAACTGTAAACAACGGTCACCTTCGGTGTACTCTGAGTTTATAGAACAGACAGAGAAAAGTCAGTTTCTCTGCAAGCTTCAGTTTCAAAAGTTTGGATATGTAACCATTATTTAATCATGGGCTTCCTGGTATGAGTTACTTCTAATTAATTTCAGTTGATTGAGTTGTAGCTGGTTTAAATATAACACCAGGGTGTCAATCAGTAAATAAGTTCTAGATTAAAAAGTCAATGTTGTCTCTGAGATAAACAGGTGGTGAATTCAGACTCTAACACTAAAACCACCATCACTGAGTCTGACTCAAAGTCAGCTTCTCCACAGGTGCCGGAACCTTTGTCAGACGCGCCGTGTTTCTCGTCGGACACTAAAGTCCGGGTTTCCCTAAACACTGCCCTTGGTCCGGGGTGTTGTGCTAACAGGCTAACTGCTTCACACAGGGATTGACTCCTCGATCATGGGGTTTCTCCCCGACGAGGCTAAGGCGCTCCCTCCTCCCGGGATCGTAAACAGGAACTCGGTGTGGCTCGGTTTGGCCGGTTGGGCCACGGCGATGCTGCACAACAGCTTTAACCGCAGACCTGCATTGAAGGCCGGTCAGTGTCCTTCTCCTCTCCTCCTCTCCTCTTGTCGTGTCCTCTCCTCTCTTCTCTCCTCTTCTCCTTCTATCCTTCTTCTCTCTCCTCTCCTTCTATCCTTCTCTCTCCTCTCTTCTCCTCTCTCCTCCAGGGCCCTGCCTCCTTAACAAACAACACCTGGAGCAGTGTGAGGAAATATGTGATAGATATGACACACATAAAAATGAAAAGAGCACGTGAACATGTACTAAACAGACAATAACTGTGTAAGCTGACAACTGCTCCAGGAACATGTGCTCACTGCCCCCAGTGTGTGAATTCACTAGTGTCTATGTGTGTATCATTGTGTGGGTCTATAACTGTGTTTAGCTGATGCTACCTAAGGACCTGTCTTTGTGCTGAAAGCAGAAGTATCATATAGCCTTTAGAGCCCGAATACCATATAAACATGTGATGTTGCTGTATGCATTTACTGTATTTCACTTGTTTAAACAATACAGATGAGCTGCTTAGAAAATCATTCCAGGGCAGCGTTCTGCTGCATTAATATACTCTGTGCAGATCTAGATGAGTTTTGGGAATAAGAATATATAATTCAGCTACATATTGATTTTAATATTGATATTGACTTAGTTAATCAAAGATTTTCAAGCATCCCTTTCTTTTATTCTTTCTTCAATGATTATGATGGACTACAGTCAATAGATTTAAATGACCTTCTGAATGTTGATGCTGTATGTTTTTGCAGGTGTTCACCGACAAGTATTGTTCATTACTGTTGGCTGGTTCATTGGCTACCATTTATCAAAGCATGAAAACTACACATACGCAAAGCTGGACAGAGACATGAAAGAATACATCAAAATACACCCTGAGGAGTTTTCAGAGAAAGGTAACTGCCTACTTTTATTCATTATTTAAGCACCACAGTGGTTAACACATTCCCATCTGTGGGGTCTTGATCTCAAGTTCTTAACTGGGTGGAGTTTTCATGTTTTCGATGTCTCTTAGTATATTTGTCGAATTGTGAGCTTGTAAATTGGAAACAAATCAATTTAGGAAATTATTGGCGATACCCAGCCTTAATGGATGGTTGTTTCTAGTGGAGAGTACACTGTGCTTGGGTATCTCAAAAGGCACTATACATTTAACTTCATTCATTCATACATAAATGTTGCTCTTATCTTACTGTTACAGAAAAGAAGACATTTGCAGAGATTGTGGAACCTTTTCATCCCATCCGTTGAGCGCAGCTGGTTGTCACATCTGTGACAAATGTGAAAAATATTCTGGAAGTTTGCAAATGAATCTCCATCTGTCTCTTATACTGTGGTAAAATTTACCAAAACAGTACTGTGTACAATATCTAAGTTCTTGAATATATCTAATATTTCATTAAACAATACAAAAGACATGACTGTTTGAGATTTATTCAGCGTTTACGTTTATCTTTGCTGAGGACAGACTCTTTTAGATTAGAAAAGTCTTCGATTCTCTCAGAAATGATATTTAAGTTTTTTCAGTTTCTTTGACTGACATGTCTGACCTTTGAATCTGCTGTTTATGATTTTATTCCCTTGTGTAACAACATGCCTTTGGGTGGAATAGGATTTTATGACAAATTATCATGACAGGCTTGGTGTGAATGCACTCAGATGTTCACAGCACTGAACAGCTATATCAAAAAAACAGCTCCATTAATTTGATTTAATGTAGTCCAGGGTGTGAAATGATTAAATAAAGATAATTTTTAAAGATTTTTCACTGATGTTTTGCTGGTCTGAATCATCTGTCCCAGTTGATCTTGGGAAACACTAAACATTGTACTGTGTATTGTGTTAAACAGCTTTTCTAAATCTTTCTTGGTTATCGCCCACTAGAGTAGAGATGTAGCTTCTGCTAATTTCCGTTAATCCGTTTTGTAGAATAAATTTTCTTGTAATATTTAATATGAAAATCATTCTTGTGGAGATGTTGAGGACATGTTTCCCACCAGGTGGCGCCACTTGAACCTATAAGTGTTGCAGGATGAAGGCAAGCGCTTCAAAATATGTTTCAGTTGAAAGTGTAGATGAATGTTCTTTAATGTCAAAAAACTTGTAATGTAGTTTTAAATTAAGAATTTTTACATTTTGTTGAACAACTGGACACATTTGTATTTTCGTATTTAAGAATTCTGTTGGCGTTTGAATCTTGAAGTCTAATATTGTGATGCTAGCATAAGGTCAAGAAAACATATTAAGAATATTTTTAACAATAGCACTTTTTAAAGATTAATATTTTATCTTAACATTTTTTCCCTACGTATGAAGTTAAGAAATTAAATTCATTATTAAGAATTGATGTAAGAAGAATTTTTTTCTTCTTAAAGACACTTGTGAATCCAGCCCTAGGTCTGTGAGGTGCTGTGCCTTTATTTATTAAATCTTTATAGAGTTATGAATATATCTTTTTTTGTAGATCCTTATGAATTTGGAATTAGTGAATCTCTTTAATCACAGTACAGTAGTGCTTAGGACAATTAATGATTGTTCTTTATTTGTAAAAGATTTAGTGCTGTTTCACTTTTATTATTAATCCTTGAGGAACATTTGGAAGTTCTTTAGTTTGAAACTGTGGAAGAACCTCTTGAGGCACTTCAGTGAACATTCAGTAAAAGGAAGACGGTTCCTTGACGGTTCCTGCAAAAGTTCCACAAGGATCACATACTTTTATCTGTGTATTGTGGACCTGTTTCGTTATCTTTTGTTTAACTTCAGCACTTTATGAAACAAAATCATATCTAAAATGCAGTTCTATAAAAATGCTGAAATGTGCTATCAAGGTTTTTCAGACCTCACTGATGATAATGCAGCCCTGAAATCTTTGGTTCTTCTAACATACAAAAACATAGTGGAAATGCTGGAATTCTATGGTGAACATAACCATTTCACCAGAACATTCCATGTCTGGGATCCATTAAAACAGTTAAATGAATTGAGTGAAATATTGATAAACTTTATTGCACTTGACATTAATCCCAAATAGTGTTGAGATTTATGTAAACATATGTCAACAAAACCACATCGGAAATTCTTGATGACAAATCAAAGGACAACAGATCTTATTAATGTCCATTTTAATTTCCGAAGCTGACGATATCCAGGTATTTTTCTGTGAGATTCTGGGACTTCTTTGTTAGGTTGCCCATGACTGAGAAGAGTCCTCGCAGATGGAAATAGAAAAATGCCTCTGGATCAGCTTCCAGCAGTGGCTCCAGGCTTTTGTGCAGAGCCATGTTCTTCTTGACTGTACTGTCATCATGAGGGACGAGACCATTTTCCACAGTGTTCTTGATGGCCTTCAGCAGGTGATAGCATTCATACAGGTCCATGCTGTTTTCTGCAGCCTCAGAGTCCTCAACGTCATCAGACGGAACATCTCTGAGTAGGCTTGGCAGCAGGATGGTCTGTTCCATGTTGTTCACCACTGAGCTGTAGCGCTTGAGTGTCAGCAACAGGGAGTTCCTGTTAAGCTTGGTCTCGGCACTCTGCATGGTTGACGGGGAAGATCTAGTGCAGCTCCTGCTCTGTTTGGAAAGGCGGTGTTATGGCTGAGGGAGCCTGAGTGCAGTGCAGAGTGTGTGGCTGCTGTTCTTTAATAGTGTGTGAGGGGATGAGGGGAGGGCCTACCACCCAGTACTGTTGCGTAAACAGTGGGATCTGATTAGACTGGAACATTGCAGTTGTCCTGGTATTTAGCAACCACCTCTTACATTATTTGATTTTTTACAGACTTACATTTTGGCTGGACGATTTCAAGGCCACTGTAGGACACCGACCCCGAACTGATGGTTCAGATCAGACCATGCTTTTCAGCAAATCATGTACAGTAGTCAGTGTCTTCTGAAATGTTTACTTATTGTTACATCAGTGAGTACCTGTTCACTTTGACTGAGATGGAATGCTCTTGTTAGTGTTACACTTTTCTGTCCATTTTTTTTAATTATTGACTAAATTACCTTCAGCGTGCAGTTTCCAGTTAACTGGCTTTGACTATATCCAAAGCTAGTTTAAATGAAATGCTAAAATTATTACATACATTACTAGTCAAAGGTTTTAGAAATGGCCCAATTTTGAGGGGTCTAATGAACAACCTTGTCTGTAGCAATGGAAATTCATTATGCTTTGGAAATTGTTGCAGTTTACAATTCTTGCTTTTACACAGAAAACTGAGTTGCAGTGTTGGAACAGACTGATTAACTACCATAGACTATGGTTACTACACTGCCTACCATAGCAGACAAATTCATTTTAAGAAAATAGCAAGTTCACATTGCTCTCATAAAGACAAGAAGATGACACTTGACAAAGGAAGACTTTAAAAGTGGAGCTTTTTCCTTTAGCCTTTTTAGCCCTCAGCCCTCACTGTGAGGGCAGAATCACACCTTGGGTTCTCAGCCTTATACGTCAGGAGTGCCTTGGCACACCAGTACAAAACACATACGGTTAGAAACCGCAGAACCTACTCTTTCTAACGATATCTGCGAGTATTTCATTGTGGAAAATCATACTTTTATAAAAATGTATATGTTTTTAGAAGCTCCTGTTATTAAAATCCAATCTAATAAAACAGTTTTTACCTGAGATGTTGCTGATATTGGCCCTGAACAAATGAGTTTTGGGCTGCTGTGACAAGCAGTTTTAGAGATTGGCATAGATCCAAGAGGCAAAATCTTCCAAAAAAATTAAGACCACCTGAATTGTTTCATATATTTTGTCACAGTAATCAGCTATATTATAAAATATCATAATTTCTTTTGATTTTCAACTTATAAACACCCATCTGCAACTTTTATGTTCAGAAATCTTTTTTTTTTTTTCAGTTTCAAGTCTCAAAAAAACAGACTTTTGTACAAGACTATTATACAGACTATTATACAAAAAAAAAGCAACATCAATACGCACAAAAGACACATCTTGTATAGCTAGGGCTGTAACGGTTATAGAAATTCCACATAAAGCAAGTGTGGCTTTCCTTCACTATCAAAACTAATTAACTGTTGCATTTTTCCAGACCCAGGAGCACTTGCTCTAAGAGTTTAGTACATTTGATTGAGTGGGAAAGCCTGGGAGCTGTACAGAGAATGGATCTTTCTGAATTCAGTGGTCTGGGTTTTGCTTCAGGAGGACTCGCAAGAGTGAAAGTTACCTTCTCCCACCACCATGGGATGGGTTGCCTAATTAGTTTATTTTGTCACACTTATTGCTTGTCTGACTTAAAACATTCCTTGCAAAAATGCGTGCAGGAAAATTATATTTGCACAACCAGCAATAATGAGCCCCTCCCCCAAATAAAAATGTTGATTTTTTATTTTATTTTACTTACTTTTATTTTTCTGTGTGGGTCCCTATTTGGTTGGTGGTTACAAGGTTCAGACTGATTTATGTGGGAAGAGTGTGAAAAAGCCCTTTGAAACTGGAGAAAAAGAGATTTGACTCTCAAATCCACAACAGCATCAGAAGACAAGTTTCTGAGGGTCATCAGTTTGAATCTTGTAGCTCAGCTTAACACTGGACCTCCATTTCAGCTGTAAAAAGAAAACTTGGAGCTGCAGGTTTGACTGGTGGAGCTGCAGTCAGAAGGTTATTGCCACGATGGCAAAACAAGAAAAGCCAATTTGCCTGCACCATACAACAGTGCCAGGAGCACATTCATGTCACACGAGAGTGTCTGACCTGCACTAGGCAAAATGACCTTGATGTTTATAGAACAGATAAGAGACTGACACACAATGAACCCACTCACTGTACAATGTGTTCATGAATACTAAGATCTGCAGAAGATGATGAGTCAGCAGGGAAAGGATAAGAATTATTATACATATTCTATATGTTTCACTATCCACCATGTCATACTGGACATTGAAATGAAATAATGAATATATAATGGACATTTTGAGCTTTAATTTAATCAGGATTATAGCAGTTTTCATAACTTGACATACATCTGTGAATCCATAACTTAATAATAACAAATGAGGCTTGAGGAAAATGCAACCACTGTGCAAAAAGTGAAAGCTGAAACATCTCACAGCTGAAAGAGTTTTGCATAGAGGAGTGGGAAAATCTTTCTCAGTCAATTTCAGAGACTGGTAGTTGGTTATAGGATGCATCTCATTAGATTATTTTAGTCAAGGTGGAAGTACCAGCCATTAGGACATTCAAATAAGATTTCTTCTACATTTAGTTTTATTGCATCCAACTGTCAATGTTGTTAAAATGAAGATCAAATGTCAGTCAGTCAGTCATTATCCGCTTCATCCTGAATAGGGTAACTGTGGAGCAAGAGCCTACCTAGATTCATCAGGTGCAAGGCAGGAATACCTGCTGGACAGTGTGTACCATGTGCATTTTTGGGAGATGGGAGGAAACCATCAAAGACACTGGGAGAACACTCCAAACTCCCAAGCGGGAATCAAACTCACAACCTGAGGCCCCTGGAGCTGTGTGACATGCACTACCTGTGACCGGTTGCAGCTTTATTTACACTCTAGTCAGTCTGTGACGGTTTTTTTTACCATATCTGTACAGAAGCCTCCCAAGAAAACACATGGTAGGTGAATTGGCCTTGGTAAATTACACAAAGTGTGAATGTGTATGTGGTACACTTTGATGGGCTGATGTCCTCCCCAGAGAACATTCCTACCTTGCAATCAGTGCTTCTGGGTAGTAGACAAGTTAAAATAGCATTTGAAATTAGTTGCTAGAGAATCAATTCTACATATAACATTTCTCTGTAGCTAATTTTACCATAAATAAGCACAATTAGCTGATTTTCCTGCTCAAACACCAAGTGTACTTGGTAAATAACAGGTGAGTGGAATCAGGTGATCTTGGGTGGCAAAAGCACATATCTATGCATGAATCCAGCCCACCAGGACTGGAGTTCCCTACCCCTGCCATAGAACATGCCAAAGTGTGAGACTGTGTGTAGAAGGAGAGGATAGTGTATAATATATACAGTTGTGTGAAAAATGTAGGACACCCCATGAATAACTTTGTTTAACACATTTAAACATCTGGACATTGTATCTTCATGTTAACTATTTTGAGAGCTGGAGGTGATATAACTAATGTTTGGCACAAACCAAACCCAGCATTTGAGCACTTCAGAACTTCATACCAACTATGAAGCATGGTGGTGGAATTGTGATGGTTTGGGGTTGCATTGCTGCAGCAGAGCCTGAAGAGTTCTCCGTCATAGAAACCACTATGGAATCTTTATTATATCATAGGGGGCTTGAAGAAAATCTGAAACCATATATAGAAAAGCTGGATCTGAAACATCACATAGCTGGAAGAATTCTGAATGGATGAGGGAGACTAGTAGACAGTTATAGGAAATGTCAAATTGAGGTTATTTCAGACTTTAGGACAAAGGGTGTCCCAACCTTTTTCTCCCAAGAAAATTGCATTTCTATGAATTCTAATTTGCAAATTATGTGTAAAAAATGTTTGTTTAGATGCTTAGTTAAATCACCTCTATCTCTCAATATAGTTAAAATGAAGATGACCAGATGTTTTAATGTTAAAAAAAACAAAGATTTTCTTATTGACTATATATGTATTATATACTACTATATTGCATATAGGCATCAGCCAGACATTGATTTCATTCCATGTTGCAGTCTGACAGCATGTCAAAGTGAATTTAGAAAACAAAATGTCCCACAAATGTTTACTTATTGCTTCTGAAATTGTGGGGTCTGACTCTCTGATAGCCAGTCTCCAAACCCAGCATGACATGTTGGCTAAAGCTTTCAGGCTTTGTGCCTGTGGTTAGTTAATCATGAAAGTGTAGCAATCTCGTTTGAAAAGACCTTGCTGCTTTCACATGATAACTGAATGCAACACAGCTCTTTGGGCACACAGTAGACTGTAATAGGCAGCAACCTATGCCCCATGTAGTGAACCTTCTGAGTGTCTTTTCAGGTTCAGCTGGTATGATATGAGCCTGAGATCAGGGATGATGACACAGTGCCACATCACTTCAACGCTAGCCAGGTTATTTAGGGGTCTTTTAAACTGTGTGGTTTCACAGATGACTATAATTATTCCTAAAAGATCTTAGAAATTTGATATCAAGAGTTCTTTTGTTTATTAAGTAATTCATTTATTTGTCTTAAAGCAGTGGTTTCCACTCCTAGTAATCATATATAGTAACCAAATATCACAGATTAATTTATTATTATCATTAGTTACAATAACTCTTAACCTTTACAACACTATGGTGATTTCCAATATCCTAATTTGATGTCATTTATTTACTTATTTATTTACTTACTTATTTATTTTTTTCCAAAAAATATTTATAGGAGACAGCTACACATGCCAGGCTACTCAAATTTGTCTTCATTTGAAATATAGAAAAATAACAGAATTTAAATATTTGTATGAATTTCACCATGCTTTGATCAAACAATTGACCAAAGTGTTTTTTGGTTTGTAAGGACTAAAAAACACATTACATTACATCTCAGAAATCCTGTCAAAAATGTATCATCCACTGTGTTTGAGCTGAAAATGCATAATGCATACTTTTGATGAATTGACAAGGATTTTTATTATAATAAGTTCAAAAACAACCCAAATTTAATGTATTTTTTGTTATGTATGCATCAGTATATCCTTCTCAGGACTTTTATTAAGGCATTTGGACACTGTGTGAACAAAGGAAGAGAGGAAACAGGAAACAGGAATCTCTTTTCATTTTCTTCTATAACCCAATATCTGGGTCAGTGATGTCATCAGCCCCACCCCTGATCAGCCAGACTCTGCGTGTACACGTGGACAGAGCAGTAAACATGCACTGGAAACTCCTTTGACACTTAAACTGTTTCAGTTGGAAACAAGTGAATTTTAGGTAGCTGTCTGAGCTGGATTACTCAATCACACAATGATGACATATCACATATCATATGACTATTAAAAACTCTGAAAATAAAAGAAACTTCTTTGTTTAGTTGCATTTTATACATAGTTTGATAATCACTTTAAATGCATTGGCATAAATGAAGCCAGTATGCCATTGCAACACTGTTATCCACTGTCCTGCACATTCAGGCTCACACTTGATCCAACTAATCTATTAGGTAACAAGCTTGTACTGAGCTGACGTGGATGTGAAACAGTGGAAAAGACTGAAATCTGCCAAAGAAGGGACCTTGTCTTTGGGTGGTACACAGAAGATAAAAGAAAAAAAAAACATAAACAAAAATAATGCAACTCAGTGTTCAAAACAATATTTAAAACTTTGGATTTTGGATTTTATTGGTCTATTCCCCATGAAAGTTTGACACCAGATAATGGACAACTGCCAGAACTTCACCACATTAAAAAGTGAGGGAAAAAAATGTGTTTTTTTTTTGTTTTGTCTCGATTTGTTTCAATATGTAAACATTTTATTTACACTCACACATCTAAATTACAAAAAACTATTTGCCCTGAGACTCCTTAGGGATGCAGCTGTATGAATAACTATTTTAGGCACCCTTATTTTAAAAAATGCAGACAAAATATGCTGTTGTATTTGAAATAACAAAATAATAAACTCTTCAAAAAAAAAAGACTCATAAGGTTCTACATAGATGATGCCATAGAAGAATCACTGTTGGTTCCATGAAGAACCATTTTTTGGGTGGAGCTTTGAGTGTGACAAATCTTTGAAAAAGAACATCTCCTTACAAAAATGGTTCTTCTATGGCAGTGGTTCTTAATCCTGGTCCTGGAGGATCACTGCCCTGCAGGTTTTACAGTTTCCAATAATTCCAACACAACTGATTCAACTTATAAACTGGCTGAGGAGCCCATATTGAGACAGACTGGGTGTTTTGCAGCAGGAAAACACTGAAAAATGAAAAGGGCAGTGGAACTGCAAGATTGAGCACCACTATTCTATGGTGTTGCTCAAAGAACTCTTTGAGCATGCATCCAATGATCATGCCAGTGCAATCAGGAGAATAAACACAGAAGGAATTTTGTATATTAAAATTTATTTAAGGCAGGTCTTCTGGATGTTTCAAAGTATTTAAAAACAATTGAAAAATCTCACATCGATCGGTAGGCCTAAATGTTCTTGTGAAGTCTAATTAAACTTACAGTAAAGCATGAGTTTAAGCATATTTGCAACATAATACATGAAAAACATTGGCCTATTTTTGTGTATCATGAAAAAATAATGCTACAGACTCTGTTTTATCAGATGTTTAACTGTCTATTAATTACTCTTTAGGACAAACCGGGTGTTTGTATTTTTATTAGTATCATGTGTCTGATGATTACTGCTCCACATTGACTCCACACCAGACGGGAAGTCCCTGAATTCAGCTGCACACTCACAGACATCTGGAAATGCGTTAGAACCACAACACTGCAGCTCTGTGATAATTCTGAATGTTTTCGAGATCCTTCAAGTGCTGCTCTAGCAGGTAGTTTCCACCGTGATGGATCTGTCTCCAGTGGAGTATCCAACTAATCCAAGCCCATTTCTTGTACCCCCGGGGATGGTTCACTTTAATAACTAACTCAAACCATTAGAGGTGGAGGAGAAGACAAGTCCCTTCAACTCAGGAGGCACAAAGACAAAGGACGGGTGCAGAGAAGTTCCTCACTGACTTTCTCTCAAGATTTTAGCAGTAACAGGGGCCCCGTGTTTGGTTTCTTCACCCGTTCCCTTTTTTCTTAAACACTGATATTTTTAAGACTGTAGGACACAGTTTGGTGACATTCACATGGTGCACAGCACCACACAATCAGGCTTGACCAGGCTTCTTCTGTCCATTTACTATGATCTCTAAGACCTGAGTTAGGTCCATCATCTTGGTGAGCATCTCCATGATGTCAGGATGCTCCTTAGCCCCCGTGATGAACTCCTCCAAAGTCAGCTCACCTAAGACAGAGTATCATGTGTTGAGACATGTAGGTACAGTACACATGATTTACTTCAGTTGGGGCACTTTTGGAGAATCAGAAATACTCAAAATGAACATTCATGTTAATTGGTGTCTATAAAGCACTGGAAAGAAACTGGAGAGCACTGGAGAGACTTGGATGATACCTTCATTATTTACGTCAATCCTTTCATAAATGAGTGTGACAATCTCCTCTGGTGGCACATCATAGCTACGGGTGATGTCTTGAATGGCCTGCGTGAAGAAATGTGGAAATGCCAGTTACCCAATGACATTAGGACTCTCCCTATTTCACATACAATGCACCCAACAATAGGAAGGTAAAGATACATATGAATCAAACCACTGATTGAACTGCCACCATTGCATCATTGCTGGGCAGCAAATGCATTCATCCATAGCTGTGATACAACAGACACCTGTGCTCACCAGAATGGCACTGGGTGTGGTGTGGGGAGAGAGCCTCATCTCCCCACTCAGAGAGAGCAAGGGCAATTTAGCTCTCTCAGACACTGGCTACTTATGGCAAACCAGGATTTTAACCTGCAAGCCTCAGATCATAGTTCTAACACATTAGACCAGACCATAGCTGCTACTTGTTTCTATTTTATTTCTAAAAAGACACAAACAGTTTTAATATTAAGCTGTTTATTTGGGTGGTTTCCAAGCCTGGACCAGTGCAGCACATATTTTAGTGCTTATCCAATACTATAAAAAAAAAACCCACTCTAACTAATTTGCTAATTAATAAGTTCACCCTCAGACAGTGTGTCACAGTAGTTTCTTTACACCAGTCCTGGAGACTGCCCAGCTTCAGATGTTCTCTACCTGAAGATGAATGCTAACTTGTAATTATCTATTAGTTCATCCAACAGTTTAAACCAAGTGTTTTGAACAGATCCTGTTAATAGTGCATCTCAAAAATTTTGAATATTGTGAATCAAATTTTGGCTGTTTTATGATTGTATTTTAACACACTGTTGAATATCACAACTTAGATCTAATGACAAAAAGCAATTTATAAAAAATAAGCATCTGTATTATTATTACTTTTGTTTTATTTGTTTTGTTCTAGTGGTAATCCAACTGTCTAGGTCTCTCTTAAGGTGGACAATCCTTAATGTTTTCTTTGAAAATCAAAAAACTATATTGAATTCCCAGCTAGATATATTAGTGCACTTATCTCTCCCTCTCTCTCTCTCTCTCTCTCTCTCTCTCTCTCTCTCTCTCTCTCTTATATATATATATATATATATATATATATATATATATATATATATAATACTGTAAAAAACATTAATTTGTGTTCATAATGTCATTAAAAATTAACTGCAATACTTTATATGCATCTCATTTAGTGACATTTGTTTTTTACATTTCAACATATAGCGCATGAAAATCATTATTTTCTGAATGCAACAGTAACAACATTGAAACAAACAAAGCTTGAAACATGTCACTTCAAGTGTAATGAATATTAAATATATTAGTTGATTTGTTTTTAATTAAATTCACAAGCGCAATTTTTTGCAGTAGTACATTTTGGTAATAAATTTATGAACAAAACAATCAAAAAATTATATATATTTTTTAAATGCACTACTAGAGTACTTTGCAGGATTATTTTGGTTTTAAATACTCAGAAAACATTGAATACATTGTAATGATCAACATGTGGTTGTTCAATATCTTAAAGAGCTTTCTAGTTTAAGAATCAGATCTAAAAGTGGCTGTAGGTGCAGATTAGAGTTTCTAAAAATATGGAATATAAAATGATAACATGATTTCTGTACACTTTACATATGTACTTAGAAGGTCTAACTAAGTGAATGAAAAAACAGAACTGCTAATGATGAAGTGTAGAAAAGGCAAGAGGCTCTTGAAAATCACAAGACAAAGAGAGTGAAAGACCATGATGGATTTAGGTTAGGATTAAGAAGTGTGGGCCAAAGGATTAAGCACTTTGTGGCTGTGGACTGTTTGCGTAGACTGTTTTTATCTCTTTCCATGGATGATCTGTCTATTTGCTGTTCATAGGAAAGCTCTCCATTTAATCTCCATTAAAGACAATAGATTCATTTTCTTTCTTTGGTTTGTGGAAAGCTACTTCTGGACTGATTCTTATGCAACATAATGGGCCGCTTCAGTGATACTAAATGTTATATTTATTACCTTAAATATAGTCTCCATCTCATCCTTGTCAATCTTTCCATTTCCATCTTGATCAAAGAGCTTGAAGTACCACTTAAGTTTCTGATTGATCTCGCCTTTTAGTAGTAGACTGACTGCTGCTATATATTCTACAAAATCTATATACCCATCCTGCAAGAGAAAAGGTTCATGGTTAGAGTTGAAGAACAAATATGAAAGTAAGCAGACTGGACTGAAAACTATTGTTAAATTAAAAAATGAACATTTTCAGTATAATACTAATATTATATCATGGTACTTTTAAATATGAATATTAAGTCAGTTATATGTGGCCTCATAATGTATTATTTATAAAAACATGACTAAACATGAATAAGGTAATAATAATAAGATCTGAGACCAATTTCATTGTGCTAAATACTGAACAATCTAAAAACAATGTTCTCCATGATTCCTCTATGAATCCAACTAACAAGCAAAATGTGCAGTATCAGAGGCTGTATTTAATGTTGGTCAGCTCTTACCCCATCCATGTCAAAAGTGAAGAAAACTTGGTCCACATAACTGCTGGCCTCCTCCGTCATGCCTTGCATTTGTAGCATGGTCTTCAGCTCAAACAGGGTGATGAGCCCTGAAGGAGACTCCCTCATAAACTTATTATACCAATGGTGCATATCCTCAGCCAGGATCTCATCCAGGTTAGATCCATGGGCTCCCATAATTCCTGAAGGTAAGTGTGCTTGCTTCTCTGTGGATGCTATAGCAGATGTCCCACTTCTTCGGTTCTCGCTGGTGCAGAAGCAAGAGCAGCAGTATCGGATGCAGTGACGCTGGAGATGCTGGTATTTCTTGGCTGAACTTGTTGAGGAATGGCAGAGCTGCGCAAGTGTCCACTAAAGCTCTTAAGCCTTGTAAAAGGGGAGATAACTCCTTAACAAGATAACCATTGAACTTTTCTAAGAACCTAAGGATATCTTTGTGCAGCATATATGAAGGGGATTCCTGCTTGGAATTCTTACACAACTCCACTTTCCACCAAAACATGCATGTTATGCCAAGTTCAGGAGCCAAGCTTGATTAAGTGAAATTAATCTGTTACTTTCCATGGAGAGGTCAACAATCGGTCATCTCTTGCATCCTCATGCATTAACTTTTTAAGTCCTTACCATTTCATTTAACCTTTAGAACAGTAAGCCAATTTTGTGGGATGTTTTTTGTGGTTTGACATAGTTTTATTCACCAAAACCTACCTTCACACCTACTGGTTTTACATACATATTGTTAATGTTTTAATAAAACATTTACTAATGCCTATAATTATTACATTTTTTGTCCTGTGGGCAGAGCAGTAAACATGCAATGGAAGCTCCTTTAGCACTTAAACTGGGATTTAATTCAGGTGGAAATTTGTTTATTTTTGCTGTTTTCTGAGCTGGACTACTCACTGATAATTCAGCAAACAATGAGAGACAGAGTTAGACTTAGAACCAAATCAACAAAACACTGGGCCTTATTCATCAAATATTCTAAAGAAGAAAAATCTTATGTAATTATCACAAATATTCTCACATTTGCAGTGTTGACTTATTTAGGAGCTATGAACAATTTTGTGGATTAAAAACATCATGACTTTTTGTTTTGACATTTCTTAGGAAGATATATTTGACTTTATAGGACAAGAGGTTTGGGTGCACTTAAGGGTTACTCCAGTTTCATTTACAGTTTATTTACAGTAAGTTCATTTGGATGATTGTTTTAGGTTCTAAGTCCAAGTGATGAGCTTTAGCAGCCAACAAAACCAAATATAGTAAAGGTGGTTTGAGGAAACTCCATGAGAGTTAAGTATGGTTTACTTCAGGTGTACTTGAGGGCTCCTACTGTTCACTCATACATTAGGTCTTAAAAAACCCCACTCTTTGGAAAAAGCTCATCAATCAACAGTTGATGGTTAAGGACAATCAGTTTTCTTTGAAAGAAATATTTATTATTTAGACATGATTACAATAACCTTTTCTCATTAATGCAATAAATAAAAAGTACTTCAGATGCATTAACACACACAGACTGTATAGTATATAGCGTATCGTCGTAGTCCAATGAGAACCATGCATACATTTTTAGTTTTCTTCATGGTTCGAACGCTGTACTTGCTCTGTACACTGGGTAAATAATTCTGGTTGAATATACCAATAGAAATGCTCTAAATTGCTGTTAATTACTCGTATATTAACTTCCATTCTTAGTTAAGAGCATTTTTGCAGAACAAGGCTGACATGGAGTCACTCAGAATGGTAGCAGGTCATCTTCAACGACCAGTCCTGCTTTTGTCTATGGAGACAAAATGTGAGTGGAGGTATCGTGGTCAGTGCCAAGATCAAGGGTTTGTTGTCATGTCACATGTTCAGAAGGCCTGGTGTCATGGTTTGGGATGCAATTTTGTACAATGCCTGATCACGTTTGTCTTCATTACAGGCACTTAGACAGGCAAACATTTCACTAATGTGGTTCTATAACCAATGGCCATACCTTCTCTGAACATACTTGTCAAGAGCTTGCCTTGAGAAAATGTGTGGGATGCTATTGGTCCATCCCTACTGCAAAATCTACAGGGAATCAGTGAGGATATTCAAGTTGCATGGGATGGATTATCACAGGACACCATTAGAAACCTCTATAACTCCATGTATAGATGTCTGGAATGTTGCGTTATACTATTTCTGTATGTATAGCTATTGATTTTCCCCATAAGTCTATATTTTTAATCATTTATTGTTCCAGGTAACCATTATCTATTTTTTCTTCCTGGTTAATGTGCCTGGGAGTTTCCTTGCTCTGGGTATTTTTTCGCCTCTTGGATGTGGATGCACATGTTTTTTTTTCGCCTCATGGATGTGGATGCACATGTTTTGCATATTCCTCTACACTCCCAGAGCATAATCCTGCACCCACTCCCCAGGAGCACCTATCCTTTTGTTTGTACAACCGTGACCCCTGCAGCACTTCTCCAATGTTTGCTTTTTTAACCATTATCTACAGTCTGAATACCACTGCAATCCAACACTTCCTTCTGGGTGCAACTATTTTTTGGTAATGTAATTGTTAGTCTATTAGTTAGTACTTGTAATGCTGTCCAGGATTTTTGATTGCATGCTGTAACATCTTGTTTACATGACACTCGTATCTCTATAAAAAATGATTATTCGTGTCCTTTACAGCTTGGCATTTTGTCTGCAATGAATAAAGTGTGATCTACAGTAACATAAATAAAATGTTTATCCTACCATCAATGGCCTCTCAGGAATGTAATGAGAAAGAGTGACAGATTAACACTGCATGTTTCACCAACAGAGCTCCTTTTTTGGACTTATGTATCGGTGACCCATGGAAACAGTCTCGCCACTTGTAATCTGTGTGTAGCTAAATAGAACTAACCCTGGACACTGATGATCTGATCAGGAGGATGTGTTTCAATCAATGAAGCTATCAAAGATCACCATTCCTGTTTTAGTAAATCTGGCCTCAGACGATTAACAGCCTCTACAACAGATGAGTTAGTGCCTAATTCCTTTCAGTTGTACAGCAGAACCACTCTGTAATGCACTGGGGACACTGGGACTACCACAAATAATTTGAGCCTTAAAACAGGACCGGTTTATATGGTACCTAATCTGATTTAAAGCACTGTGGGCTGAGTACAAGTGGAAAGTCTCCTTAAAGGTTTTGGGGGCTACTTTGAAGTATTCACCTTCTTGAATTTTTCTTGTTTCATAAATGGAATCATCAATATAATTTGTCTTTTTGACAAGATATTACAAAATAAAAACCTCTTTATCTTTAAAATGTTCATTTAATATATAATGTAAAACAAGTGACTGCACATAAATTCACCCACTTTAAAGCGACTGACCTAATTCAATGGCGACTGGTATTAGAGGTCTCAGAATTAGTGAAATGAAGATTACCTGAGTGCAGTGACTGTTACTCGTGGGATCGTAGCATAAAAACACGTGTCTGGAAGGTCCAGTCACTGGTTAATCAGATTTTTTTTGACCATCCCCTGGAGTTCAGACAAAGCCATGATTAAAAATGGAAGAAATATGGCCCATCTGTAAATCTCTGAAGGCCATCCTCAGTAACTGACTGCTAACTTTCACTATGTGAAATGTTTAATGTTGCTTCTGTTTCTGTTTTTTTTTTAAAGGATTGCCTATTAGTTTAAAAGCCTAGAATTACACCTTTTCTGTCAGTAATCATTTTGTTTTATTTGTCATACCTATTAATTCAACACTGTCTTTTTTTCTATGAGAGTATATATTTTGGGAAACTGAAATAAATTAATAAAATTTGAATGTTACAAATGTATCTAAAAATGGAGATAGTTTGTCTTATGAATATGTTGAAATATTTTGTCCACAATTTCAGATTTTTCTTTCCTAATTTAATTTTGAAAAGTGTAATTTTATAGTCAGTCCACTTAACATGACATAATGTATCATATCTGGAATTCAAAAGTGGAGATCTAGGCAGATGTAAATGGATCAATGCTGTTTATTACAAACATCTATTTAACAGAATTAATTTTATTTTCTATAAATTGAGAAATATGGGAAACAAACTGCCCGTCACACTGTCAGAGAAGCTTGAATGGGCTTCACAGATTGTAGGTGTATGTTAATAAGATCAGGTCTAATTATTTCTGTAGCATATCAACATGAAGGGTTTTAGACACTTCTACATTGTTGGTAAACAGTTAAAAACTTTAGGTATTATTAAGACCATAGAGTTTTTGTATGCACAGTATATGATAATATGCCAGTCTATTATCAATGGTCAGAACCCAGGTTTCCCAAAATCATTTAAGATGATCTTAACTGGCCCAGAAAGCATTCAGTGGGATTCTCAGTTGACTGATTTAGAATCATCTTTGTGCTAAGACCAGTATCTGACCACAGGACCACTGATCCCTGGATATTTTTAGCTGGCATGCTATTTTCAAACTAGTCCAGCAACCCTGCTGTGCCTGATTCAGTCCAGCACAACCAACAAGCATTCTGCTTCTGTTCCAATGTCACTCCATTTACATTTACATTTCCGGCACTTAGCAGAAGTCTTATCCAGAGCGACTTACAAAAGTGCTTTGCTGTTCACTCAATATCCCTAGCTAAAAAACAAGGCTAGAACCTAGAGATTCCTCCATTGCTGAGAGCAGTCCAAAACACAGTTTTCTGTAGGAACTACACTAAACTGTGACAACTTGTACTGGTGAGGTGTGTAAAGCTCACCAACACTGGAATTGTTTAGAGAGAGACGATGTTCCCTGGACTGAGCAGGCCTTCCCCGAAGGAAAAGGTCATGTCAACACGGCATGTGATGAAAATTAACTATTAACTTATTTCACTGCTAAAACATTGTGTTTGTTGGCAAACGTTTAAGAAAAAGGAAAGTAAGCAACTATGAGAACCGAAGATGGAAGAAAAAAATAATGAAACATGTTAAGTTGCCAAAGATGTTATGGCATTTTAACATTGTACACTTAAAAATGAGGGTTCTTCAGTAGAGGAAATGGTTCTTTATAGCGTGTACTATACACGTGTGTACATAAACCATTTTTTAGACATTTATGTGTATCCCAGGAGCACCACAGAGCAGGTGTTGGGTGGGTAATCTGCAGTGCACTGCAGTGACACTGACATGGAGATGTTTTTAGTGTGTGCTAAACTGGTACAACCAGATCAGACACAGCAGTGCTGCTGGATTTTTTTAACTAGTTGCTCTTACCTAGTCAGAGACTGAAGCTCATCTCTTTCTGCACTGTTTGTGTTGGTCATCTTCTAGTCCATCATCACAGGATTCTGCCTACAGGACGCTGTTGGCTGGATATTAGTTTGATGGACTGTTCTCAGTCCAGCAGTGACCCTGTCATTACTGTCTGTACACAGTCTGCAATTACAAAGTGATCCTGTATGATAAGAGCTGATAAAATGGAGGTAATTTAAATAAGGATAATATATAATAAGGAAACAAATTAAATACAAATGCACTTAATGCACTCTCAGAAATATACAATTCTCAAACACCTGCAGCTCTGCTAGCCTTGTTGTTGACAAATGTCCTACTTGGCAGATTGAAACTAGACAATCAGGTTCGGTCCAAGAGAAGCAACAGCTTAAACTTACTGGTGATCTTGTTAAGTGATTTACAAAAAGCCATGTCTACACCACTACCTTACGTAGCATGGAGCTAGTTCAGGGGCATACCCAGGGGCCAGACCCTGGTCTTTAAAGATTCAGCAGTTGTAACATTTAAAAAATAGCTGAGCTTGGTATCCTTCAGATCATCTTATGATTTATGACAGTTCTTCCAAACACTCCCACAAACTTCATCATCAGTGTAGTAAAGGAAGTATGGATTTTCTTAGTGCTTTAATTTGGCAGTGATGAGTTTTATTTTCATGATTTTCATATAAAGGTCACCCTCTCTATACAGCAGAAATGTTTCTGTTGGGTGGAACTGGGAATGTTTACTTGAAGGAACCTAGAACAAGGTCAGAATTGCCCTGACCTGGTCAGGCCATCAGAGAGACTATACTATTATTGGGTCTTCATGGTCATTGAGCCCTCAGAAACAGTCACTCTAATACATCAACACAGTGCAGACAATTGAAAAACATTTAATAATTATTAAACAAATTATTTGATTAAGTGGCAGAGAAGTCAACAGGCCATTCACAGCTATATACAAGTCACTGTAATGTGAGCAGCATTGGTTAAAAAAGGGTAATAATGGGTAATAATAATTTAGTTTAGACTACCCAAGCTACAAATAGTGCTTCCTTCACTGGTTAAACTGTTAAGGTCAGGTTAAGATGTATACTGGTTCAATTTACACCCTTGATTTCTGTCACACAAAACCATTGTGTGACTTCCACTGAATATTAAGCTCCCCCCTCTTTCCTGCCATTTTGCTGTTTTTGTGTGACAGCTATACTAATACTAATATTAGTCATTAAAAAAAAAAAAAAAAAAATCTCAAAAAAGGTTTTGTTCATAATTTCATTTGGTCATAAACTGTTATAAACACATTTTCTTATAATAATATGATTTTGATTTGAGCTATAGCCAAACTGACCAACAGTAAAACAAAGAAATATTTCACTTTACCATAATGAATATAAAATATGACTGCATTATGTGATGAAATTATGAACACAAACATTGTCATGATGTTTAAATAAGGGCTGCATGTATGTGACATACAATATCTTTATCCCTTTATATAAAATAAATCACGGAACAACAGTGACAGATTTATTCTAATATTGCACAGTGTTCTGTTGCTATGATCTACATTTTTGCAGTTTCTCAACTGTAAATCTGGTAGTTGTTCTTTAAAATGTGTCAACATTTCAAGATTGAATAATACAAACATTCTAATATGTTTTGAAATAAAATGTGTTTTTACTGTGTGCAAGTTTTCCCCCCTTTCTCCTTCTCCAGTATTTACTTTAATATAAACAGTGACTTTTTAGCTTATTAAAATCATGTAATTACAAAAGCTTTAATACCAAATAACACCAGGAACATAATAGATTTCAGAAACACAGGTTAAGTTACAACGTACAGAAGCACAGATCAGATCATTGTAGCATTCATTTGAACATTATACCACATGAAGCAGCAGCACCACCCACTGACTATTACAAATACTACAAAAGTAAAAGTCAGAAAAACAAAATCTATTTTAAATAGTTCAAGTATATTCACTACTTTAAGATAATGTTTAACTCTTCACACATATGTGTTTCTTCCCGTTAAACCCAAGCCTGGCAATAATAAAAGATGGTACATCTGGCACTTGACTCAAGAACCAGCTACTCCCTTAAAGCACATAAACATGGTTGGCTTACATGCTTATCAATTGTACAGTGAGGGCTGAAGTGTGTTAACACCAGCAACAAAAGAATGTCTGAAAGTTAAAGATAAACTTGCAATTTGCTTCCAATCTAAAAGTGTGACAAAGCAACAGTTACTTTTGAATGTCTACACAATTCACAAAATTAAGACACAGGAAGAAAACATGGGTGTAGACACTTATACTCAAAAAATGCATCAGTGGAAGTTCCCAAATAATCATCATATAAAGTGGTGAAAGTAGAAACCATGAAATCAGCACAGTGTCAGAGATCAATCCATCTGCAAAAAAAAAATAATAATAAAATCATTATGTATGCAAACATTATACGTGTTCCCAAACTTAATCTTAAACCTACACTAACACTAACCTTTCAATGGGGAACAACCACTAAAATTACAATTTAGACTAGGCCTGTAACAATAAATATGTTACTGACTTATCATACAATAAATGGACAGCCAGTAAAACAGTGATTAAAACATCTAATTATGAAGTAAACATCTTGTTCACCTATACAGTCCTTGGGCAAGACTCCTAATACTACTCTGGCCTAACTGTGCAATGTGAGTAACCTTGTAAAGGGATCTGAATAAGAGTATCAGCTAAATGTGACTAATGATTCTGAAGTGTTACCCTCTCCATGCTGAGTGAAGATGGCTCAATGTACAGTGGGTCCTCAGTAACTTGGTCAAGCAGGTTTTGCAGGAACACGTGATAAACCACTTCTCTGCTCAGAGTGTAGCGCTTTAATTGCTCATGCTCCTCAGGCACCTTAAAGTGCAGCTCATACTGGACAGAAGCATCTCTGTCTCTGAAAGAAATGAGGCCTAGTTTAAGTGGAATCATTCTCCTTTAAAAGACAATCAGTATCTTTATTTTATTAATTTAATTCACCCAAAATGATGTAACTACCAAAGGAAAGCTGATAGAATAGAGCACAGGTGTCCAGTCTTGGAGGTCAAGCACAGTTTTCCCTGCTTAAACACACCAACTGAACACCAACTAAGTACTGGATCTACTGGTGAGCTCAAGGTGTATTTGAGCAGAGAAATCTTCAAACTGTGCTTGAAACCAGCCCTCCAGCACTGCATTTTGAGCGTGGGAAAGACTGCATGTTACCTCATTGTATTTATTTTGGCGAGAGAGAAGTAGCGTTCCAGAGCATGGGAGGATTTGTAGATGTCAGTCAGCTTCAGAGGGCAGGAAAGACATAATGACAGAAAAACCATCTTAATCCATAAAGCTAAAAGAGAAACTTCAGCACTGTCCTGCCTATAGTGGAAACCCCCCTAGAGTTCCCCAAGTGTTCATAATGTGAGACTAAGCATTCTCACAAAGCATAACATATAGGTGTAACATTCCTTTGAACAAAACCAGCTTTCATGAAACCATCTATGTTTAAATACAAAACTAACTTTAACAGTTAATAAAATACAGATGTATAACTCTGTATATATGTACACTTTTAACAGTAAACTTATAACAGTATAAACAGTCCCTGTCAAATAGTGTTGGTGTACTATCAGGATATTAACCTAAGTCCCACAACGGCAAAGGAGGAAATGAATCAGCAAACTAAATCCAGCCTACGTCTGTACAGAAAGGATAGATACAAAGACAACTCTTATGACTAAAGGTAGTCAAGTTGAATAACGGTTATGGATCTGAATAGCTTTTCTTAAGAATATCCTGTCTTCTAAGTGGGTCTTTACGTTTCTTAGTACATTTCTTACCTTTTGACTGAGTTTTATGGACAGATCACCATCAGAAAGAGACACTTGGTTGGCAAGCATGAAACTGCCATTGAAAGAGAGTGGCAACACAAATGATGAAACATCATACTTGTCATCCACATCCTCTTGTTGACCTTAGTAATCAAGCAGCACAAAAAAAAGTTATGCATCATCAACATCAAACAGAGCTGTAACTATGCCGACTGCATGAAAAATACATTCAGACAAGATATCAATAATAAGCACTAGGGCTTTTTGTTTTTTTCTCAAAATTAATTTTAACATATTTTAAAACAGATTCTTTTAGTTGTGGTACAAAAAATATGATATTTGAAATCATATTCTTGATATGTATGTAATGTTTTTTTACCCCTGATATCAGGTATGCAATGATGTTGGTGTAATGGAGAAGAATGTGAAATATGAAAAACTTATTTATTATAATAATACTGCTCCACACTAAATCAACAGCACAAACGGTGGTCTGTTTCTAATCAAACATGCAGCTTCATTTCACACACAATTCTGAATTAAAGTTAGTAAAGCTCTGTGCTGTTCATGGAATAATCATTGATGATGTTGCTTATAAACATAAGCATCCCATTAATGAACCCAACTTGGGAAAACTTGGGAAAACATCTGAACATCTAGTTTAAGTCACAGAGGTTTAATTCGACAGTCATTTCAGTAAATCACTAGTGTTTTACAAGTATCCTGTCAGTCTAGATATTAGTGTGTGTGTGTGTGTGTATCTGAACTAACACTGCATAATCTGTGTAAAATCCTTTAATATCACTATACTGTGTCAGTCAACATGACTTTCACTTACACTTGTCAACAAATTCAAGTGTACAGCTGTCCATGAGGAATAGCTCAAAATGCGATTTGTATTTATGACATTGGAGTAAAATAGAAACACCACAACTTCATGAGAAGCCCAGTAGTAAAAAGTGTAAGGTCAGGGACGTACTTGAGCAGAGGAACATTAAGACCAAGATGAGAGCAAGAATGATGACTAAAATGATCAGAATGGCCATCCATAGTCTAATCTCCCAAACCACTTTTTCATTCAGCTCCTTTTTAAGTTTCTTCAGCACCTTAGGCTGTATATAAAAGCACAGTATTACACGAACAGCAAACACACAACACATTCTCAAACAGAAAACAATGGACAGCTGAAAACACTTATCTCCAACAAACATCTCCAGCATTTTCATAAGAACACTATGTGTGCAGTAAGAATGTAATGGACAAATCTAACAATTCCCAGAGGCTGTTTAAACCTTACGGTAATATGATGTTGGTGATCAGATTCCAATATCACATAACCACATGAAAAGCTGACTGAAATGCAGACCATGGACACATACACTTAAAACTCCACACGCTATTAAGAGTTTTTCCATGTAACAATGTGCAATACTTCCATCTCCCCACGTGCAATTATCTGTAAATTACCTGTATAGATTTTTTCTTCAGATTTTTATATTGTTAATATTGTAGATACTATACTTTATATACTTTATCAATTTCTTGTACTGAGCCTTGCTATTCTTTTGCTGCTGTAACAATGTGAATTTACCCACTGCAGGACTAATGCAGATTATGATCTCACTCAAACCACATTCAGAGGTGGTCTGGGACACATTTCATCCACATTTAACACAAGTAAAAATCAAATGTGTTTTCTGTGTATAGATACATTTAGGCAAGCAGAAATGTAAAAAAAATTAACAACTGACTCTTGTGCCATCTATCACTTTTACTCTGTGTGCATGCACAGCTCATGCTTATTTTCTGGTTGATAATCTACCACAGCTAGCAGTATTACAGTGCATGTTCCCTTGACGTTTTAATAGCACTTTGCATTTTGTGATGGAGCCATTACGGCAATAATGAACCATCCATCATTCCACCATTCCTTAATGCCTTTCACCAGCCCCCAGAGCGAGACTACCAGGATGAGAAACTGTTGATTACAGGAAAGTAAATGGAAATTCAATGTGTTGTATGGTTGGGTAATATAATGCTAAGACAATTTACCAGAGAATTTAAAAATTACAGCATGAATTTTGCATTTGATTGTTTTTCAGTTTTTAAGTATTACTTGGAGACTGTAAGGAACTAGTGAAAACCACCCAACCCTACCATCATAATGTGCTTTTCACATAGAAAAGTAAAACCAATTCTCATCTGGTTACAATGGAGACACCTTTCAGGAAAAATGTTTTAATTAAATCAGGCACTATCAAGGTTTGAAACATTTTAATGCAAGGTTTAATCAGCCTCTCTAACACAAACGCCAACAGGATTTTCTGCAGCCACATACTTTTCTTATCAGTTTAAGATGCAAATAAAAAAGTAACTGTGGCAGCACCATTCATTTATAATTAAATTAAAATATGAAATAGAAACAAGTGTATAGAGAGTATTTTGGGACCAACCTCAGTCTTGGACCATTTAGGTTAGCTTTCAAGTTTAGTTATAATTCAGTACAGAATATTTTAGTGGTAGGCAAATTCAGACCAAGACATAAGGACAAGGTCATTTCACAAGGAGTGCTGTTGTATACCTTTTGCTCTGGTAAGTCATCTGATTGGACTTCCACAGCAATTTGCCCTCCATTGCTCTCAGCAACCTGAAAATGGAGGAAAAAAAGACATCATGCCACATACATGGATCAATCAACCCCCACTTTATCAGCAGCTCCTTTTACCACACAGGAGCACTTTGTAATTCTATAATTACAGACTGTAGTCCACCTGTTTCCTACTTTGTTAACCTCTTTTCACCCTGATCTTCAGTGGTCAGGGCATTGCAGGATCACCACAGAGCATGTATAATTTAGGGTGTGGGTCATTCTTAACACTGCAGTGACACTGACGTAGTGGTGGTGGTGTTAATGTGTTTTTCTGGTACAAGTGGATCAGACACAGCAGTGCTGCTGGAGTGTTTAAACACTGTGTTCACTCACTGTGCACTCTATTAGACATGCCAAAACTAATTTGTCCACCTTGTAGATATAAAGTCTGAGAGAAAAGCTCATCTGTTTACGTAGTTTGTGTTGGTCATCCTCTAGTCCTCCATCAGTGCTCACAGGATGCTGCCCACAGGACACTTTCGGCTGGATATTTCAGGTTGGTGGACTATTCTCAGTCCAGCAGTAAAATGAGCGGTTTAAACACTTCAGCAGCACTGCTGTCTGATCCACTCATTCAAGAACAATACACATTAATACACCGCCACTGAGTCAACGTTACTGTAGTGCCATTTTGGTTTACTCACAAGCAACATGAAAAGCAATGCAGTGTGTCACAACCAAGGGAATACATACGGAAGTGAGACAATGGCTGTAACAGCATGAAGCAAGAACCTGGGCACAGTCAGACTTAAATGTTTGGTTATCTTGGTTATGAGATCTAGGATGACATAAGTCTGACAATTCTTTTGTTGGGTACAATCCAACTGATGGCAGTTAGACCTGCTTTGCTTCTGACACTTGTGTTTCCATTGAAATAGATTTGCTAGGAGCTCCAAATGAATAAAGCGTACTGCATTTTTTTATTCTGGAACATGTGAATAATGCAAATCCAAAGCAGCACATTTCCCTAGTAAAGACACGCTGTGTATCAAACAGACAATATAGAAACTGAGAAAGTGGTCAGTGAGCTGACTGAACTGACCTGACAATATACCCTGATTTAAACACAAATAATCTCAGTAAAGCTCAACAACAACAAGACTCTACCTGTGCTGGTGGAAGTAATGAGCTGTGTTCAGTAGCACTTGGTCCATAGTGATTTCCATTCCCTGGGTTTACCTGAATATCATAAAGAGAAAAGACTGCCTTGATAAAAAAACAAGCTATGCATGATGAAGAGACAGAGGCATCTTTCTGTTTATAGACCAAACAGTTCTTGATTGCAAAAAAGTGCTTACAAGTAGTGAAACCTATAAAACTGACTACATTTCTGAGCTAAAATGAGACCTAAAACAAGATAAGGAGAACCAAGTGAAATGAAATTCAAACATTTCATTATTACACTTCTACAGCAACTGCTACTAAACAATTCTGGTTGATTAGTCATAGGCTTGGAGGAATTTTAGGAATAAACAGCTTCAACCATGGTGATGGATTTCCTCCCAGAAATGGTTTTCTTTAGGTCCTTCCACAACATTGACTTAGGATTACGTTCAGGACCTTGCCTTGGCCATTACAAAACATTACCTTTATTCATCTTTAACCATTTTTGATAGAACAACCTGTGTGTGTAGGATCATTGTCTTGGTTCTTCAGAATTTGTTAGTATAGTTCAGAATTCATTGTTCCTTGGATGATGGCAAGCAACCCTGGCCCAGATGTAGTAAAACAGTCCCAAAACATGACCCTACCACCACCATGTCTCACAGATGAAATAGCCTTTTTATGGTGAAAGTGTTTCCCTTTTTCCAACTTCCAAGGAATTCTACAAGCTTTCTCAAACTTTCAAACACCACTGTATGTAGTTCCAAAGCAAAGCAATGGGAACCTGTCCCAAACAGAAAAATTAGGGCCACTTATGGCTCAGAACTGAGACACATTTGGGACAAACATTCATTGGTATCTGTCAAGGGTTCTTTCAGTTTATACCAGGTTCTCTACAGTTTACACCAGGTTCTCTACAGTTTATCTGGGTTTTCTACAGTTTATACAGAGTTCTCTAGAGTTTATACAGGTTCTCTAGAGTTTATCCGGGTTTTCTACAGTTTATACAGAGTTCTCTAGAGTTTATACCGGGTTCTCTACAGTTTATACCGGGTTCTCTACAGTTTATACCGGGTTCTCTACAGTTTATACCGGGTTCTCTACAGTTTATACTGGGTTTTCTACAGTTTATACAGAGTTTTCTACAGTTTGTACCGGGTTCTCTAGAGGTTATGCCAGGATTTCTACAGTTCATACCGAGTTCTTTAGAGGTTATACCAGGTATCCTACAGTTTATACTGATTTTTCTAAAGTTTATACTGATTTTTCTACAGTTTATACCGGGTTTTCTACAGTTTATACAGAGTTTTCTACAGTTTATATATAGTTTTCCTCATAAAGAAGCTTGGTTCTGTAAATTCCAAACCAACTAGTTGGCCCAGGGACATGTTTGTACTTGCAGAGCCAGCAGCAGGCTGAAACCCCTTCCACACTGTTTGTTAAATTGTATAATAAATAAAAAATGAAAAATAAAAACACTCATAATAAAATGTTAAAATGTATCTGATGATAACCGTGTCTCACACTGAGGCTCAGTGAAACTGGAGCAGCAGAAAGAAATGTGTTTTCTACCTGAGCCTGTTCTTCACTTTCGGCGTTGCGTTTGTGGAGCTGCTCCTCGGGCGTGTGCTCCAGACTCTGTAACTCATACTCCATATCTGCACAGCTTCCGCATTTCCTCCTGCGCTGCGCGCAGACACACACACACACACACACACACACACACACACACACACACACACACACACACACTCACTCACTCACTCACTCACTCACTCACTCACTCACTCACTCACTCACTCGCTCACAGCAAACCGGGCTCAATAATAGAACAGAACACGGCAGAACACGGCAGGACAATCTAAAGACAGTCCCGACCCTGAGATCTTACTTTCCCATGCCTCAGCCGCAGGTGAGCGCCAGCAGTCCGCCCCGCCCCTGCGCTCCGATTGGCTGATAGTTTACGTTCGCAGGGTGATTGACAGCTTAGCCCCTGGCAGAGGCTTCGAGTGCACATTGGCGCCCCTAGTGGCCAAAAGAATATAGGCTTGTGAACAATTTTAGTAAATGCTGAAATTAATTAATTATTCATACTACTTCATCTCTTTTTTTATATGTATGCCATTTAGCTGTTGCTCTTATCCGGAGCGGTTTTCAGGTCGCTCGTTACAGAGGTGGGTCAGAATAGTGTTAGGAGTCTTATTGGTGCAGCACAGTGTAGTTACCCAGGAATTGAACAGCAGTCTCCCGCATGGTGTGGCTCACTGGTGGTTATATCTTTAGCCCCACACCAAACCGGAAAACTACAAGCTCAAACAAGTAGAATATCATTAAAGAGCTCATTCTTGGTCTCAACTTCATTTAAAAAGCTAAACTTATATTTACTTCTCATTACAGGTAAAGTTTTGATTCACTGTTGATCATTTTGGCTTATATACAATGAAAACAAAAATGTCAAAATATTAGAACATTAAATTCTAAACTTTGAATAAATATCCACATTATCTACTTTAAAAACAAAAAACCTTGAAATTATTTTTTAAAATTAAATTACAAAAAAAAAAATCACAGTATTGAGTTTTTTAGATGCACTAGTAATTTAATTATTGGCTGTTTTATATGATCTTTATTATATTTGTTTTTTATGTTATATAATAGATTTATCTGTATATACATGTGAAGGAATCTGTTTATTTGTTTTATTTTATTTATTTATTAATCATTTTCAAGGTTTTATCTTAAACAGAAGTTGGACAAGATGAGACTATTTTTAAAATATCTTATTCTGCAGTTTTCGAGACACTGGGTGTGACTGAAATACATCCGTATTTATGGCTTAGGGCAAATCATAAAGTGGAAGTTAGTGATTTTGAGGAACTATAATCCCCCATAATTCATTGGTAATTGATAGAAAACATTATATCTCTACATGAGTTGAATATGGAGCAGAATATCAAATCCAGTAGTCAGACTTAACAAACCACATGTGGTACCACAGCAACTACTTAGCAACACCTAAGCAGCCACCATGAATATTGGAACTTGGCACACCATAGCAACTAGTGGTTAATGACAACTAAGCAACACCATAGCAACCACCACTGCCTGAAACCACTTAATCTTTCAGCTTTTCTTCAAGAAATGCACCTTAACTTGGGTTGTGGCTATTGTTCTTGTGTTTAGAAATTAATTTTCTAACATGGATAAGTTTTCAAGTATAATTAAAGGCCCATGTGCTTTATTTAATAATAAAAATGCACCTGTCAAATTTGACAATCCAATTAACAAATAAAAAATATTTAAAAACAAATCTCCTTTCTAATCTTGACACAAAAATAATCAGTGCTAAATAGCACCATTTATTTAATCAGATCATTTGTTATATTAAAACAATATAATTAAAATGTTCTTTTAGTCAAAAACAATTTGTATGAGATTAGGTCAATGAGGCATACAGACCACAGTTAGCAAATACAACTTCAAAATATGTTAATAAAGTTAATGAAAAGATCTATCACCACATTAATATATGTATTATTATAAATTCATGATCAGTTATAATGGCCAGGCATTTTTTACCAGAATGACAAAAGTAATTAATATGAACAAAACTGGAGTGTTATGCAACATCTGTTGTAACTTCTGGGAAGTTTGCTTCATCAGTTGTGTTCTTTTACTAAAAGTGCAGTTGATTAGTCTTAACAGTTCACCATCTTAGACTATGGGGACTGTCCTTAAGCAATTGTTAAAGCAACATTGCATACAATTTTTACTTTAAAGCAGCTTCAAATTCATTGTCATACTTCACTGTAATAGGCAGAATAGATTCTATGTCATTGCTACTCCAGGTGCAGCATGCTGCTACTGCACTATGTTACTATGTACTGAAATTTTACTCTGCTGCCTAAGCTCACTGCTTCTTTCACTTTAAGGGACAGTTCAGTATCTCTCAGCTTGACATGTCCATTAGTTGTGGCACAAGGACTTTCCAGCTGTAGGAGGAAGAGAAAAGAGAAAGAAATACCAATTCATGGATAATAATGCTCTTAATAATGAGATATTACTATAGTGATTCAGACAGCACTCACAAAGAAAACCTGTATGCCTACATATCTAATCAGCTAATACTGTTGCACAAGCATATTGCATAAGATTACTAGTATATGCTTAAGGCCAGTGGTATCAGGGGAAAGACTAGAATGGGGAAAATTTCAGTCATTTTATATATATCTCAAGTGAATGGTTCTGTAGGTATAAAACAGAGTTCAAAACAGATAACCACTCCATACAATAGTTGTGAACAGAAAAACATCTCAGAACACACAATATTTCAAATTGAGGTGAATTGGCTACAACAGCAGAAGATCAAGTCTGTCCACTTCAGTCAAGAACAAAAACCTGAGGGTGCAATATATTTAAATTTATATTTACATTTGTGGTATTTGGCAGACATGCTTATCCAGAGTGCGTTGCTGTTCAGTGCTTTGGGACCACTCTGGCAGCCATGAAGGTAGAAGGAACATGATCTGATCAAAATTAAAGATAATGAAAGAAAGAAGGTCTGGAGCAATTGCCTGAAATAGGGATAGGGTCTAGAGGACAGGTGGTTGGATAGATGTGAGAAGATGAAGGATGTTATCTGTGGAAAGTGGACAGAAACAACACAGTAATGCAGGAGGAGGAGAACTGTGTCTGGTGGGTGGAGTAGCAGGAGGTAGAAAGGATTGCTGAATCTTATCAACCTTCTCTTCAAAGAAGGTGAAAAAATCTTCTGACGTGAGGGTAGTTGGTGCAGGAGAGGTAGGGAGTTTAGGAGGCAAGAGAAGATGGAGAAGAGCTTGTGTGGATCAGATGCCAATGCTTCCAGTCTCTCCTTGTAAAATGATGATTTTGCAGCAGTTACTTCCACTGACAAATCAAGAATGGAGAGCCAGGTATGGGCTGAGATCATTCTTCACTTTCTTTCAGCCAGTCTCAACTCTCTTTGGTTGTTGCGCAGAACCTCTGTCAGCCATGGGGAAGGTTCTGGAGGTTTTTGCAGACTTTGGAGAGAGGGGACAGAGAAGGTTGCCTGAAGAGGAGATGGATGAAAGGAAAGTGCTTGTAGCAGTTTCCAGTGGGAGGGAGGAGAAGGAATGAAAATGTGGAAGGGTGGTCAGAATACAAGAGGTATTTGAAAGAGGAAATGTCAAGATATGAAAGTGTGAGTGGAGTTGATCACCCATCCTGGAGAGACAAGCAAGACCGTGCCTCCACCCCTGCCAACCCTTCTTAGAGAGTGAGAGAAAGCAAAGGCAGAGGACAAGGCAGCTGGAGTTGCTGTGCTCTCTGGGGTGATCCACTTCTCTGTCAGAGCCAGGTAGTTGAGAAATTGGGCAGACACTAGAGCCTAGAACTAGATAAAGAAATCAGCTTGCCGACTGCCAATTCCAGAGCTGTTACCATCACCTGACAATCTGATGAAGCAGGTGGGTTAATGAGGTTACTGGTATTGTGGTTTCTGCTACAGTGCTTATGTCTTTGGGTGTTGGAAGAGCTGACAAATGGAAAAGAAAAACCACATGTTGGAAACTACATGCCCAATCTGGAATTCCATCCCTGCAAATCACACCTTAACTAACCTGAAACCACACCTGTTTTCAACTCACAGGATAGGTACACAGTTTGACAAGGCAGAGAATGAAACCAAGTAAAATAAACAACAACCTACAAGCACACCAGCTTACCAAACAGTTGTCCAGTGGACAACATCCTTGAGTCTGGACTATTGACACAAGGCAGATTGAGTCCATGGATTCATGTTTATAAGGAAACAATTCACAATGGGAATATTTAAAATATAAAATCAAGCTCTTTAATCAGTCTTGTACAGCAAATGGTCAACAAGTGTAGCTCAGTAGCAACATAGTTTAACATAGCTTAATCATAAGAACGCACTGATCCACATTAGATGCCCCAATAAAATTAGCTCTGGTCTTTAGTTTGCATAGCGCATGAGGTCTATTTACTGCCCTTTCTGCATTCATTTGGCATATTAAAAAAGTTCATTTGTAAGATATGCAAGTTCAGAAAGTGTGAAAGCAATGTTTACAGACATTTCAAGAGTAGCCCTACATTAATGTCAGTGTCTTTGATTAAGAACAAGAGAGCAGACCTGCGTAGGAAAAATTCATACCTTTTCATCTGAATTTCTGATCATATTGTGAAAATATTACAGTATTTTTAGGCCACTGTCTAAATTGTCAGTTTTCCAAGGCATGTGAATAGCTGAGGTGGTGGTGACAGGACATTTTAAAGGGAAGGCTTATTCATCATGTTTTTTGTGATCTAACCTTGTACATGACAGTTTAATCAGAACTTAAATCCAGGTCCATCATTGCAAAAACCAAAACAAAAAAAAAAAAAACAGTCACTCCATATTTCAGTGCTCTCTATGCTTCCTTTGGTGTGTTTTCGGCCAGTCCTTCCAACATTTCCAGATTTTTTCCATCCCAGTCTTCAGACATTTTTTTCCTGAAAAATGAAGTACGTTACAAATGTTTTCAAAAAGCAAATTATTTCGGGTTCTTTATTTTTCATTATTTATCATTAATGATTGTTTCTTTTTTCCACCATTGTTTGATTTATCTTAAGGGTTGTAAAGGCTAGTTTTCTCAGAGACATGTGAAATTCCACCACAGTTTTTCATACCTTTACATCACATAACCAACTACTGCATTAAACAGTATTATCCTGAGTGATAAGATAAGAATGTGGGCCATCCTTGGCAGGTTGAGAGCTGAATAGACGAAGACTGGGGAAGCGGAAGTAAACACTGCGCTTGATGGTTTAATGTGTAACTAAGCACAGGACAAACGGAACACACTGACCAATGTAGAATATGAGGCTGACGGGAACTAAACATGAAAAAGACTCAACTAAGCACAATGAATAGACAAAGTGAAACGAATTCAGACTAACGTGCAGAACTGCAGACTAAAGCATAGAAAAGCAAACAAAACAAGGACTGGATGACGGGTCTTAAATACTAAGTGACAAAGAACACACCTGGGACAAGATAACAAGGGGGCAGGTATAGAGATGAGATGCAGCTGGTAATGGTTTGAGAAGGAAGTTTGATATTTTTAGTTAAAAAATCAAAGTAAGACTGTCTGTAAAAAGTGTGGGAGGAGTGGGGAAAGGAGGTAGTACCAGCCATTAGGACAAAAAGGTCCTTACAAGAAAATAAATAATTAATGATACGCATTTATACAACAATGCACTTCTTACTTCCATTCATTCAATAATTACTGAATTGATCATGTCTTCTGGGAAATGTTGGGACCACATGGCTGTGGCAGTGTATGTTACAGTTAACAGCTAGTTAGGTAACCATTCTTTGTGTACAATATCTGTAAGTTTGGAGCGGTTGTATTTAAGCTGAGGGTGTTTATTCAGCTGTTTCAAAAGGTTGGAACAACCTGCTGTAGGGAAAGAAAGAGGCAGGAAAATGAATGTGAATATTAATTTTGCTTAAGAATATGAATTTATTTGTTTTATACCGTATTTGATTGCACATTTGCCCCAAACTCTGTCACGTTGTTCAGTAATCTCAGACTTATCTATATGGTTTGACATGGCATAGAATACTTTTATCTACAAAAACAGACAAAAACATACACAGAGCCAGAAAGCATATAAACAAGTCTATTTAAGATGAGCTTATTGTATGTTGTGGTTTCTGATGATTTAGTTGGGTACAGCCTGAGGGTATAGAAAGTGAGTAAAACTGAAGAACCAACTAAAGGTCTCAGTTGATTAGTTGTAATTGGTGTAAGAGATTAACTTTTCACCAAACTATCATCTTTATAATCCTTGTTTTCTTCAATGCTTGTGACACACCAGTTACCTGTAGTTCCCTGTTTTCCTCTGTGGGGAGCAGTTTGCCCTCTTCTTCTACTCCTTCCATCTCCTCTGGGCCTTGTTCTGCACTTGGCTTTTCCTCTTCTTGGATCTCCACAGGATCAGTAGCCTGGGGTTTGTCTGAGTTTTGTGCTTCAGCTACCTTTCCTCCAACCTCCCCTGGGGTAACTTTAGTCCCTCCATTGTCCTGGCTTTTATCTCCACTTTGTTCTTCCTTTAGATCTGTGTTTTGGTCAGTGATGGGATGTGCAGAGTCTTCCACAACCTCCCCTGTCTCCTCCTGAGGAGGACTGAACACCAACCCATTCTTTTCAGGACTGTGTGGACCACAAGGAGAAGTGCTTCCATCTTGACAGTCTGCTTCTTCACCCGCAGACTTCCTGTGCTGGCGGGTGGGTGGTCTCCGCTTGAAGGACAGCCGGACTCGACTCTGTGAAGTGAACGTGCAGAACACTTGGGTTACAAAGAGTTCAACAACTGCCCAATGGCTTGCATTAGACTAAATGTTCTGAGTTGATGGATTTTCAACTGTGCATCAAAGGTCCATCAACTCCAAATCCACCCCATGTTCTTGTTCTGACTGTGTAGGTGTCCAGACAGTGTAAACATAATCCTGGGCTGGATTGTGACTTGAGGGACCTGAAACTCACCTCTGCTGTGCATGTTACACGTGGCAGACTTGAGTTGAAAATCACTGTTTTATGGAGATTTATAATGGGGATAAAGAAGTTAAAGGGCTAATGAAGGACAGTGCAGCATATTTCTTCACATGTAGACCAGTTAGACCTACTAACATCTAGTGATCATCCAGAGTTAGTTATATTAGTCACACTGGCAATTGTAAACCAATGACTGTATTAAAGATGGACAGCTCATTGTCCCTCAGAACTGAGGTCTAGCACCTCTGCTGGCTGGTTGCAGTAGGATCATTAATAATTCCTAACAAATAATTCCTTCAATCAAATTGTTCTCCTTTATACTGCATTTCCCAGTGTTAATATTGGATCATTTTAACTCCAGAAATCATTTTTCTAAAAGTTATTCAGCTTTATTTATTTACTTTATTTATAAAAGGCAAGCTTATCATAAGAAGGTGGGTTTAAGCTTAGGAAAGAAGTGATTGACAGCCTTGGAGACCAAATATGTAATGATTGAGTGGTCCCAGGCTTCTGCAGTCTGTGGATGGGTCTAACCAAATGAGGAGGAGAGTCTGACTCCGCCTCTGGTCTCTATTGCGCAGACTCTGATTGCAAATTGGACTTTTAGGGCTTTATTTGTAAAGAACAGAAAATACAGTCATTAGTCAGTGATTTAATATACAGTCATTAGTGAATTAATATACAGTCATTAGTCAGTGATTTACAGTCATTAGTGATTTAATATACAGTCATTAGTAAATTAATATAGTCATTATTCAGTGATTTAATATACAGTCATTAGTCAGTGATTTACAGTCATTGGTGATTTAATATACAGTCATTAGTAAATTAATATAGTCATTATTCAGTGATTTAATATACAGTCATTAGTCAGTGATTTACAGTCATTAGTGATTTAATATACAGTCATTAGTAAATTAATATACAGTCATTAGTCAGTGATTTAATATATAGTCATTAGTCTGTGTTTTAGACAGATGTTTTTAGCTGTTTTTAGTAAAGTTCCTCATTTTTGTTGGCTTTTATTACAGATAATAGTGAGACATACAGTGTTAAAATACAAGAACAATCTGTTTGACATTACTTCATAGCTAAATGCAGTTTGGCCAAGTGTGTGATGATTTACACTCCCCTGTTAACCACAGTAGCTTTAGCTTGTTAACACTGAAGAAGCAAACTTGAGACACGAACCATGTCTTAGTTAATTGGCTAAATGGGGGGAGCTCTATAAATCTAGACCAGTTAGGTCTAATCTATGTCACTTTGACAAGGACAAACCAACGCAACCAGCTGTACTTTGCAAGCAACACAGGAGTCCAAATTGGGATGGTGGACGTCCCTTCTGACAAATGCATTCAACCACTCTGAAACAGACGAAACAGATGTGCAAATGCACACACAGCTTGTCTAGTCCCTGTAGAAGCACTGCCAATAGATCATGAAACTATTGGCACAATGCCTAATGCCATTGGTATGGGCTAGAGGGGTATAAACCTCCCAACCCAGATAGTGAGCATGTTGGTCAACTTGCTTGATAAGGTCAGCAACCCGCTTACTGTTAGGACCTGCTGTTTTACCCTCAGACCACCAGAATATTGTCCTGCGTACAAGACTGAACTCATTTTTAATCTCCTTAAAATGGATTTTAAAGCAACTGTGAAAATAATGAATAGGTGTGATATAAAAAATTTTTGTTGAGGCTGTACTGAATGAAAATAATTAACTGAACTAATTTACAACAGACACGAGAGAAAGATACATTAATAAACTGGACTCGGAGAGGAAAATGAGAGATAAAAAGTGGCATTTTGTTTCATACTCTGCAGTGGTCCATGATCTTTTTGCTATCTGGGAGCACTGAGCTGTGGAGTTCTGGAACTGTGTTTTCTGGTATAGTGGTGCTCTTGTCAAACCTTGGGGGCTGTCACTGAATGCAATCAATTTCTCACAGCAATGCTCCAAAATCTAGCTTTCCATGGACAGAAAAAAGCAGGATGAACTCTAAACTCTCTCTTTAATACCCTTGATTTCAGAAGAAACAATGAATGAGCAAGTGTCCCGATACTTTTGTCAATACAGTGTATTTACAACCTGCTTAATTTCAGCACAATTTTATGTGACATTACCACAAACAATTCCAGTGGAAACTCTCAGTTTGACATTTAATACTGACTCTTACTTTGTAGATAGAGCTATAAGGATGTAAGGAGAAATAAATTACAGGGATTACAGTTTTCATCCTCCATTGGTGGCCACTTAATGACTGCTTAGGCCCTGGAAATAGCTCAACTCTGCAGATAATGTGTTCTAACCAGCACATGACACAATATGCAGATGGTATCTATGCATTTTGACATCATGTCTAGCATGACCTCATTGCTCAGATGGGATAAAAGGAGTCATACTAATTCTCTTAGGCCATGTTTACACATGAGCTATATACAGGGTCAAATCCCCTTTATAGAGCTTAATACTGTTAAGTTCACACTCAGTTCAGAAGTGCTCCAGGAATAACAGCACCATATAATATTAATATTAATAGTATTGTTCGGGACAACATAGAAACAATGGCCAAATGAATTATGAGAATATGTAAGAACAACTATTAGTTGTATACTATATACAGTATTAGGTGATACTAAAAGTATTTTTTTTTAAAAAAGGGGGTGTCGTTTATGTTGTGCCTGTCTCAAGCCCGGATAAATGGTGAGGGTTGTGTCAGGAAGGGCATCCAGCATAAAACTTGTGCCAAAACTATAACGCGGATCATAAATATGATGATCCGCTGTGGCGACCCTTAAAGGGAGCAGCCGAAAGAAAGAAAAAGTGAAAATCTTTATAAATCAATGAAGTTCTAGCATGATGTTTGATTTAATCAGCCTCATGTGACATTGCACATCTTGCGATGTAAAAATTGCACATGCACGCATTGTGATGATGCTGAAACAATATATTGTGCAGCCCTATTCACAATATATTAGTCACATTAGAATATTTGGGAAAAGCATTGTCTCAGAGGTCATTTTTAATGTGTTTTATGCAGCTTTATAAGGACATATAAATATTAGTTGTGTAAATAAAATTAGAAACATTTCATAAACATTAAAAAGTGTTAAAGTTCTATCCTATCCTATCCTAAACATTTTAATTGTACTGTAACTATAACCTCTGATAGTAAATCCCCAAAGAATACACGTGTGGAGTAAAAATAAAGCAGGACCTTATTGATGTTGGGCAGGGGGGTGCCCTCAGCTGGCTGCTCAAAACTGACAGGCACCTCATCCTCACTGGGTTGCTGAGGGGGTCGCAGCGTGTGGCTTAGGGGGCCACAGGGGCTGATGGGACAGAAAGGCGAAGACTGCAGCTTTGCCTCTGGGTTTTTGGATGAGTTCACCAGTGCTGTGGGTGTCAAAGCAAGGTTGGCCTATGAGGAATAGAAGCAAAAAAAAAAAAAAGAAAAAGAAAGAATGGTTATAAGAACAGTCAGAGGTTTTCCATAAGATAAGACCAAGTCTAATGTGACTGGAGAATAATTGAATGTGACGGCAGTAAAAAATGAACACTTAAGGAGTTTCGACTGCTTGTCAGCATCACATGGCAGTGAGCCAGACAAGGCCTATAAAAACAGCTGCGCCACTAAATCTGTCTGAGGCAACCTAACCTAACCTGAAAACATGAAAAGGGTCAACCCATAGACACAAACAGAAGAAGACGAATGTGGAACAGATGAATATATGCTTCTTGTGAAAGCGGAAAGGTTCTTGGTGCCAGTTGTTCTTCATCCCTACTTTTTAAAAACAAAGGTGTTCCAGAAGGTCTTTGATGTCCTAAAAGAACCACAGTTAAGTCCTTAATCAGTGGCTAGTTCTCTAAAGGAACAGTGCAAAGTACCTTTACAAAATTCAGAACCTCCAGATAGCATAGAAGTTCTAAACCAGTCACACATTTTTCTAGGACTGTATTTCTATATCAACAACTGTTATTCTTGACTTAGAAACCTTTATTTGTAGGCACACAGCAACGAGCTTAACCTGTGAACCAATCTGTATCAGCCCACCTCGGCCAAAGACAACAGAAGCTTGTAAATAGATGATGAGTGTTATTTATAAAAGTAACGACAAAGTATTCATTGAGCAATCATATTAAAGTCCTACCTGTACAGGAGAGAAGATAAAGAGAGAGAAACGGCAACCCTTTTGTCCCATGGCTGTTAAGTGCAGACTAGGACGACTCAGCACCCCAGGGAGCATATCAAAGACTTATCTCATTAGCAGGAAAGCTTGGGCCGATCCAAGCTAGAGCAATAGAGCCCTCCCCACCCCCTTTTTCCGACACAGCTGCTGACTTAAACTGCTTTTCCAATAGGGCTGCAGCTACTGAGCACAGTGTGGCAGCACAGCTCCAGCAAGTGGACTGTGGAGAGTAGTCTGCAGCAGATGGCAGGCTTTCTTCATATAAAACAGCTTGATAAGCAAGTAGTTGTGATTTGTGTTATTAAACTGAAAAGTCCTCAAAGCAGTAATACTTTATATTGGTACTCATTCATTATTACATTGTATTAAAGAGTTCATTCTGCTTCTCTGGTTTGGAGCATTGCTTTGAGGACATGAGAAGGTGTTATGGAGGTTAGGATGTTGGATGATCACCTCATCCATAATCCCCCCAACTCATCCCAAAATACTGGATGGAGCACCATCATTCCAAAGAACACAGTTCCACTGCTCCAAAGCTCAATGCCAGGTGCCTTTATACCCCTCTAATTCACACTTTGCATTTGGCATGTCTTCTTTAAGTTGCTGATACACAGCATGTCTAGAGCTCTGTAGAGATGTATTGCCAATAGAATAGGACTCTCTGGAGACATACATAGATGGAAATCATTGGTACTATGCCTAATGCCAGGCATGGGCTAGAGGGATTTAAAGCCCCTCTGTATGGAGGGTGATGGAATGATGTTGCTCTATCTCATGTATTTAGGATGAGTTAATAAGGCAGTAATTGTCCAACACCCTGACATCACCAACACATTTGTTGTTGAATGCAATCAAATCCTTACAGCAATGCTCCAGAATCTAGCAAAAATCCTTCCTTCAACAGTATAGACAGTTTATCCCAACAAAAAGGGATTAACTCTTCTTAATCCCATCAGAAGAAACAGTGGATAAGAAAGTGTCCTAAAATTTTTGGCATACAGTGTACATTGTCTTGTAGTTTCTTTGTGGATTACCTGCAGTTTCTCAATTAGAGGAGAACTCTTCAGCTTGGGTTTCGGGGGATGTGAAGGCACAGGCGATTTCTTAGACAGAAAAACATTCAGTGTTCAAGGCTTATGACCAAGTAAACTGAGTTCTTAAGCATCTAGATGTGGTATACACCACTGCACATTTATGCATTTCCTGAAACAATATATCTTAACAGAAAGGTAAAATTTGAATTCTCACCTCATGCTCACTCTCTCCATCTGTTTGGTTATTTAGCTGCAGAGAGCTTGGAGGACTCTTTCTAACAAATCTTCTCTGAAATAGTAGCAGACAGTCTTGCATTACAAAGCAACAGGATCTATGCAGAATGTGACAGTGAAAACTATCATGCTCTGGTGATTTTATATCTAATTTAGGATCATTTTTCATATGCTGATGATAAATAAATAAGACATGCACACAGCCTTCACTTTCACTATCATTGTTAACTGCACAGTCTGACTGTGCTGTCTGGCTCCATGTCTGGGAGAAGGATGGGTACTTCCCAAACATTAAGGAACAGTGTGGAGGGGAAACATGAAACCTTACCTCCTCATTCATTGGCGATGGCATTGGCAGTCCATGACCTTTGAACTTTCCAGTCAGTTCAGCTACTGATGGTTTGACTGGAGATGTCTCCTAAAAAAGTGAAATAGATCATCATCATCATCATCATCATCATCATCATTATCATCATACTCACATTTGTTTAAAATTACTTTGTCCATACCTCCAGGCCTTTACAGCCAACCTTAAGCAGAGTTTGGTAGTTTCCTTGCTCAAACTTAACTGATTCAACTTATCAGCCAATTAGTTGGCAAAGTAGGTGTGTCTGAGTAGGGCAACTAACTCTGCTGAGTTATGCGCCAATGGAAAGAGATACAGAAGTTGGACAATGAAACTGAAACACCTGGTTTTAGGCCACAATAATTGATTAGTATGGTGTACTAAGGCCTCCTTTTGCAGCCAATACAGCGTCAGTTGTATAGGAGAAACCAGACTCACAAGAGGGGACCCGTCCTTCTCTGGTCAACTACTCAAGAGATTTGACCAATACATTTCTGCTGTAATGCTCTGGTGTACTGGAGGTGATGTCGGTGATGGCAGGTGGGCAACTAGTCCAAGGCATGCTTTCTATTTCATTATTAAAAATTCCATGTTCCAGGATATTACTGGTGAAATTAGATGGAATCTGGGGTTGAGTACATGCCTGATTGTGAGTTTAGAGATTACACTGAAGAGTATTCGAGCGGTGAGGCCAAATATTCTGAGCGGCCCTTATACACTCAATAAGGATATCCTTCCAACCTGAGTGGAATACCTCCAGCTTGGTCAATTGACATTTCCACTCTAGTCTTATTGTAACACAATAAATTGGGGAAATGTCATGAATCATAAATCACTGAATAATTAAAGTAATTTCCTAAAGAATTGTTATTATTACTCTCAAATTGTGGAGAGATCAGAAATTTACACCCTAACCACAAAGCCAGCTTTGAATATCACACGCTCCATAAATTATAGAACTGAAGGCCTGGCCTGTGTTTAGTTAATGGATTTACGGGAGCGGCAGTGCTGTTGCTGCAGGATGTTCTCTGACCCGTGCACTTCTGAGACTGCACTTACTCCTAGCTTACTCTGCTGTTGACATAGTTTTCCCACAAAATTTGACCACCGAAACAGCAAGAGCAAGAATTACACGCTTGCAGGGCAGAGAACACACCCTGGTGATAGTTTTACATCTATTGCTATATTTTTCTGCCCCATTACTGACAACAAACCATGGGTTTGGCTGAAATTCAGCCAGTGCTTGTTTTATGAGGCCGATCACATTTCACACTTTTTCACAACAACAGGAAAACAGAGGGGGTTGCAACACATAAGAATACACTGTAGGGAAACAGTGACAGCAAACCAGAGGAGCATTAGCCAATGACATACAGGGAAGGTTGGTGTGTTTTGTTGAAAAAACAGGACTATGTTCAGGGAGGGAAACATCACCAGAGCTGACTAACATCATACTAAATGCCTGGGGAATCACAAACAGAGACTGCAATTTTCCATGATCTCTCACTCTCTTTCTCTTATTCCACACTGTTGTGAAGGTAACAATCAATGGAAGTGAAAAGGTTTGGAGCATTTCTATTGGTCAGTTCATGAAATTTTGACCCAATGTAAAGAACAAGATTCACATTCACAGAGCATCCTGAAAGTATTCACAGCACTTCAGGTTTTGCACATTTTGTTTCTACAACCTCATTCTAAAATTGACTTACCCTCACAATTCTACACAATACCTCATTATGACAAAGTGAGAAATGTTTGTTTGAAATTTTTGCAAATGTATTAAAAATAAAGCACAAAAATATAACATGTACATAAGTTTTCACAGCCTTTTCTCGATACTTTGTTGAAGCACCTTTGGCAGCAATTATAGCCTGCAGGTTTTTTGAGTTTGATGCTACAAGCTTGGCACACCTGCTTTTCTCCCATTCTTCTTTGCAGAACCTCTCAAGCTCCATCAGATCCATCAGACACTCAGCCCCCCACTTTGAACTCCCCTTTTGAGCAACTCTAAACATGCATTTGCAGTAGAGTAATATTACAGGGACTCACCTGCAGCTCCTCCAAAGTTACATAGTACAGTAGCAACGTTTCAGCTTGGAGTGGCAATGACAGAGATACTATGCTCAATGAACATCAAAATTCTTCCGAAGCTGTTATTTAAAGATCAAACTGCTACATAATGTTGCTTCAACATGAAACACAAATTCAGCCATCTATATTGTTGAATCATATCAAATTAAATTCTGGATTGTGTTGTTTTGTTTCTGTTCAGTTCACCTAAACATCTCCTCCATTAGGTGAAAACAACCTGTTGGTTACTGTAATTATTACTACCATCAAGACAGACAGTCCTAGTTCCAAGTAATAATGATAACGTTCACTCTTTTGCTCTGAGGAGGGTCAGTAAACTGGGATAGATCTTTTGTGGACGGCGCTTCCTGTGCCCACACACATCCTCCTTACTGCTGCCCTTAGCTTTGGGTGTCTGGATCACCAAAGCCAAAGTCTTTGGAAACATTAACACACTTCTCCCACAGTATTTTCCCAAGTCCCCCAGATATACACACATTCCCCATTTTAATGACACTCTTTATTTTCACTCTTTCCACGCACACAGTGACCTCATCTACCTTGCTCCCTCCACCCAAAAACGGATTAGAGCAAGCACACACTCAACCTCCTGCACATACATACACACACAGTCTAAACATATTAACAGAGAGAGAGCACAAATGTTTCTCAGTGATTTGCTTCCCTTGAAATTCCTGCAGTTCCTTTTCTTCATCCATGATAAGCAGAAGCCCCCAGAGACCACCCACCCTTGAGTCATTATTTTGGCGCCCATGATTGTTAACTCCTTCCTGTCTCTTCGAAACAAACCCCCCCCATGCTCAAGTGCTCACGGTGCAAAACCTCAGAAAAGAACAATGGAGTGGAGTATTTATTGAATGTTCTTTCTATTGTGGTATTGATTAGACACAGCTGAAGTTTTCTAGTACAAAACTTGAACAGTAGCCAAACCCTTCCTCCTTATCCAGTCTGAAAAACGACCTACTCTACTATAATAGCACAAAGGCCACACAGAGAACCTACACTGTAGTTGCTGTGTCCAGCATTCAAGTTCTGGACTCCAGCCAGTCCACATACAGTATCCCACAACATTTCAAACAGGATTTTGATCGTGCCTGCAGTTGCGATGGAAATGTGAATGCATTTAGATTCATAGACAATCAGGGCAGTATGAAAATGTACAATGTATGAAAATCATACATGCTTAAAAGAGGTGCTGTAAAAGTGTTCTTGGCTTAAAGATGTTTTTGTTTCTGAAAAGACCTACCTTTTATATTTACTATTAAAAGAAAACCTTTAGATAATGTAATGGTTCTAATGGTTCAAAGTTTAAAAGGAGCCCACGTTTCTATTATGGCAAGCTTTAAAATCCCACACACACACACACACACACACACACACACACACATATATATATATATATATATATATATATATATATATATATATATATATATATATATATATATATATATACACTTAACATTATTACATTTAACTAGTTCTGCCCCATTTCAAAATAATGTGACACACATCATGAAATTGTTGTGACATACATTACATTTCCAGAAAAAGTCATGTGACCACTTCACCAAAATAAAAACACTAATAAATTTTAATCATTATTCAAAACTGAGTCTGGAATTTTATGGGATACACCAAAAATGCCAGAAGAAGCAGATAATGATTAATTTCATTGATAAACCTTTTAATAAAAAATAGAAACAATAACAATATAAAGTTATTACCAGCTTAGTTTCAACTATATGAAGTATAGATGCACCAACACGTGCATTTTGGCTTAATGCCAATATCTGATTTTTTTTATGTACATTTGCTGATGCTGATATAAAAATATTTCTAAAACAAATAAGGACTAGCTCCATTTGTATGTAACAGTTTCACAGAGGTATGTGAATTTATCAGGCAAGACAGTCCATGTATGGGAAAACCTGTTGTCCACCTAAGGGCAAAAATTCCAGTTTCGAGCCTATATGAGATAAGAGCTCATGGTTCTGGGAGAGCTAGAGGGGTCCTCCGTGGGAGAGAGAACCCAGCCAACTCTATTTTAGGGGCCTTGGGGCCTGAGAAAAACCCAGCTGAGTGGCCATGCAGGCTTGGGTCATTTGTCTGTTAGTGACCCTGAAATACAATCTTGTCTTGAGGGAAAAAGATTCCTGCAAGCCACAAATTTCTATATTTCTGGACTTAGGAACCTCATGTTCAAGGTGAAAGGCAAAGCGTAGGCTACAAATAAATTGCAATAGTGACAATAGTGTGGGTTATTCTGTCCTAAACTAGACTTAATCTATATCCGGTAAATCCTTCAGTGAGTTTTTATATAAGGTACTGTAATTTGATCTTCCATATGATCTAATGAATAACTAAAAAAACTGTACAGCAAGAATTAAAGATCAGAGCACATAAATAACACATCGTTATCTCCCCCTCCATCATCCTCTGACACAGGAAGTCTGTGAATCAGTGATAGGAGAATGAGACAACAAAACAGTGTGCAGGAAGCGAGTCAGTGAACATTTGTGTTCAGCGATGTATAGAAATCAGAGGGTGTTTTGTTCATCTTGATTTCACTGAAGTTTATGCAACCCGTTTGCTCCCAAAATAGAATTCTTACAAATTGGTGATGATGAAATTTGTCCATTTGAAATGTTACAATTATTTATAATATTTTTTACACTACAGTATATATAAAACTAATAAGAATAAGGACACATTTCCGATGCATACATTTTTCAGATAACCTTTTTTATTTTATTTTTACCCCCTAATTTAGAATTGCCAATTACCCATTTACCCCTATCACATAGGGTGAAGACCCAGCACAACTGCAGCCTCTTTTTGAGCTGTGGCCATTGCATCATTGCTGGGCAGCCAACTCGCTGGGTGTGATGTGGGGAGAGAGCGCCATGTACCCACCTAGAGAAAGCATGTCCAATTTTGCTCTCTCGGATGCCCATGGCAAACAGTATGGCACAAAATGCAACAAATTATTTTGTGTGGTCATTTTCAACACCAACTACCCTGGCAGATTGGATGAACAGTGAAGTCACATGAGGAGAAATGGTGGATTGTTTTGTTACTTGAGTACATTTAAACAGTAGTACTTCTGTGCTTAAAAGTAATAAAATATTGTGGTGGTTAGCAGCTCTCTCAGACTCTGGCTGCCGATGGCAAGCAGCTGAACCCAGGATTCAAACCTGCAATCCTCTAATCATATTGATAGCACATAAGACTGCTGAGACACAGATAACCTTTTTTTTTAAACAACCCAGTATGAAGTATTGTTAGTGTTAATCCTGCAGTGTTGGATAAATGCCACAAGTCCTGTACTTAAGAGGAAATAAGTTAATAACTTAAGTGTATTTTACTATTATTAAGAATTTATTATTATTATTATGAATTTACATTTATATCAACAGCCGAGGACACTTTATAATCAACACTCTTCACAATCACACTCAGCACTCAGCCAACACACACCGACAAGAACTGGCTGCCATCTGCACTGAACTCCACATTAGGACTGTATCGAGCACTAAGGGGGGTTCACTCAGGAACAGAGTGCTAATCTGTATCTGGACATACAGACATATATTCACTCAATAAACACACACTTTTTCACACATACCAGAATAATCTAGAGTAAGAAATTCACCTGATCTCCAGTTTTTTTTGGGCTACAGAAGGAAACAGGAGTCCCCCAAAGAAACTCACACAGAATGTTGAAGAACAGAACAGTGGAGAACATGGAAACTCCACTCAGATAGAGATTTAACCCCCAATACAGGGAGGCAAAGTAAAGAGGTCCTTGCTTTTAAGTGTACTTAATTAACAAAGGTAACATGAGACACTCTAACAATCCTACATTTCTCCTTGTGTCTTCACTTTAGGAAAGAGGTCAGACTTCACTGCTCATCCAAACTTCCATGGTACTCGGTGATGAAAACACAATAAAGTATTAACTTCTGAAATCCTGTCAGAGGAGGCTGGGCAGCTCAATACTATGACTGGAAAGTGTGTGTTTAGGAGCAGGGTTAGTGTTACATTTTTCATTTATGGCATTTCCTCTTCTTCAAATCGTGACGGTAGTATTGGGGGTCTGGCCAAAGGACCTGCCATGGAACACTATGGTATTTTTTCCCAGATGAGAAACTCTAATCCTGGAATTAGTCCCAGTTTCAGACATGGAAATGACGAATACTGAATCCCACTATTTACAACAGTAAGTTATTCTAAACTGGAACCAAATTGTCAACTTGGCACACATTACACAGCAGCACATGGACAAATTATGAAATCTCCAGGGCAGTGCCCTCTACTAAAGGGAACAAAAAGTCCACTATTGGACAGTTTCTGCAGCCACACATCATACTGATAGGATGACTTCAGTTTTCAGATGACTTCCCAGAAAACTTCACAGTACCGAGAACTAACAAATCCTCAAACACAGTCTTTGTCAAACTATGATTATCATCACAGCAGCAGCAGACACATGATTCTATGCACTATAAACTGTACTGTCTAAAAGGAATCAGCACAATTCCTGATCCCAAAAAGCCCTACTAAGTTTCCCATATGCTTCACTTCCAAATATAGCCAACCCTGCCTTCAGGATACATTGTACGCTTGTGGGGAAGATGAATCTTAAAAGGAAAGGCTCGATAAAAGCGGAAGGAGGTGAAAGCAGACACGAGGAAGAAGAACTGATGGAATTAGCAGGCCCACCACCGTCTGGGTACTCAGCAACATTTGGGTGTAGTAATGTTTACGTCCATTTAAAGCTTGCTGGATTAAAGTTGGAAAATGCTGGGTCTAGGCCAAGTCTTTCTGCCAAGAGGTGACTTTATAAAACAGCAATCAGCTCCAAGTCTTGTTAATGCTAGAAAAAGTAGAGCAGACGTGTGAGTTCTCTCTGTTGCTCCAAGTTTCCAGGAAAACATGATGTTTGAAATCACATCATCACTTTTCCACTGGAATCACAAGCCTTTTCATTCATTCACCTGCTTGTGTACTTGCAAATTTTCTGACTTTCTTTTCCCCTTTTGACAGTCAACTAATGTGAGTTAAAGGCAATGCTCTTGTTATGAAATGGGCAAAAGAGCATTTCAGGACATATGGACAATGAGTAAGTGTATGTAAGCTTGGAAGAGCATGAGGTAGACTGGTCCATTTGCAAGCTTCTGGTCCATTTGTGAGAAATAAAAATGAGAAAATGCAGCTCAATGTTCTACTCTTTGTTTTCTCAGCTTTAAATATGTGGTTTATTTGTTTTAGTAGAGTGTAAACACCAGGGGTGTCGCTGATGGAACACAGACCCAAAACTCAGCCCATGAGGTGGTTCAGGGGGGTGGACTGGGGCATGTAATGAGGTTTGAGGCTCATTTCATTGTTTTGTTAAATTTGGGGGAGAATTAATTTAGTTTGGGGCAAACTACTCTGAACTATACTAAACTATACAAATCTAAACTATACATGTTCATTTATTTCTGGGACATTGTTTATGATTTGCAGATGTCAGGGGGTCACTACTGAAATTCAGGCCAGTCACGGATGGTGTGGGAGTGGGGTGTCTTAAACACCCTGTAGTTTTCATCAGTTAAGCATAAACCACTTTCTGTAAAATGCCAGGATGTGAATATTTCCACTTTCATAACAAAAACCTTGAGTCTTTAAATTGGTAACTTTATAGCAGAAGCAAAAACCACCAGTTTAAAACAGCATTATGCGAGAATTGCCATTTTTGCTACTAGCTCCCCCTACACTTGACTTTTAAGTTCAGTTAATTCACTTTTACATCACTGAAGTAAACACAAATTGTGCAAACAGCTTTCCTTCACATTCATGAAAAGCTCCACACGTGCATGTATTGAAGTGGAAGTGAAGGAGATGAATCGGTTTATGCGGTTCTCTTGGCAGGTGTGCCAGTCCAACACTGGCAATGACAGTGATGCCATTCTCCATAGTGTTTTACTATCAACATGTCCCAAATGCTACATAATGTGCTTCAAAGTATGTTAATAAATCAGTATTTTGGCTTCTTTCTATTGGACCACTTCATGGTGTAAAACGTTCAGTGACCCTGAGACCTTTTAAAACTACTTCTTTTTTTTTATTAATCATTATTAACTGAAATATTTTAGGGTTCTGGAGGCAGCTCTGCCTCTGAGGCAGAACAAACGCAAGTGGTTGAGAGAATAACCAATTAAAATAACCAGTAGCATGCAGCATTTTCTATTCTTTCTTTAATATGACATCTCTAATAACAAAATAACGCTTACAAGGATTTGAAAACACAACAATATTGATGAACATTGTGTCTGTTTAGTACAGGTTCCACAGGACATACTTGTGTGGTAGCAATTAAAGCCATATACAGAACATGACCCACATGTGTTCTGCTCTTTTTCTCAGTATCCTAAAATATGTATTTGGCATGTTCTGGCAAATCCACTGGAATGCCAAGCAATCGTGTCCTGTGCAGATAGCCATCAGATTCTTCTCATTATTAATGCATCGAGACAGGATGGGGCTGTGCACCTTAGAGTGCTTTGAAACGGTCCAGACATGCACTTAAACACATTCCAAGCATAAAGCAGTGCATAAAGGAGTGCTCCAGATGCACAGCTATGTAAAAGTCACAAGACATAAAGCTTCCTTTGGCTGCTTACATCTCACATGCTTAACATCCTCCACTTCCCCCATTTCTGGGTTAATGTACTGCTGCCTGATTACTAAGGTCATGCCTTGTTAACTACTGCAAAACCTCCCATTCAGGATCATCGGGAGAGGCTATGGATTGCTATGGAATGTTTTTGGGATTGTGGTGGGATGATGGTTGAGCCTTGATCTGATAATAATCTTGAGAGAATACCCAGTACACACATACACACCCCTCAGCCTGGTCTAGGGAGCAGAAGAAACAATAATGACATTTTCTGTCAACCCTTTTGTGAAAGGGGTTTCGATTGTTAATTCTAAAATGATCTTACTTTATTTAATAAGAATATCAGGAAAAAATGAAAGCAAACAGAGAGTCTAACCAGTTTCTTAATATTTGCGTACGTTAAGCATCCAAAACAATCACTGTAATAAATAATCATTCAATTAATCCAGAATGAAAATTAACATTAGCTGGATACAAAAGACGGAGCTGAAGTCTGAGAGAGCAAAATTGGACATGCTTTCTGTGGGTGGGTAGATGGTGCTCTCTTCTCATATCACAACCAGGGTGATGCTGGTTGGCACAGGCCAATGTTTCGGACCCGGCGCTTTCTTCTGTGTGCTTTGGCTGCCCAGCAATTTTTGTTTTACAAATCGTCATTGTTCAATGAAAAACATGCGTCAAGAGGGCAAAAAGTTTACATTTTAACTTTTAATGAAAGTTAATGTAAATAAGATTAAGAATAATTATAAGAATAATTAAAAGTTAGAGAATCCAGTACCTCAATTTTTTAGACTCTTTAATTTCAAGTTTGAATAAATTATTAATCAGACCCTCTCAACAATTGATAGTGAAAAATGCTTGAAATATGTCATGAATATAAAATATCAGTTTACCTTTTTGAATAATAAATCATTATATTTGTAATATTTTTCTGAGCTGCACCAATATCCCAGCATTATAGCTTTCTCCATGACATGCAGTCAGTCACAACACTGCTGAAGCTACTGACCACACAAACTTGTCATATCTAACAAATACCAGGTGATTTAGGTGGTTCTAGTGTAATGATTATGTCGTTCAGTGCTGTTTAAATTGTGGGTGACAAGTGATATTAGGTTGACTATGTTGGGCTTTTAAGCACCGCTCTGTTCTGAAAGATGAGAGGAACTATGCCATTGTGCCCACCCAGTGAAGCATGCAGTTCTGAAGTCTGCTCAGGGCTGATCTAATCAGTGGTTTTATCAGCCCTCAGCTTGCTGTGCTCTCTGAGGTTCTCCTCACCCTTGATGAGGAGATGTTCCCAATCCCAAGTGCCTCACCATAATGAAGCTGAACCTAATAAACAGCAGGCCCACTAACTGGGTTAAATATTGCCATGGAGCTGCAATCACACTTAGAAACAACAGACACAATGATAGTGGTCGTATGAGGGATACAGCTCTGTCTGCTTCTGGACCAGTATGTAAGACATCTCCATTCCTTTCTTTTGTTCAGATATTCCCAGCCTGCATTTCACACTTTATTTACTATTAAATCAATGTCATATTAATTTTGAAAAGTGAATCTGCCTTGATATTCTTGTTCTTTCAATGATGCTTCAATGTTGTTTCAACATAATTTCAACATTGTTATTGTTTTAATGACTCATCATTTTCAAATGCAACAGTGACCATCATTAATTCAATGCTTTTTCAACATTTAAGCAACAACTGATTATTTCAACCACGTTTTAATGTTGAAGGTCAGTCATGTGTCAGCTGGACAGTTATACTACTATAGATGAGCAGCAGTCAGTGACGTGAATTATAGGCAGATCAGATGCCAAGCATACGGCTTATTTGCACATACTACATACAGGCACAAAAGCCTTGAAGAGTCATGTTACATCACTCAGAAACACTGTAATGGACACTGTAATGGACACTGACAAACATAAGCATTTAAAATCTCTTATGTAAACACTTAGAATTACCAGTCGATACTTAAACATTCAGGAAGTCCTATAGCATCAGTGCTGTTACTGCACATAACTAATGCATTAACAGAATTACAGAGTGTCTCAGTTCGTCTAAATAGGCCACCACTCTTAACTAAACAGGGCCGCTTGTTGGATACAAATGTGTAATTTCATTGAGCAATTTAATCATTTCATACTTTCTGCTAGTATATTTTCCCTGTGGTGAGAACGGGCACAGATTCAGTGCAACATTGTGCACATATATATTTTTGTGTCACTTATTTGCATAATGTTCTATTAGTAGAATTTAATTATTATGAACTATGTTTATATATATAAACAATTATGCATATTGACCCATTCAATCAATAATTCCCACAATACCCACAATGCATTCACAAAAAATAATGATTTTGCACATGAGATCTATTACACTGAAGCAGTAATATGCTGGAATTTGTGTTTCTTGCTCCTGAGCTTCAGAAAGAAGACTTCACACTTTGAGCCACTCCTCAAAAACACACACACTTTTCACATGCATTTCTGGACAAGCTGAGAGATACAGAACCATCACTGACAGTGAAAGAAGCACGTGGACTGAGGTGGTAAAGGAATATTACTGGACCATACACAAATATGCCTTATGCAGTGTTATGCACTTCCCATAAGCTCTTTCCTGGCAGATTCCCCAAAGTTACATAGTGCAGTTAGCAGCATGCCAAGCCTGGAGTGGCAACAATCGAGACACTGTTCTCCCTATGAAGTCAGTAGATCATTACAATGATTCTGAAGCTGTTGCTGCAATAGAAAACTGCAACGTAATATTGCATTAAATATGATTCCTCACCTCCCACACACCAATAAACTTGATTGGTGATTGGTGTGCAAACTGTGTATGTACAGTGGGGAAAATAAGTATTTAGTCAGTCACCAATTGTGCAAGTTCTCCCACTTAAAAAATGAGAGAGGCCTGTAATTGACATCATAGGTAGACCTCAACTATGAGAGACAAAATGTGAAAAAAAATTGAGAAAATCATTTTGTCTGACTTTTAAAGAATTTATTTGCAAATAATGGTGGAAAATAAGTATTTGGTCACCTACAAACAAGCAAGATTTCTGGCTGTCACAGACCTGTAACTTCTTTTTTAAGAGGCTCCTCTTTCCCCCACTCATTACCTGTATTAATGGTACCTGTTTGAAGTCGTTAACAGTATAAAAGACACCTGCCCACAACCTCAAACAGTCACACTCCAAACTCCACTATGGTGAAGACGAAAGAGCTGTCGGAGGACACCAGAAACCGAATTGTAGACCTGCACCAGGCTGGGAAGACTGAATCTGCAATAGGCAAGCAGCTTGGTGTGAAGAAATCTACTGTGGGAGCAATAATTAGAAAATGGAAGCCCTACAAGACCACTACTAATCTCCCTCGATCTGGGGCTCCACGCAAGATCTCAGCCCATGGGGTCAAAATGATCACAAGAACGGTGAGGAAAAATCCCAGAACCACAAGGGGGGATCTAGTGAATGACCTGCAGAAAGCTGGGACCAACGTTACAAAGGCTACCATCAGCAACACACTACGACGCCAGGGACTCAGATCTTGCAGTGCCAGACGTGTCCCCCTGCTTAAGCCAGTCCATATCCAGGCACGTCTGAAGTTTGCTAGAGAGCATTTGGATGTTCCAGAAGAGTATTGGGAGAATGTCATATGGTCAGATGAAACCAAAGTAGAACTATTTGGTAAAAACACAACTCGTCGTGTTTGGAGGACAGTGAATGCGGAGTTGCATCCAAAGAACACCATACCAACTGTGAAGCATGGGGGTGGCAACATCATGCTTTGGGGCTGTTTCTCTGCAAAGGGACCAGGACGACTGGTCCGTGTACATGAAAGAATGAATGGGGCCATGTATTGTGAGATTTTGGGTGCAAACCTCCTTCCATCAGCAAGGGCAATGAAGATGAAACGTGGCTGGGTCTTTCAGCATGACAATGATCCCAAGCACACTGCCAGGGCAACAAAGGAGTGGCTTCTTAAGAAACATTTCAAAGTCCTGGAGTGGCCTAGCCAGTCTCCCTTTGGAGGGAGTTAAAAGCCCTTGTTGCCTGCCGACAGCCCCAAAACATCACTGCTCTAGAGGAGATCTGCATGGAGGAATGGGCCAACATACCAGCAACAGTGTGTGCCAACCTTGTGAAGACTTACAGAAAACGTTTGACCTCTGTCATTGCCAACAGAGGATATACAACAAAGTATTGAGATGAACTTTTGTTATTGACCAAATACTTATTTTCCACCATTATTTGCAAATAAATTCTTTAAAAGTCAGACAAAATGATTTTCTCAATTTTTTTTTCACATTTTGTCTCTCATAGTTGAGGTCTACCTATGATGTCAATTACAGGCCTCTCTCATCTTTTTAAGTGGGAGAACTTGCACAATTGGTGACTGACTAAATACTTATTTTCCCCACTGTATATGCAGGCATAGTGTGTGTAATTAGGTGTATTCAGTCTGTATATGCAATGTTCTTTGGCTGAACATCAACTGAACATCAAATCAGTGACTCATTGCTGACAGACCCAGCATAAACACATTTTTGGGTTCTAAGCCCATACCTAACGAATGAGGAAATGAACACTAAATTTGACGTCTAACAATTCTGTATTGTCTTGTTTTCTTTTTTTTTTAAGTTTGTTATAGCAACACAGTGCCAGACTGGATGTTCAGCTATGAAGAAGAGAAGTATTTAGATCACATGTGTTCTTTTCTGCTCTGCAGTTTCCTCGTGAAAGCTTTAAGAATGTGCCAAAGGCGCTGACTTCAGCAGATGAACCAAAAAACCAGAAATGTCTGCTTGAGACTTTGCAGCACTTCCTAAATAAATACTGAAGACAGGAGATTTCCCTCATTCCTTTATGTAACCAGTGAGAAGTTGAAGTGAACTTTGCTCTGTGGGGTTTGATCTTCATGAGTTTACTTGACTGAAATGTGCATATGATTTGCATTTATATATATGAAAACCTTATTTCTCTATTTTTGAATGTGGAAGTGGTTCATTATGTTGTGTAACGATCTCATTTTGAATGAAACAATTGAAAGTAAAGAGTTATTGCTTCTCCTGTAAAGTTGCTGTTTTCAAGTGACAGTGAGCATATTGATAAAATGTCTTTCTTCGATTAATGCTTATCTTACATTTTAGTCAGTTCGGGCAAAGCTGTGTTGAAGTAATGCATCAACAAAATAACAACAGAACAATTCATAATTAGAAATTTAGACTGATATGGGCAATAGTTATTGAACTACACATACAGGTAATTATTATTATTATTATTATTATTATTATTATTATTATTATTATTATTATTATTATTATTATTATTATTATATTCTCACTCAGTTCTTGCCCTGATAGGTCTGGCGATGAGGCTGGCCGTGGTATCTGTGTCTTCAAGGCAACTTCTTGAGACGACAGCAGTATGTGGACGAGATCAATGCGATCAAGCAAACTCTTTTTGCATTTCTCTTTGTGAAATGTGCATTGCTTCAGCTGTGATCTGGTGGGTTCATTATCATTGCCCACCTGACTCAGGTTCAGCCAGGAAAAGTGATTACTGTGGAAGTAAATTAACCAGTGTTCAGTCATCACCCTTTTCTTCACAGGTCAGCGTGTGGCTGGTCTACAAGTAACAGCCTTAATAGTGGTGTTTGAGGTGCTGCACATTGTAGTGTTGTTGCTTTGTGTTTACAACACATTACATAATAAATGTGCAGCCCATATGCTTGGCAGGTCCACCCCATTCTCTCACAACTCCAGTTACACTGTGTTCCCTGCCAGTACAGAGCAGATGTACTCCAACTAGATATATGGGGGACCAATCACACACACATGCACGCACATGTAGGGGACTCCCAGACCACTCAGTGTAGTGGTAAGTGGCCAGAGGATGTGAATTTTCCCTTCTGTGTTCCTTTCTCTGTCTCTGTCTGTCTGTCTGTCTCTCTCTCTCTCTCTCTCTCTCTCTCTCTCTCTCTCTCTCTCTCTCACACACACACACACACACACACACACACACAATTTGCTAAAAGTCACTCATCCTATAAATAATACAGTGTTTTCTTTCATAAGAATGTGCTCTCCTACTTTAACTCTCACTCTCTACCTTTCGCAATTTCTCTCTCTCAATACCTATTTCCTCTCCCTCTGCCTCTTCCTCAGTCACTCTTCCACACTGTCTCAACCTCCCTCTGTTTCCCTTCCTCTCTTTACATCTCACACTGTTTCTCTCTACCTCTCTCAATCCTTCTCTCATTACCTATCTCACTGTCTTTAACTCTTGACCTTTTTTTAACAACCTCATGTTCTCTCACATTCACCACCTCTTTTATGCCTCTGTCTCTACCTCTCTTGTTCTTTTCCATTTTCTCTCTTTACCTCTCATGATGTTTCTCTGTTTCTCTTTCTGTTCTTGTCCTCCCCCTCTTGATCTGTCTTTGCTCTCTTCCTATTTTTCCATCCAATCTTTCTCTCTCTCTCTCTCTCTCTCTCTCTCTCTCTCTGTCTCTCTCTCTCTCTTTCTCTCTCTCTCTCTCTCTCTCTCTATTAGCTGAGAAATGCACATTTTCTTTTGCATACAGTATTACAGCATCAGCAGGACTCTTAAGCAAACTCAGGCATTTCTGAGGTTCAGGAAACCAGCAGCATGTGAGGAAGTGCCCCCACAAACACAGACTCCACTGCACTTGTTTCTCAGATGCAGCAGGAATGTGTACTTTCAAAATGAGGGCACGCGTTTTTCTTTTCATATTCTCTTTCACTTTGCTAAGATACAGCCTGAGCAGACCTGCCTTTCTTGGCATGTCAGCTCCATTCAGTCACCGCCATTACCACTATACACAAATGTTTGGACACCCCTTCTATTGAGTGTATTGGTTTACTTTACATTGGTTTACTTTACATTGGTTTACTTTACGTTGCTCTCGTTGCATTTCTTGTCCCTGTAAAGAGGCAGAGCCAATAGGATAGAACTCTTTCCAACAAATAAATATGAACCTACTGGCACCCAATGTCAGGCCCTGTTTAATGGAGTATTAAGCCCCCCACCATTGGGGCACATTATGGAGTTGGAGAGCCCCACATTTTTGGGACGGGTTATGGAGTTAGGTGGGGTGGTGATAATCCAACAATCTACTGCTCTTGTCATTGAATGCAATCAAATCCTCATAGCAATGCTCCAACATCTAGTAGAAAGCCTTACCTGGAAAGCAGACAAACTTGGACATAAAACCAAGACAAATATTTTAGATGTCTGGGCATTTTATGTTCAAATGCATTCAGATTCAGCTTGTAAATGAGTGAATTCAGATCATTTACGGTGAAGCTCTTTACTGACACTAAATTATGCACGTAAAGCTGTATTAACCTCTTTAGAAGGACTGGGATTGAGAACCACTCTGGAGTCATGAAGCTGCATCCACTACTTTTTGGAATGAACTTGAATGTTGTTTGAGATACAGAACAAACTGTCCAACATCAGCACCTGACCTCACTCTTGCTTTTATGGTTAACTGCAGTCAGAATCCTAACAGGAAAGTTCAAAAGCATCTACTGTAAAGCCTTCCCAGTAGAGCAGAGGCTGTCACTGCCGCACAGGTTTGGAAACTCTATTAAAACTCACAATTTCAAAATGTGCTACATTAGAACACAGTTTCACAGTCAATTACAGTTAACTGTCTATAAACACCAGACCTGCAGAAACAAGCAACTTTCACGTCTTCAGTTATATAAGATTTATTTATTTGTTTGTTTGTTTGTTTGTTTGTTTGTTTATATAGGCATCAATCTGACATTGCTCTTTATATTGTTGAAAAATGTTCACTGATTTGAAAAATGTCAAAAGTTATTGCAACTATGGCAAAAAACTATTCATTTATTATAATGCAAAAACCTTGAATCTCCAATGTTGCTGCTTTTTACTTTTGACATATTATGAATCTGGCTGTTGGTTATATTGTTTCAAAATTTTATCACAAACAAATCAATATAAATGCTACAAAAAAGTAAAACATTTTACACAGGCTACCAGGGAAAGATAAGAAGGGCTTTGTTTCCCTTTCTTTAGAGATGTATTTGTGTGATACTTTTTTTTTTTGCCATAGTACTGGTTGGTATAACATGTGATGCTAAACTTGGTATCGTTAAAAAGCTATTGTGACAACCCCACTACAGCCTAATACACACATGTCAAAAAATAGTTACAGCTCCCAGAAGAAATCAGTCATCTGCATTAAATTGGGATGAGTCCCGAAAAATCCATGTGTGGAGGCACTGTGGTCAGCGCCAATGGTCAATGTCAAACACCCATAATGCCTGGTGTCATGGTATGGGGTGCAATTTCATACACCTTTGATCTTCATTACAGGCACTCTGACAGCCCAGATTTACACTAATGAGGTTCTGCGGCTGTCCTACCTTTTCTGAACGCACACTCCGGTGCACTATTCCAACAGGGCAACACTTGTCCACATACTGCTGCTGTCACAAGCGTTCACCTTGAAGACACAGATACTCTGCCATAGTCAGTTACATCACCAGAATTTCCCTGATTGAAAATGTGTGGGATGATACTGGATGTGCTATCAACACTCCACCCCTAAAGGACAACCTGCAGGAACTGAGTGAGAATATTCAAGGTGCATAAAATGGATTATTACAGAATACCATTCTGAGCCATTACAACTCCATTCTGAGATGTCTGATCATATTGCGTTAAACCCAATGCTGTACTGAGATACACTTCCTAAGGAATTCCCAATTGATCACAGAACACCAATTGGAATCAAGGTTTATCACAAAACACCATGAGGAACCTGTAGAAGTCCATTTCACGATCTCTGGCACATTGTATTAAACCCAATGCCATACTGAGAGGCACTACTTCAGGAGCGACAGGTCCCCTATGATCGGCTGGTCCAAATATTGGCCACTTTGGGGTCCTGTTCAGTTCCTGTCTCTCTTTGCCAGTCAATTGAGGAAATTCCAAGGAATTCCCAAGGAATTCCCAGTTTACTCAAATCAACTGGCTAAGAAGAAGAGAGGAAATAGGTGTTCCCAAGTGACCAAAAGCCGATGACCGGTGCTTCAGCCGATGACCGGTGCTTTCCAAACAGCATCTTTCTGAACATCATCACAATCCGACTCAGTGGGTGCAGTTAATTTTGTTAGATGACTGTTTAATTAATCTTCCAACACAAACATATGTGACAATGACTGAATGTTTCACTGAATGGTCCAAAAAGAATCAGGGCAGGTTTAGAAGTATCAGGACTGAGTATCAGATCACCCACCCCGGCAGAATGCCCCTGAGCTGCTGCCTCTCAGATCAGCTGCGCTTGACTTTCCTGTAGTCAGCTTCCATCGTTCTCGTAACGCTTCTCCAGGTCGAAGTTCTCCACTACGCTGTCCGGTTTAACCGTTACCTCCCTCCCTTTAACTGTAAAGCTCCTCCAGAGTTGGACTGCATGACTCTTCACAGCTTCACCTTCACAAACGCTCCTCAAAACACAAATGAACTCAACCTGAAAGCGTGTGGAAGTAAGGGGGTCTCTACCTCCATGCTGGACCCTCAGCGCGCGGTCAGTGGCCAGTGCATGTGTCCAGAAGCCTGGCTGGAAGCTCTCTCTCTCTCTCTCTCTCTCTCTCTCTCTCTCTCTCTCTCTCTCTCAGCAGATCGGCTGAGTGCCCGGCAGCTCTGGGGGAGAAGAAGGAAGGGGGCTTGTCCAGGCCTGGGTGGATCTGTGAGCTGCTGGAGCGCACGTTGCGCAAGAAGCTCTGCGCCTGATGGGAGGGATGGAGGGAGCAGCTTCAGCCTCCAGTCCAGCTGGATCTTCACAACACAAACTGACATTTGCTCCTCACATTCTCAGAGCAACGTCATCTGAACATTTTCAATCTTCAGCTGGATTTTTGAGGGAGGGATATTTCAAGATGTTTTCAGTTTTGTACCTTTTAAGTTGCACCCATTGCTGAAACAGATGTGCAAATGCACACACAGCTTGTATAGTCCCTGTAGACAAGTGGTTGTCAGTAGAAAAGGACTCGTTGGAGCAGATAATCATGAAACTGTTGGCACCACCGCCTAATACCAGGTGTGGGATAGAGAAGTATAAAGCCCCCCAGTATTGAACTGTGGAGCAATGGAACTGTGTTCTCTGTAATGATGGTCCTCTATGTGTGTTGAGTGGGGATGAGGCAGGACTTCAATTTTGAACTGTGAGAACTGTGTTCTCTGTAATGATGGTCCTCTAGCCAATATTTGTGTTGAGTGGGGATGAGGCAGGACTTCAATATTGTAAATTCTTGTTGCTGATTGCAATCAAATCCTCACAGCAATGCTGCAGAATATAGTCAAAGCCTTCCCAGGATAACAGAGACAGTTACAAAAGTAGGATAAATTCTTTTTACAATTGAATTGACAGTGAACAAGCAGGTGTCTCAATATTTTTGTCCAGATTATGTTTGTAATATACAGTATATATATATATATATATATACCAGTATTTTTAACACTTATTTACTTAATTCATATTATTTCTGTTCATACGTTTGGCAACTATACTGCAACTTTAAATCTGGACCATGTCTTTCAGCTAATCAGTGGTACCAGAAAATGTTGTGGACCAATAGGATAAGTGTTTTGATAAAGAGGCCAAAGAATGAAGACACTACAATGCAATAAAAGAAAGTAGACTACACTAGAGCAGTGCTGTGTGAAAAAGCCACTAAAGCCAATCTCAAGGAAACCATGTCATACTGGGTGTGAGAAGGAACTGAAGAGGAAAGAGTGAGAAAAACAGAACCAAACATTATAACATTAACGTTATGCATCATAATTATTTATTTAATATTTAAAGGTCTCTTATCCTAAATTTCCTTCTCATCCTCCTTTTTTGTGTCCAAAAAATATATATGCAAGTAATCTGTGTTCTGATTATCCAAAATAGTCCAGGCTAAGATACTCGTTTTTGAGAATGGGCAAACCTGAACAATGGTAGGTGGATATATGTACAGTCATGTGAAATCGTTTGGACACCCCATAATACCTTTGACTTTTTTAACATATTTAAACATATGAACATTTGATCTTCTCTTCAACACTTAAAATTGAAACATCATTTTCAATTTTCTTGTGAGGAAAAGGTTACGACACTTTATGCCCTAATAGCTGCTATTTCTTTGTTTGGCTCAAATAATGTTAAATAAATCTTTCCTATAACTGTCGACCTGTCTCTGACACTGGAAGAACGATTTTCCCACTCCTCCATGTGGAATTCTTTGCGTTGTGTGATGTTTTCAGAAGTTACATCTACAACCTTCTTTCTGAAGGCCTCAGAGAGCTCTGCGGATCTTGCCAACTCTGCGGATCTTGTGCGGCACCTGATTGTAATTTTGTAATAAATGTTGGGGTGTTCAAACCTTTTTGTTTGTATTTCTAATATTTACATTTAACAAATGATGACATTTCTTCCATGTGTTAATTGTATCACATCCATCTTTCAATACAGTTTAAATGAAGATTAAATGTCTGTTAGATTTGTCAAGTCAAAGTGAAATTTAATTAAAACAGGAAATTCATAACAGGCTTTGTTTAGCTTCGTTTCCCTCTATGCACTGTGTTGCTGGATTAGTGACGGATGCATTGATTTTAATCAATATTTACAAATTGCATCTAAAAAATTATTTTCAAAACAGTGAGGGTTTCAAAGATATGGGAGGATATAATTTCCACTATCAAAACCCACAATATTGTTAACACTCTTGGTAAAGAACTTTTCCATTATGTAGATAATGTAGGTTCTCTTAACTTTACATTTTTATATCTCATATCATGTCATTTTCGTATCCTCTTCTTTGTAAATAGGGCCACAGTGGGTTCAGAGCCTACTTGGAGTCATGGGGTGCAAGGCAGGAATAGCCCTTGGACATCTAGAAACAATTCACCTTCCATGTACATTTTTGGGAGGCAGGAGGAAATCAGAATACCTGGAATAAACCTGTGTGGACACAGAGAGAACACACCACACAACTCAAAAGGAACCCTTTGGAGAACATTTCATGGACAGTTTTGTTAGTTGGATAAATAAGAGTCTTGTCTTTTCTGTGAAGTGTAACTATATCTAAGGCATTGAGGAGCCATTCCTGGACTCCAAAGTGTCCACCATTCAATCAAGAAAGGAAAAGAATAGCGAAGGTATTTTTTCCCCACTGTCTCCACTTTCATCTGTTTACACAATAGTCTACAATATATTATACAATAGCTCTTGTAGTTTGGGTAGACACTTTCTGCCCTGTATCTCAGCTCCTATGAAAAGGGCACAGGAGTGGTCAGGCCCAGTATGGACAGTGCCAAGGTGACTCAGACGCTGTGTGGAGCATGGTAATGTGAGGCATGTCAAGATAAAGTGCCTGCTCCCGTCCCTTTTATACTGTTATTTATAAGCAGGGCCACAGCTGAGTGAGCTCACATCCTGTAGAGGTTGAGATTAGCAAACAAAAAAGGGGATGGACGGTGGTCAGAGTAAGAGGTTCAAGGCACACAGAACACTGGGATGATAACAGGGGCTTAGATTAGTTTTTGAGGAAGACTGTTTAGAAAACAAGGGCATTCGTAACAATGTGAGTTGCCCTTGGGACCTAGCTCCTGAACAAAGCCAAAGCCTGAAGATTTGTGCTGATTGTTGTTGAGAAGTGCAGTTGGAAGATGTTGACCTTCGATGTTGATATAAGATGTTATGGGTGATATTTGTTCTTGGTAGAGTAAAGACCAGTTTGTAGTGCTGGAGCAAAAGTTAAGTTTAGAGCACCGTAAAAGAGAGATGTCAGTGCACAAGATGTTTAGTGACCACTTCGGATGAGATTGCTGGAGTGACCGTTGGAGGAATTAACATGAAAAAACTTGGTTTCTGAAAAGAGTAAAGGGAACTTCCAAAATCACAACAACACCAAGTGAATCACAGGGTTGTTTAGCAATACAGGTCTTCATACACACTTTCATATCAACAGCATCATTAGTAATGACTTTGAAGAACCACATTTGGTTCCCTAAAGAACCATTCAACAAACAGTTCTTTAAGTAACAGGTTTTATAAATGCTACCTGTTAAGGGCCCTACTGAACCGATAGTAGGTCTGTTAAATAAATTCCTGTTCATTCAATAAGTAAATCAAATATTAGTGCACATATAACCACACTGTACCACAACCATTCCAACTATAGTTCTTTATACTGGAGCAATGCTTATAGAGGAAATCCTGCCCTCTTCTGTTGGAACATAATTACTGCAAGCAGTGTTTCTTAACCCTGGTCCTGAACATCCCCTGCCCCGCATGTTTCAGTGCATTTGCTGATTCAGGACATCTGATTCAACCAGTTAACTCATTAACAAGCCCTTAGTAGCAGGGACTCTGCTAAAGCAAGGAATTAACTACAAAATGCAGGGAAGGGGGTCTCCAGGACTAGTTTTATATGGGATTAGTTTTAAATTTGGCTGAAGTTAAGATTAGGTTTAAAGTTACAGGGGTTGGACAATGAAACTGAAACACCTGGTTTTAGACCACAATAATTGATTAGAATGGTGAACTAGGGCCTCCTTTTGTGGCCAATACAGTGTCAATTCATCTTGGGAATGACATTTTTTGGATACACTCCGGGATAGCACCCGAACATCCCTTTCAGACAGCTTCCTCTTGCGTTCCACAGTTAATCCTGTTGGATGTGGTTCGTCCTTCTTGGTGGTGCTGACATTACCCTGGATACCGTGGCTCTTGATACATCACAAAGACTTGCTGTCTTGGTCACAGATGCACCAGCAAGACCTGCACCAACATTTTGTCCTCTTTTGAACTCTGGTATGTCCCCCATAATGTTTTGTGCATTGCAATATTTTGAGCAAAACTTACCTGCTAATTTAACCTTCATACTCTGCTCTTACTGGTGCAATTAGGTCTTAGCAGAAGATTGCTGAAATTGCTTCTCCCACTGCCCTATGAAAAGGCTCTCAGAGGCTACTTGGCAAACCTAAACAATGGTAGGTGGATATATGTACATGTCATGTGATATATGTACAAGTCATGTGAAAACATTCGGACACCCCATAATACCTCTGACTTTTTTAACATATTTAAACATATGAACATTTGACCTTCTCCTCCACTGTACTGAGAGATGGAGATGATACAATTAAACACTTAAAATTGAAACATCATTTTCAATTTTCTTGTGAGGAAAAGGTTACGACACTTTATGCCCTAATAGCTGCTATTTCTTTGTTTGGCTCAAATAATGTTAAATAAATCATTCCTTTAACCGTCGACCTGTCTCTGACACTGGAAGAATGATTTTCCCACTCCTCCATGTGGAATTCTTTGCGCTGTGTGATGTTTTTATGATGTTACATCTAAACCTTCTTTCTGAAGGCCTCAGAGAGCTCTGTGTATCTTGCCATGGTGATCCCATGGACACCCCATAATACTTTTGACTGTGTACCTCTTGGTGAGAGATGCTAGACATGCCTCTATGACATATATGACTTTTTGCCCAGTTAACAGACTTTGAGAGGGGGTGAATTTTTGTACTGAGAGAAACAGAGTGGTCATCTCAACAAATTGCCCGTCATCTAGGCAAAACCTTCTGACAAAACCTGGACTGCTACAATTAAATAGTCTTTTGTGACAAATCCAGGTTTTGTTTTGGATCCAACAACAGTTGGGTTTGGGAATTGGGACAGAATAAAAAAATAAATAAAAATATAAAATAAAAGCAAAATATATTTAAGATCAGATTAACAAATCTGCAGTCACTTACCAAACTCTATGTCAGAAGTACATTTGTCACATTATAAACCTACATATAACAAATTATGCATGTGGGTTATCTGACAATGAATGGACCTTGATTCTGGACGCTGGGTCAAACACTTCTGGCTTTTTGCTCATTATCAGTAGCACAGTGACCCATCAGGATTATGAGTAATAACTGGAAGGGCATATTTTTTTTCTATTTCCATTCATGGCGCTCAATCATTCAGAGCTAAAAAGAGTCTCATGAGTCATACCCCACATCTCTTTCTTAACCCACTCCTTTGAAATAATCTATTTCTGTGCTCTGCAGCTCCGAATCATCATTTTTCTATTCTGCTCCCTTGCTTCATTCGTTCATTCATTCATTCATTCATCCATTCCTTCATTTTAAAAGAACCACATCAGCCTCTGCAGTTCTCCTTTGTGAGCTTCAGGCTTCTACTTTTAAAGACATCATTAAAACCATCAAACAGACCTTCTGTAAATCTGTCTTTCCATCATTCATTAGAGTACAGCACTGGGAACATAGACTCTGCGGTAGGTACACGGCATACTGAAGCCATGGATGGGGCTCACTGAGTGGTTATCTTTATAATTACGAATAATTAATAAGTTCTTCAAAATACTTGGTACCATGGTCTGAATAAAGGAAAAATAAAATATCGAAATGTCCTTTATTTATTTATTTTTGTTATATACAGTGCCTCCAGAAAGTATTCACTGCACTTCACATTTTGCTCATTTATGTTATATGTTATAAAAAAAAAATTCTATTTTTGATCACGTCCCTGACTAAGACCCTCCTACCAAGATCACTCAGTTTGCTCTATGGTGGTTCCAAACTTCTTCCATTTACAGATGATGGAGGCCAATGTGCTCATTATATCATTGCAGAGATTTTCTGTATTCTTCTCCAGATCTGTGTCACAATACAATCCTGTCTCTGAGGTCTACAGATATTTTGAACATTGTGTGAGAAAGAAAGAGAGCCAACAACATTTCCCTTCTCATTTTCCTCTATAATCCAAAATGTGGGTTAGTGACATTATTAGTCCTGCCCCCTATGGTTCTATATCATATATATATATATATATATATATATATATATATATATATATATGAAGTGAAGAAACTTCATCTCTGGTTTACTGTCTGCACCAAACAACCAAAAACTGTATATCATCTAAGCCAGCATTTCTCAACCCCAGTCCTGGAGGCACCCTACCCTGCACCACACCTGATTCAACTAATGAGCTCATTAACAACCCCTTCAGGTGTGTGTTAAAGATAAAAAAAAGTGTAGGACATGGGTGCCTCCAGGACCAGGCTTGAGAAACACTGATCCAAGCCCCCCAAAAAACACTAGACTCCTGGTTCTGTTTCTGCTTGGCTGGATTAATCAGGACAGCAGCATGGAAACCCTCCTAGAATCTGATTAATCTAGGATCAAACAACTGTGGCTTTGCGATCAAGACTAATGAATAACATTAATACTACAATGAGACATGGATTTAATATTCACAAACAGCAGCAGTAAGGCTTTGAGCTGTCAGCAGTGTTTTGTAAACTGTAGCCACTTGTCAAATAGACAAACGTCCAGAATAAGCGTGGGATTTGCCACAAGTACCTGTAATCATAGAACATGTAAACCTCTGGAATAACAAGTGATATTAATATCTCCCTGTTGCCTTTGCTCATTTTAGATGATAAGAGGATTGTTTAATTAAAAGTTCACACCAATCACTCATACACCAATCAGCCATAACAGTATGACAGGGGAAGTGGTATCTGTCAAGGCATGAGATCTGCAAGTGAACAGCCAGGTCTTGAAGATGATGTGTAGAAAGCAGGACAAATTGACAAAAGGAAGGATCTGAAACACACTGACAAGCAAATTTTTGTGATGACTAGATGACTGGGTCAGACCATCTCAACACATCAGGCAGGTCTTGTGGGAGAATGTTTTAAGCAAAACTGGCCCAAGAGTGGAATCCACATTGGTGTTGTGTGTATAATGAAAGGTTCTGAAGAGTTCTATGAAGAAATACCTACAACAGGTTTTCCAGCCATCTAAGGAACTGCTTGACCAGACAAAACTCATTTAAGCATCCAGATGGTTCTTTGAAGACCCCGAGCTTAAAGAGATAGCCATGAAAGTCTTCTGTGTTCACTATAATACCTCTAGTTTGAGCTCTACATTACAGTATATATAAGCTTGTCTTCTGGGTCATTGGTGAGAGACGTCCTACACTGTTGACACGGGATAGCTCAACACCACTGTCCAATCATCCATATTGCGAGGGCACCAGAAGGTTCATTCTTTGCTCATCTGTTTCTGCAGTTTGTGTTGCTCCTCCTCTAGTCCATCAGTGCCCACAGGACACTGCAGCTGTTGGTTTGACTGTTCTCAGTCCAGCAGTGACACTGAGGAGTTCAAACACTCCAGCAGCACTGCTGTGTCTGATCCACTCATAATAGCAGTGCACCACACACTAACACCACCAGGTCAGTGTCACTGAAATGCTGAGAATGACCCACCACCCACATAATTCCCGGTATGTGGTGGTCCTGTGGAATCCCAACCATTAAAGATCATGGTTCTACAGAGATCCATTGCTTTTACCAAAGACCCTTTGGAGCATATGTGGACTGTGGAGCTGATTTCTGGAGCTCCACTCTAGGTCTCCTGAGTGGGTGACTGGTGTGTATTCTTATTCGAGGAAGTGATTCATGAAAGTAGAAGGAAATTAATAAGATCAAGGAAAAGAAGGATGTGTAGGGGGATTCTGACAATTTCCCATGGTTTCCTCATAATTAGCATTACACGTGTAATCCTATTAGTTGCCATCGTGCTATAATTACATTGAGCGGGAAAGAATCTGATACCATTAAGTCACCAGACGTAACACCAGAAGTCCCTAAATATATATATTTTTCCCTTCTCTTTAGATCTGAAAACCAACAATGGTCAACAACATGGGTCATCAGTTGCTATTCTGTCCTGATGAATTTTGTTAGGTGTGAGTAGGGAAATCACCTTAATGTGCTGGACACTCCAGAACCACAACTAATGACCCTTGGTGTGCAGATTAGTCTGCTGAATATGATCCTAGAAATTCCTATAATTAGGCCATATGGCCTTAAATATGGGACCTGCTCATGAATTTTTCTACTGAAATCAAGGATATTAAGAGTTTGTTGGAGTAACTATCTATACTGTGCAGAGAAGATTTTCTATTAGATGACAGAGCATTGCTGCGAAGATTTGATTGCATTTACCAACAAAAGCATTAGTGAGGTTAGGATATTGGATGATGCCCATCTCCCCAACTCCTCCCAAATGTATTGGGTGGAGCATCATTCCAGAGAACACAGTTCCTTTGCTCCACATCTCAATGCTGGGGGACCCTTCTTGCTCATACCCAGCATTAGGCATAGTGGCAAGTTTATCTGGTCAGAGAATCCTATTCTATTGGCTGTACTTCTTTACAGAGTGGAACAAGCTGTGTGTCAGAAATGGTAGTTGTAGTTGAGTACATTCATTAGAAGGGGTGTCCACAAACCTTTGAACATGTGGAACAATTTATGAGGAAATCTTTGCAATGAAGATTTGAGATACCGACAGCCATGTCGACAGTGGTTCCCAATCCTGCTCCTGGAGTACCACTGCCCTGCTTGTTTTAGAGCTTCCCCCAATTCCAGCCCACCTGGTCCAACTAATGAGCTAACTGACAAGCCCTTGCTGAGCCAAACTGGGTGTGTTCCAGCAGGAAACCTCTACAACAAGCAGGGCAGGAGTTCTCCAGGACCAGGACCGAGAACCACTGATCTAAATGATCAGAATGCTTTTGATGTGTGAAGTCCATTTTCATCGGCGCTTCATGTTTTTTCTTACACCAGCTCTGTTCAAACATAGCAGGTCAAATTGGATTTGGTTTATAAATCCAATTTTCAAACCACGATGCAAGGTATAAGTGACAAATCCCATTTGTGTGGCCAGACTGTGACCATATTTGCTCATAAATCCACATTGGTTGGCATAGTAACCCACACTGGTGTATGCTTGGTGACTATGGAGGTGTATGACATCCACAAGTGTTGCAGTGGAAAAAACATTCAATCTGATCTCAGTTAAACCGAGTCACATGGTCAAATATTGAATCCAAAATGTGGCTTAAGTTGGTCAATTGGGGGAAATGGATTTCAAATCAAATCAAGTTGTATTGTCACATCACGTTACACGAGTGTAAGGGTGAGTGACAAACTAAGGTGCAAGTCTCTCCCAGTAGAAAACAGATGCATCAAACACACAGGAGAATAAAAAATAAAGACAAATAATATACCTATATGTAATAGAAATAGAGTATTTACACTAAAGTATTTCTATTAAAGAAAGTTTGCACTATGTGTACACACTGGGTATAGAATTAGATGTAGCTGTAGGGTGTGCTGCTGCAAATCCTTGATGCACAAAGACACCAAATAGACAAACATACTGGGACGCCTGCTCATTCACTGTGAAGAGAAAAGGAGTTTATCCTGCTTTTGTTTCACACAAGCAAGGATTTCTGAGGACTTTGGAGCGCTCACATTTGATTGCATTCAGTGAAAAGAGCATTACTGAAGTGAGAATGTTGGAAGGGTCACCCAACCTCATCCCCAACTCCCCACCTCATCCCAAACTGGCTGGAGTGGAGAGAACACAATTACACTGCTGGATGGCTTCACCTCTAGCCCACACTTGACATTTGCACATTTGTGTCAGCAATAGGTGCTGAATACATTCATTAGAAGGGGTGTCCACTAAACTTTAGCCCTATTTTATTTATATCAGGCCAAATTTAGTGAGCTTACAAATAACTCAATTACTGTCATTACTGATCTCTCCACCGACACCTGACTGGTGTGCTTATTTTGTTGGCTAACAGGAAAGAAATGCCCAGTAGGAAAAGGCTTCATGAGGACACTGACTGCAGAACCAAAACACAGGAAAAGATCTTAACAAAACATTCATTACCCAGCGCTCTGCGGCCTGCTGTTTACAACTGTGTCTGTTCCAGCAGAATCGCAACGATGAAAACAATGCGGGTTAAAACTGGATTCTTCTGCTTTTGCACAGCTTTCTGCATTTCGTAACAGCTGCAGGGTCAGTTTCATCAAGCACTTCTTTAGGAACACCTTTATACCTACAGAACAATCTTATAAGCTCTTCAAAAACCTCTTATTTTGAGAGTGGCATGAGTATTTCTACAGATGGTGACCTTCTAGATTTTTCAAAACAACAGTCTCTGGAGTTACTCAGACTGGTGCAATTAGGAGCAAAGAGCATCAGTTCTGCAGATGGAAACCATTTGTTGATGAGAGAGGCCAACAGAATGGTCAGACGGGCCCAGATTTGGCCCAAACACATGAATCCATGGATCCAACCTGCCTTGTATCAGCAGTCCAGGCTGGTGGAGGTGATTGTCGTGGTCCATCATCGCTTTAACACACAGCCTATTTGAGTTTTGATACTGACTACATGCATCCCTTCAGGGCTATAATTTACCCATCTTCTAATACGTCCAGGATGATGCACCAAATGATGACGCAAAAGTGGCTCAAACTGGCTTCACAAACATAAGTTCAGTTTTCTACAGGAAGCATAATGCAATCGTGTCCACATGGACAAGCAGTTTGGGGTTTGACGTCTGAATGTCCGGATCAAGGTCTGTAGTTTTGTTACATTGTATACATGTGGTTTAATTCAGTTTGGTTTTACCAGTGCACTAAAAAACTTTGCCACATGCTGCATCTTCCACTTCATGACACTGATTAGATTGTAGAGGGATGCGTGTCTGATGTTATGCAGAATTCTGCCACATTGGCAGACTTTAACTCCCATCAGGAACCAAAGTGTAGCTGACTGCTCTGAGATTCTGAGGGTTAATCTACGGTTGTTCTGATACTGCTGCATGAAGATTTTGGCACAAAACCTTTTCTTTCACACTGCAAATGAACTGGACCATGGTTCAGTTTATCTGGACTGAAACCACCTCTTCAGGTTGGACCAAAGTTTGGTCCTGTGGTCTGAATTGTGGCTCTTTTCACTGAAGCTATTTTGAGTTGGACCAAACTGAAAGGTCTCAAAGTCCAGACCAAACAAGGTAGGTGTGAAAGCACCTCAGAAGAATATTTCCAACATAGTACTGAATCCATGCCACAAAGAATGGAGTCTGCGGTGAGAGCAAAGGGAGATACTGCCCAGAATGAGCAGGACAGGACTTCCAAGTACTTCTTTGATTAAACAGCCTCAGTGGGTACATTCTTCCACTCCTTGCTCCAAAAGCATTTAAAGAAGGTGTTGGAAGCTGCTGGAAAGCCCACATCATCGTGCAGATGTTAAGTGTAGAGATGCACTGATTGCAATTTTTTTCTTGGTCGATTCCGATTTTATTTCCTCCTAAGGATTATAAACAACAGCATACAGAAGCATTTTTGCTCAACTATCGTCATGTATGTACGACAAACGTCACACGTTTTTCTTTAATCACTGAGCAACATTCAAGCTGGAGACATCCATGACTAACTGAAATGAATCCCTGCTGCCTTACTGGTATTATTAGAGACTCTGATTACCGTTGGGACTATCTGTGAACCCTGCCTAATTTGTTCTGAACATGTGCAAAACTGGCTAAGAAAGGCAGATCTGGAAGCCACTGTGATCCATTAGATTTGCAGCACTGTCACCACTGCATGATGCGTTTGGCCTGGTACACGTGATCAGGAAAATCTGTGGTCGTATGATGGGCCTCCTAATGCAAAATCCATAATTTGCAGAAATGAAACTGGTGGCTGCTCAATCCACATTACTTGGCCAGTTTGCCCTCAGTGCAAAATATATATGAGTCTTGTGTATACAGCTATGTTTCTGTCACTGTTGCCCTTGTTAATGTGACGGGCTGAATCAATTAATCGGTGCATCTCTGGTTAAGAGATGCAGGCATTCGCTTTTGATGAGAGCAGCAGTCGTGAAGTCATAAAAAGACATTTAAGAATTATAAATTTTTTTATTGTGCATGGATCTTTCTGTAGATATCATGACTTTACAGATACACTTTTAGATACATATTTATGATTATACATTTCTGATTTCATAACGAACATTTTTAAGTGATATGTATGTAGAGTATAACAAATTTTTCATTTTGGAATGTACGGTGTATGAGGTAACTGCAAACATTAAAATTACATAAAATGGTCATGTTTTTGTGCATATTTTATTCATTTTTGTATTTTTTTCCCTTCTCCCATGAACCAAATGTAGAAGCCTACTATGGTGGGGGAGATGTTAAAATGGCACACGTTGCAATTACATTTTTATCACTATCAAAAATAGGTATTTAGACTTTTTTCCTGTAAGTGACAAAGAGAAGACGTCTGCAGACTATCTAATAGACCAAATCATAGAATTCACCCAAGACTTCTTGCAAGGTACCTGTAGTTCTTAATGGTAGCGACAGCACCGTTGCCATAACCAAGCACGACACTAGACCCCACGGCCAGATTGTCACACTGCCACCATGCAGTGCTGGCAATCAGTCACAATGACTTGAAACACAGAAAGGCAAATAATTTCGATTCACAGGAAGTACATGTAGAATCAAACACATTGTATCACTGCTTTTTGCTTTTTCTTTAACATGTTTTTCTTAGTTTCCCTGGAGATGGTTAACGCTGATGCTTTACTTAAATAAAAAAATAAACTTCTAATATGCAATTTGATCAAAGAAATTAAAGATAACAAAAAGAAGTATTTCAGTATATATTCAGTACTCAAGGTTAAGCAAATTTTCTAGACATTGAAATCAATATTGCTAAAAGTAAACAATATAATTTGTAACTAAACCTAAAAGAAAGAAAAACAAAAAGCAATAATAAACGCAGAAATTAAGAAAATTCTAGGCAGAACAGTTGATTTGAATCACATGTCTGAAATCAGCATCAGTTTTGAAATAAAATGCTTTCAATAACACTAATTTTTGTGGTACTACAATTTAACATCCAAAACACAAGAAGGGCTTGCACAATCCGAGAATGTGTTCCATAAAACGTATCACAAGACGCATTCAGTATTGTTTTTTTTTCTTCTTCTCACTAAGGTGCAAAAATAACGACTCAAGGAAAGATTCAGATAAGCATACATTTTTTGTGCTGAACAATATTTTGGAGCAAAGCAGCTGTATGATTGTAAAATCAAGCTACAGTATACTTACATGATAGTAAAAATAACTTTTAACTTGTGTTAGGTTTCTGGTTTTTTTTTTGTTGTTTTTTTTCTTTTTAATTTTTTCCTCCCCTCCCCCCACAGTCTTTGCCTATCCCTATACCAATCCATACTTCAAACGAACAGGTCCTTGCATCATACTGTACAAAAATATACTACCATTTCTCTAGTCATTTTTGCATCCCTACACATTCTGCACATCAAAAAAAAAAAAAGAAAAAAAAAGAAGTTTTGATGAAAGTGCTAAATGAATGTTCTATAATGTGAACAAGCAACATCTCCTCCTCATAGACTACATCTCCCAGGGAAAGCTCGGTCCCTTTAGGGCTTTGAGGCTTCATGCCGCCCGTCAGCCTTCTCCCATGTGCTTGTGGGAGAAGGATGAACCCTCCCCCACCCTGCGCCAACACGCTGTATTCACTGGCCTTCTGAGTCCCAGGCCCAAACCTGCAAACACTGCCACCACAAAGCTAGCTTTGGAACACAGATCAAGTGTCACATTGGACAAATTATAATAAAAACTGAAAATATAAATAAGAAAAGCTCCAGCTACACTTGAAATTAAGGGTAAAAGAAGTATGTGACTAGCAATAAGCTTCATTCCTAATCCTTCAATGATAACCTCGTAGCCAACAGCAGAGGAACAAAGAGTCATAAAGATCAGTCGGCAAAATTAAACCTACATCCTCGGCTTCCTTTCTTCATCCTTCCCCTTCAACAGGTCTCCCTCAACCCATGCTGGTGCCAAGAAAGAAATATAATGGAAACGGAAAATGAGAGAGAGAAAAAAAAAAAAAAAAAAAAAAAGAAAACGTCAGGATCCCGCCTCATGCCTTTAGGTGCCTCACTCGATTACAAAGTACTGGATGGCGACGGCGATGAGGATGGAAGTGACAGCCAGGAGGGCGATGATGAGAAAAGAGAATTGTTCGTCCGACAGGCTTCGTCTGGGCTGCTGGGTCTCAGCTGCTTTGGGCCCAGTAGAGCTGGAGGTGCTGGGGGATTCGATGCGAGGGGGCAGCAGAGTGACTGTAGAGCTGTAGGGCCCGATGATCTCTGGGGCATCCTGGCACTGGCGAATGCCGCAGACGCGGAAGCGATACTCAGTGGATGAACTCAGATTGGGCAGCTGAAATACAGTGGCTGAGCCCTTATAAATCTAAAAAAATAAAAAAATAAAAAAAATACAGGACAAGACTCAGCAGTATGTATGAACTGTGAATTTTTTTTATCATCCAAATTTAATGTATGTTAATCTAAAATTGAGAATATCAAAATAACATCTAAATCATTGTGAATTATGATTATGCAGGATTAAATGAATGGCTTTCTAAAGAATCACAGCTGAATTCAAGTGTTAGATCAGAGGTTTTCACCCCTGAGGCAGTCTGGTACCTGTTTGAACTCAGAGTTTCCCTGCATGCACTGCAGGCAGTAGATAACAGGATCGCCCTTCATTGATGGCAGGGCTTCCCAACTGATCTCACAGGACTCTTCCAGTCGTTCCACACGTGGTGCTACAAAGTGACAGACACAAAGTGAGAACACAAAGTCAGACAAAGTAAAAAAAGAAGCCACTAGTGATTTGTGGTAAAAGATTACAGGCAATACCTTTGAGTGGAGCTGGAGGTGAGCGAGGGGTAGTAAAGGTGTAAACAGAGGAGAAGGGCCCTTCGCCTGCTTCATTAAAGGCCTGGATGCGAAACGTGTACGAGGTAGACTCATTTAGCCTCTGCACTTTATGAGTGTGGCAGGGTCCTTTATACAAGGATATAAATCTAAACAAAGGTAAAGAGTATGTGATACGATGGCACAAAGACAAGCTTCTTTATAGCTACAGAATACAGAGGGGAAATAAATAAATGACTTCATTCACCAATATTTTCAGATGAATTTCATTATTAAAAGTCTGTCAGGTGCACAATGTGCTTTTAATCCAAATAATTGTTCTCAGCTATGCTTTGATAGATCCCATTGTCCTAATCAATTATAAAAATCCCAAATGAGAAGACTTTGTGTCTTTGGGTCTTAAAAAGAAATGTGCTCTTTGATGAGCAAGGCCCAATGTTCTGTTCACATGTGCCTCAAACACATAACCTAGTAAGACTGTTACAGCTCAGTTTGCAATATTTAGCCATTTCTTGACATTTAAACAAATGCAAAAAGAACTGACATGAACATTATTCAGAAATTCAAACCTAAATGGCAATTAACAGTCCAATTACACATTTAAATGATATATATTATATAGAATAGCATATGACAGCAATTAGTTAATGAGCATCTCACCTGCCATTCTTGTCCTCCATTTGGAGGTGGTACTGAAGGGAATCAGTGGGGGTGCCCTTTGTTGGGCCCTCCCCCCACTTGAGCCTGAGGGTCTGGTGACTGAATGCAGTGCACTCCAGGCGTGGAGGCAGAGGGGGCAGAGGCTTGGTCTTCAGTTTAAATGTGTGGCTAAAGGGACCGGCACCCAGGCTGTTCAGAGCCTGAATTCTTATCCTACAATACAAGCCAGACGTCAGATTTCAAATTATTTATTTGGGGAAAAAAAAACATGCACCTATATGGTAGGATGAGCTGAATGCCTCAGAAGGTGAAAAATTATGGCAGAGAGTATCAAAATACAGTATGCAACTGTATTTGCTACATCACTCTAATCTCCTAAGAGTGTATTATGTGTTCATTTACCTGTAGCTGGTATCAGGCTGCAGGTTCTGTATAATGTATTTGGTTACAGGGCTTGTGAGAATTGGCTGTCTCTCTCCAATGTCGATCAGGTAAGATGTAATCTCTGCTCCGTGATCACATGGTGCCTCCCAGCGCAGCCCCAGGCAGGTGGACGGAGAATAGAATTGCGGAGAAGGAGCGTTACACTCTTCACCCTCTTCGTCTTCGTCCTCCTCATCCTCTTCTCCTCGGTCAGAGCTTCTGTCCTCCACCCGCATTTCAGACTCCCGAAGAGCATGAACATTGCTGACCGCAGCCGGAACAGAGCACGGAGTCTGGCACAGAACTACGTCACTGAAAGGTCCGACACCTGCTACGTTCACCGCCTGCAGAGAAAAACGAACACATGAGTAAATTCACTATATGGTCCAAATGTTTCAACATCCCTTCTAATTTATGTATACATCTTTAAGCTGTACTCATTGATGACACAGATGTGGAAATGCACATTTTGTCTTATGCAGAGAAGTAACATCAATAGAATAGAACTCTGTGGAGCAGATACATATTTAGCAGATTAAAACAAAAGAACCCCCTAATATTAACTGTAGTTAACTTATATAACCACTTGGTGGTGCTAAGGGCCTGGTCTTCACTATAATTCAGCTCAAGTTTTATTCATCACTCCCTCCACAGGATACTATACAGAGGCTTATTAGAAATCTTCAGCAGTGGATGGTGGGTTTGCCAAAAGTGAGGCAAAGAAGAGAGCACAATGTGCTTTAAACATATCCTTCAGACTCAGGTTAAACCTTGTGCAGAACCAAATTTTGCATTAGAACAGACCTGTACATGTTGAACACTGCATGGTTCAAACCTAGTTCTAGATATAACCACAGTGACATCAGCATTAACTGTGTATTAGCTATGATGTACCTGCAAACTCCAAAACCTTACTGTGTAAGAGCAAGTTCGCTTTGGACTGTGGGGTCCAACACCGCATTCTCCTTCTCCTCCTCACCTGCACTCTGCAGAAGTAGTTGGTGGCAGGTAGCAAACCCTTCAGCTCGTGACTTGTCCCAGGTCCAGAGAAGCATACTTGCATGCTGCCCTCTGCTGCACCCCACTCTAATCTGTACTCAGTCACTGCTGCTCCATTACACAGCGGAGCCTGGAGCAGAGCAGAAGGGGCATTACTCTCGGCTTCATCATCGCATTTGTGCAAATGCCAGCGATACACAATATGTGCTGAAATTATTCTTTGCTTACAACAAATACAATTTAAAATCACTGTGGTGTAATATGATTTTCATAATATAAAAGGTAAAAAAAGACAAAGAAAAAGCTTACTTCCCAGCTGATCACAGCACATGAAGGCGATTTGCACACAATATGAGGAGGTCGACAAGGCTCTGGAGCTCCTGGTCCTGTGGTCACCTCGGTGCGTTCCGAGTACGGCCCATACTTTTAATCAAACACATAGCATATGTAAAATTCGTCTTGCATTAAACTGTCAGATCAGAGAACATGGTCTGTCATTAAAAAAAAAAAAAAAAAAAAAAAAAAAAAAAAAAAAAATCAGCAAAATTCAGCACTAAAGGACAGCTTTTTTGGACAAGCTGACAGATACAGAAATAGCTCTGAAAGTGAATGAAACATGTTGACTGATAAATCAATGTTACACAAGTCTGCACAAAAAAGATGCAGTGTTATGCAGTTTGCATGGTTATTTCCCTGTCCAACCAAAGTTACACTGTGCTGTTACCAGTGTTCCAAGCCTGGGGTAGCAAAGACAAAAGCACTATTCTCTCTCCGACTAATCAGTGGAGCATCAAAATCACTTGGAAGCTGTTCTATCAATGTAAAATGTTGAATAGTTGTTTTAATGAGATCATACAACTGTTAAATTAACAGTATAATGTCCATAATGAAAGACTTTATTCTTTCATTGTCATTCTATGATTCTCTTATTTAGTGACATTTATTATATCACCTGTGCATGCTTCTACTGGGATCAGCTGGCATACTTCCATACTTTTGAAATTTAAAGTATCACTTGTATTTCCACTCACTGTACACTGAAACTAAAGTCTCACATCAAATTAATTAACAAAAGCATGAAGCTGGACTTTTACAACCTAGACCAAGTAAATGGGGTAATTCTTCCAAAGCATACATTATTTTGTTTTTCACAATGCATTTGGAATTTGATGTAGGGTCGTAGTGGGATATTTGCACCAAGAGACTACATACAGCATGTACTAGCCAACAAAAATGTTTGGACAATCATGGAAATGTGTATTCAGACAAGAGTAAATTGAACTGCTGAGTTGTGTGATATACAGCAGGTAATTCAGTTGGTGACTTTCTGAGGAGGTAGAACCAGGATGTGAAATGTAAAGGGATCCCATCTAAATTTAATCTTGTGTGAACAATATTATACAGAGAAATTAATGCAGTAAGGGGAGCAGATTTTACTTGCTCCATTAGCTTATGTTTTCTGTCCTCAGCAATCTGTTGCTGCACTCGGTCCTCCCTCCCTGACCATGAACTTTGATCACATAACAGACAAACTGCAAACAAACTTGTTTTCCAAGAAACAGATAAATAAAATGGGACCAAAAATATTTGGCGGCTGTCACTGCTGCATGAATACGAGTGGGAGGCTCTGGATGTTATATTGTTCTAGCTCCAACTAGAATGTTTTTGAGGGCATTATTTTCTACTGCAGAACTACGACTTACCCCAGCTTTATTGGCTGCTCTTAAGCGGAAGCCATAGGATCTGCCAGGCAGAAGACTACACACAGTGCAGTCAAGGTCACAGCCTTGGTACACCTCTTTGCCCTCCTCAGCCTGGGGAGCAAACACCTCCACACTGTAACTACATACAGCACTCCCACCATCCACCTGTGGAGGACCTATAACAAGAGAAGGAGGAGGACTTAGAACTAGGCATACACTTTTTTATTATTATTATTATTATTATTATTATTATTATTATTATTATTAGTTCTAAACTTATAAAAACAAAAGCTTGATCAATTTTTTCTTGTCTATATTCCAGTAGTGCAAAAACTTGTAAGCTTGTGCTCAGGAAACAACTAGACACATTATAAGCCTACCCCAGCGAAGCTGAACTTCTCTGGCTTTGGGTTTGCCCACAACTCTTGGTGGCTGACACATGCCAGGAGGAACAGCTGGCAGCTGAACCTGCAGGGACTCCGACATCTGAAAAACACAGAAAGTTTGCCAAACACACACATGAATACACATCGAACTACAACAAGAATTCACATCTGTCTTACTGAAAAACTGCTTTGTACATTCATAATAAAAATGTACACAATTTGAAGAGCAGTTGTTCACGTACAAACAAAAAGACAATAAGCTTTGCTCTGAAGATAAGAAGGTATGAATGTGATTAATGAATGTAATAAAAGCACCACTGTTTTATTTACAGCACATACCACTGACTGGCCTATTAGTTATTGGTATATTTATGGAATATTGACAATATAGAATATTGACTGTTCTTTACAGGACAACAGGACAACTGCAGTACTAAATTAATAAAAAAATAAATATGAACGTGAATAGATTCTCCATTTCGTCTGCATTTATTTATTTATGTAGCTCTTTCTTACAAAGGCTTTTGATACCATGTAGAAAATGTGCTTTCTGTGATCATCTGAAAGAACCTAGTATAAGAATGGGTGAAAACCAGAATGAAGAATGTCTGAATGAACTAAGGAAAATATCCATGAACACAGCACCTATTGATATAAAGCTGTGTGTACACCAGAACCAGTGACAGCTATCTGAAGCCATGCTCACTTTCAGGTCTGTGGAAAACAACGCCTACCAGCATGAGTCACTTCTCAGTTCTGGCAAGCCCCACACACGGTGGGGAAAAAAAAGAGCCTCCAAGAAGCATGGACAAAGCCATTACAGCTGGGATTAGGAGAAAGCTGAGAAATGAAAATGAGCAGACCAGTAAAGGCTTTTAATTGATGAGACAAACTGAGAAACCAGTTAGGTATATTAAAAGAAAACAAGGTATCTGAAAAGGACACACACCAGGGAGAGTTGGGGACATGAAATATATATATATATATATTTTATTTATAAAAGTCACTGATTCATTGAATGCCAGCTTAATCAAAATGTGTGTGTGCATAATAAATGTGTTATACCGGACTCTGCCCTCCCTCGCTGAGGCAGTGGACTCTAGCTTGGTACGACCAGCCAGGCTTCAACCCATCACACACACACTCCATTGCTGAACCTCTGTAAACTTGCTCCCAAGAGGAGCCTAAAATTACGAACACAGACACACAGTTGTAACATTGCCATCACAACTCGAGCATAAATTAGCAATATAAACAACAGTATTCAGAGCAATCTCCCTGGAACGTACCACTTTGAACTTCAGACAGTTCCACCACATATTCAGTCACATCTGAACCACCATTTTCTTTTGGGGGATCTGTGAGGAAAACATACTTGTTGTAACCAAACATTAATGCAGTAGACAGCCTACACCCTAATATGGTCCTGTGCAGCTAGTATTTGCAAGCTCAACTTACCCCAGGTCATGCGGAAGCTGGTGGGATGTGGTTTACCCTTGAGGGAAGGTCTGCAAGGGCAGCTGGGTCTGTCTGGGGCTGTAGTGAACTCTGAGATAGGACTGGGGTTACTCTTCCCTTCTGTGTTATACGCAGCAACCTGAAACACCACAGAAAATGACTCAAACCACAGCCTGAAAGCTCACTTGGAAAGACAAAAATGACATAATTGACAAAACTGCACTGCGATCAAGTGAAAACTTTTCAGTTGCTAACATAGCAACATTCACATAAATGGGAACAGAACCTGTTACATTAATTATTGTCAGACAGTCGTCTAGAGTGACTTACTAAGTGCTATTCACTACCTGAATATCGGGTGAATAGACCATTGTTCGAAGATGCCTCAAGATTAGATAATGCCAGAAAACAAAAGTCAGTATGAATAGCTAAAACAGAGTTACATAACACTTAACAAGAATGCAGATATATTACACTTTATCTAAATGTCAACAAATCAAAGTAATACACCAGAACACCAATTGGCCATTCAAAGTGACACCAAAGTTTCAGGTTTCAGCAGATGGAGTAACCAGGAAGTTCTCAAAATAGATGCCAAGATCTCACTGAGAAACTCTAGTTCCATGGATGTGCAGCAACTGGGTCCTGCTGGGGGCTGAGGCGCTGATCATGATAGCATTATTAATATCATTATAATCAGCATTACATATGAACCCTCCAACTTTACAATGCTGTACCTCTCATTTAATCCTCAAGAGAACGCACATGAAACAGTAAGGTCTTCTGTTTGTCAAGTCACATGTGCAGAAGAATCCATCCAAAAAAGTGCAAACAGAGCCTGAGAAGTTATCAATCTACTCATGCTGCTTCATTAGTATAAATCAGTCAGTGGAGCTCTCTGTTCACTCATGACGATGGAATATAATGGAGCTGTAAAAGGGTAGAGTATGCTCAGCAGGTAACAAGAGTCTCATCAGCTTCCACCCAGGAGCCCTGATCACATTAATACGCTTTTGTTTTTGGAAACATAATTGCAATCAGGCCTTCCTCTGACGACACCTAAGGCTTGAGTTAGTGCTCCACCTCGCTGCCTGTTATCTACTCAACATGGACAGAGAAGGAAAGGAAGAAAAGGGTGGAGAAGCACAGCATCTGGTCTAATAAGTGCTGATTTAATCCAGCAATAATGCTAAAGGAACCCTTCTTCCAAATATTCTAAAGAGGCCAACAATGAATGGAAGCTCACTGGGGCTTGGTCTATTCACAACCTTCAATGGCAGTATTTTACTGGCCAATGGAGTCTAATGGCACTGGCTCAGCAGATAAATGTCTCACTTACACCCACATAAAATGTTAAACATTTACAGAGTGTGCACATATCAAAGTGGAAGTCACTCTCACCCTGAACTTGTACTTGGTGCTCCTGTGTAGATTCCTCACTGTGCACGACAGCTCATCACCATCATAGCTGGGCTGGAACCCGTAACCCTGTACGTAAACAGAACACCATCAATCAGGAGTTTTTAGCAGTTCTAATATGTCTAGGTGCACTCAGAGAGACTAATCAATTTCTTGCACACAATCTAGAAAATATCTTGAGATGATGTGCAATAATTTAAACTGTCACCACCAGAAATGCACTGAACTATATACATCAGTCTGAATTACATAGTAAAAATGAATGGATGTGATGTTTTATTAGTCATTTAAACTGCTTTGTCCCTGCTGATCCTTCTGAGACCATTTAGAAACATATTTTATAAGCGGTATAACTATTCTGATTGTGCATTCCAATTGCAAACCTCGAAAAAAATCACTAAATATTGTGATACCCTTCATTATGAAAATGTAACCCGATGTTCCATTTTTGCCAGACTACCAACTCTTACAGTTAATTTCAGTTTATATGTCTGTATACACCTGACAAGCGTAAAGAAAAAGAAAGAAAGAAAACTTGTGCAAATATCTGACCGAGCCCTCTTCCTCCATTTCCAGCACATAGCCAATTTCGTCCTCTTTTGGTGATCCGACTGGCCTGTTCCACTTCACACAGATCCAGGTGACTCCAGCCTGGACCAACTCTGGGCTCAGTGGGGGAGCAGGAACACTGCACGATGTCATCATGTCAACGGGTTCAGTGAACTCACTACACAAACAGAGTGTGTAGACTGTATTAATGAACACAAATACACACATGCACCAAGTTTTACAAAAACATCAGCTGCGTTCCCACACTTACAGATATACCTAACAGAATTATGTCATACCTGACACCCATGTCGTTTTTGGCTGCTAGTCGGAATGAGTATTTGGATGCTGGAGAGAGTTTGGTCACCCTGTACTGTCTCTGGGGGCCATAATAGCACTGCTCAAACACTCCTGTGCCCTTACCCTGTTCAAACAGGGGGAAAAACAACAACTCACCATTTTCCACAAAGCATGGATCACGTTCACACCAGGGAACAGCAAAAAAATAATAATAAATAAATAAATAAATAAATAAATAAATAAATAAATAAATAAATAAATAAATAAAAAGGCAAATATTTCTAACATAATTCAGAAGCGAATTACGGAGCAAAGAAAATCGGACACAAATCGGAATCAGTTTGTAATCTATTGCAATTATGTAAAATATATATAAATAAATAAAGATAATTACAAGTAATTCAAATAATTTTGAGGGTCATGAATCCCTACCTCGTCCCATTGTAGGATGTAGTTTTGAATTTTAGAACCATTGTCACATGGAGCCTAAAAAAGAGAAAACCATCAGAGCCAAAAATTTTTAAAAACACTGTATTAGACTTGTAATACACTGCATTACACTCTTTTAAAGGGCTTGTTAATTAGCTGACTGGTTGAATCAGGTGTGTTGGGAGCAAGTAGTCCACTAAATGTGCAGGACAAGAGTGCACCAGGACAGAGTCTGAGAAACACTTCTTTAATAAAAGTTTAACTATCATTGCAGTTCTTTTAAAGGCTCATAGCTAAAGTTAGTACAGCATGCATAATCTTTTAATAAATAAGAATGAAATCTTGTTAAGGAGATATTAAACTCATTTGCAGAATTCAGGAGACTTCTTTCAACTTTCTAAAACCATTTTTGCAAAAATTACAACATTCGACTTTGCATGTGCATGAGGGACTTAAGGGAGGGTGTTCATTCAGCAAATAAGACATGGTAAGAAGTATCTGAGAGTATAAATGTATAGCATCATCTACATTGTTGTCTTGCATAACCTTGTATCAAAACCAAATTGCAACTTCACAAGAGAACCAAAACACATTCGTACTTTTCAATGGACTTCAAGGTACATATATTTTATTACCCGTCATTTTGAAGCATTTCTTCTGTCCGCTCATCATGAAATTTTGACCCAATGTAAAGAACTCATTCACATTGCCAAAATGTGAAAAATACTAAAAATGAACATAAGGCTTTTCGTTTGATGGCAATGACATATGGAGTATACATGTGGAAGTGTGTATGTGTATGTAATCAAATTTGCGAGAAGATGCGGAGGCTCAGAGTGTGTACCTTCCACTGCAGGACAAGGCTGCTTTTTGTGCCGCTGGCTTTGCGAGGTGGACTGGGTGTGTCAGGCTCACAGCTCAGAGTAGTGAAACTTGCAGGCTCAGAGGGGCTTCCGTGTAAACAGTTAAACATGGCCTGGAGCCTGCAGGTGCAAGCATGCATTCATTAATACGCATACACACAAATATAATTCTGTCACATTCACATTCTGTGAACTGTTGAAAATGAAATGAACTTCAAAGCTGGGTACAAACCTGACATGGTAGTCTGTTGCTGGTCTTAGGTTATCTATGGTCGCACTTAATTCCTTACCACTAAAAAAGAGAGATCAAAGGGAGAGGGATTTTACTAAATAGAGTGATTTACTAAGATCACCAGATTATACTTTTCTGTACGTCAATAAAAGTCAGTATCAAATCAAAGTAAAAAAAAAAAGTTACATCAGCACAAACTGTCTTTGAAGATCTAGACAAGCAACCCTATTAAGCACTATTGAAAGGCTGGGCAATATTGATATTTATATCTTTATCAGGATATAAAAAGAGGCAAGGCATGGGCTGAGGATATACAGTTTATACTGAGTTTTAAATTTACTAAATAACATTCTGTTTCAATCTTACATTAAAACCTTTTTTATCTGCTCTCTCACTCAAGCACCTGCTTTCAGCTTCTCCTTTGCCCCCATTCTCACACTCACATACACACGATGGAGGGGGCATAAGACTAAAGAAGAAACAATATATATTGAAAAAATATGTTTCAATATGTTCAAACACAGGTGTCCCAATATTTTTGTCCATATAGCACATGTATTTAGTGAATACGATTTTAATATCAAAAGAATTAGCCAAGTTATGTATTCTATAATACATTGACAGTGAATCCAAACTTTTGATTGGTACTGCATTATACCTTGATTCAGCTAAAATATACTGGGATATCTGTACTGCACCTTGCAATCAATGTCTACACCGATCAGCCATGACATTAAAATCACATGCCTAATATTGTGTAGGTCCCGCTTGTGCAGCCATAGATTTCTCTGAGCCATGAAAGCTGTAAAGTGGGGGCTCCATAGACTACTTTAATAAGACTTGGGTGCCCGTAATCCGGTCACAGGTTGGTCCTAGTGAACGTGCCTCAGATTCTTACATCTGCCCATTTTTACTGCTTCCAACACATCAACTTCAGGAAGCTCATGTGTACATCCCACCTCGACAGCTGGCATTGTAAGGAGATAATCAACGTCATTTACTTCACCATTTACTTTTTTTTAATGTCATGGTTGGTTGGTGTGCATATCTTCAGATACATTTTTGAATCTTAACAAAAACCCAGCCTGGATCCAGGAACGTTTTTAACATTAATGGGTATCCTTGACCCATCTTACTATCCCCTGCCTGTTTCCAGTTACCTGTAGGCAGTGTTATATTTCCCATCTTTGCCACTGTAAGAGACAGACACTTCGTAGCTGAAGCAGGGATCCTCCGATTTTTCCTCTCCCTCTTTCTGCTCTTCCTCCACCACTGTCCTCACTGGGGCCACCCAGCACAGGCACGCTCCTCTGGCTTGAATGTCAGTCACCTAAAGAAAGGACACATCAATATTTTCTACTGGTTGAGTAGTAAATGCAGAATCTGTCCAGATCACTGTAAATTATTAAAAAAATAAAGTATTTTTATGCCAGACATTCATGCCAGGCTCCATCTTAAAGGTTTACTAAATGTATCATGTAAAATCAGTTTAGGTAACATACTATTCTTAAAAAAACCCCAAAAAAAACAAAGGAAACACTTCTTATGCAAGCAAGAAGGTGATGGGCAATATTTTCTATTTTAGGCTTTGTCTCACTCAAGAAGAACATCTATCACTTTAGTTACAGCTGCAAGTCTGTGGAGTTTTTCCTGATTCCTTGATAAAATAACCAAAAGATACTGAGCATGAGCAGCAGGGCATGGATTCACACTTATACACCACAAAGAAGCAAGTTTAATCCTGTTCCGTCTTCTACAAGTTTGGTCCTGTTTCTTTGTTATTTTGCTTCTGTGTTCTCTACTCACTTCCCTGTGCCCATCTCTGTGGAAATAATCCATTCATCCAAGAAAGCCTTCACCAGAGCCCTCGCTCCACTGCCCACTGCATTTTCTAGTGATTTTATTTAGTCTCTCTGGATTCTTGAGAGGAGAATGATGACAAAGCTCATCTCATTAGTCACAACACAAAGACAATCAGTTGAATTTTAAGCCTCGTGTTCACTAAATGACTTTCAAAGTTGTAGCAAATAAAAAAAAAAAAAAAAAACACCGGGTGTCTCACTTCCTGACTGAGTTGTGCTGATGTTTATGGCAAATGTCCACTGCACAATAAACAACTAGGGATCATTACCTCAACTGAACCGAACCAAAGAAACCACAAAAGCATGCATGCCTTGCATTGCCTGGAGGACTCAAACATGGACAAACAACTGTTAGCTGTGGTCATTGTTTGTATGGCCATTTACGCCAACTCATGCAAATTGAGGGCAGTTCTTTCCCCCAAAAGAACTCTGGTTCTTGAACTAGTTCCGTTTGAACTTATAAGGACCTGCGAGCATTCATGTTCTTACAGAGGTTTGTTTTTCTCCAAAATCAAACCTGGATCAACTTTTGGCAAGAAGACAACACAATGCGAGACAAATGCTCCTTGCTCCTGTACAACTACATACACGCACAGCAGGTTGAACTGAAAAACATTCATCTTTGGTTCCCACTGTGAACAAACTTCTCAGGTTCCAGAACTGCACCACGGTTCAAAATTAGGTTCGCACACTGAAAAAGAGCCCGTTCCATGTTGGTGGAAAAGCAGCCATAGTGGGCAGACAAATATCGGACATGGACTAGCTTCAAAATGTAGCACCTGCATAATTTAAGATGGAAGGTCACATAAAGGTAAGGAACTGCTTTTCTTCCATTGCTAAGGTCTACTGCACACGTGAACATAGCTGGTTGTCTTTGAATATTTTTGTGCTAACTTTCCATTGGCTATTGATGGGACACATTGATATTGAGCAAAGTAAACATGACTAGAGATGTGTTAAAAATCTAATATTTTATATGCCTTGTTCTGAAAGGTGACAGAGAGGCCAAAAAGCAGAGTCTGCACCTACTCAATTTTCTCTCCAACTGTCGACTCCGACTGACAAAAACGTCTGCAGACAAGAGCTAAGCAGAACACACTCGGCCAGAGCGAGAATCAGGGTAAGGTTTGTAGTGTAAAGCTTTAATGAGAACCCTCGGGGCTAGTATTCAGACCAGTATGAACCAGACCAAGGTTTATGAATCAAGAGAGTTAATCTTGTAGGTATGTTCGGGGGGGGCTGGGTGATAGAGAAAAAAATTTATATGAATACAAAATACAATTTCCATCTTATTTAACACCCTCAGCACAAGCTTTGTACATCAAGAGAAGTGACCAAGTATAATTACTGAGCTGTGTGTCAACTGTTTATACGTCAAATCCAAATTACTGGAGCAAAATTAATGACCAGATATAGGGTTGCTATTCGTTAAGATGCATACAGCTTCAGTGATCCTTTACTTTCAGCTATTATTCACATCCTTTGAAGACAGCACTCACGCATGCATGTATAATTGTTCAAATCGTGTCAGCAACACATTTTATGAAAGCAAAGTCACAGCTTCTTGGTCAGGTGTTCATTATCAAAGAGAATGTGAAATTTTCAGTTTCAGTGACATACAAATAATATCACAATCATGAAACTAACACTGCTCATATGGTGCTTACAGCTGTTGAGCCAGTGACCTGAGGATAAATCAACATACTCACCACAGGCTTAGTGATGTTGTTTAACCATTCCCGAAGAGCCTGCATCTTTTCATTCATTTCTGAGCACAGAAACAATGTGAAAAATGAATTAAGGAGCAGAAAACATTCACTTCTAAAGCAGCATTGAGTAAGAAAAGGCATTTCCTGGTCCTGAGCTGCCCCTCCAGATGGGAAATGTAATTTGCACTATGAGCCACCAGTTTTAAATACATTTATGTACAAGATAAAAAGTGAAAGATACACGAGAACTGATGCAGCAGTGTAATATTTAAGAATTCTACAGAAATATGACAAATTACAAGCAGTTCTCGCTTCACCAAAGTTTCACATAATTTTCATAAACACTAATTAAAAATGCCTGCAAAAAAAAAAACAAAAAAAAAAAACAGCTCTGCTCTTTTTTTCAGGACTTGGATTTGCTCCTCACAGATAAAAAGGCATCTCTGATATGCTTGGCTGTTACCTAAGTAGGTGATACAGGTTGAGATGGGGCTGTGACTGAAAACATTTGGACTTCTTAAACATTTCATATACTGGCCTTTGCATTCTGCAGTATCATTATTGCAAAAGCCGAGATATGCAAATGCATTTTTATGAGTTTCCAAACAAATCTCAAAACATTCTGGCACTTTAATAATATATATAATACAATTTTAGACACTAAATGGATTTGTATGATCCGAACGCTTTTGTTCCAGCAATGCAAGCTACTCTTTGAATGTGCAAGAACAGCAAGAAATATCACAACTATAAGAGAAATGGTCCTTCGCCAGGGGTAGAAACATATAATCACATCTAGGTATTTCTGCCCATATCATGCAGGGCTGTTATACTGTACATTGAAATGCAGCTCCACACATCATGTGACAGAGCAGCACTTTTGTGGTAGTTTTGACATGGCTGCAGCAGGTCACGAGTCAGTCAGTCTGGGTTAATTATGGCTGTTAGAACCATTAGCTGCTGGAGCTAATGAGGCCAGCCAGACTGCACTGAGGTCAGTGAGTGCCTCTGCTCCTAAAGCGTATTCACACCACTCAGCAGCTCCAGGGCCATTTTTTGCACTAGTGTGGAGAGATGCGACAGATTTGATCATTTCTGCAATTTCAGGTAGCTTCATGAACAAGGAGCAAAACGGTAACACACACACACATACACAAACACAAACACAAAATGGGTTACCATACCAGTTTCTCATTTCGTAAATATCAGTTTGAATCCTACCATATAATATTTAAAGTGTAATTTTAAACACTGCATACATTTTTCTTTATCAAAAAAGAAGGAAGAGAGTTCATTTCCACCATATATTTATGTTAGGAATTTGAATGGTTCACAAAAGACCACAATATTAAATCCAGAAAACAAGCACACCAACAAAGCAGTCATGCACTCAGCATCTGCTTACCACCAGGCTCCATATCTTTCTTTGTCCCTTGACACTCCATGCCCAGACTAGTGACTGCTGCACTGGCCTGACTCTGTTCCTCCACCCCCTTGAGCCCGAGGCCATTCTGCAGATCTGCTCCTGCTGGCGGGGTTCCACGATTCTTCTGTGGGGAAAGAGGAGGACTGTCTTTGGAAGGAACCAGACCACCCCCTCCTCCAGCCTGTCCACCTTGCCGCTCTTTCAGCTTCTTCTGTAGTCGCTCATAGGTTTTGTTAGCCCTTTCATCCCTGTGAACAAACTGTGTTCGTCCGGGTGGCGGATGAGTATCTGTGGAAACTGGAAACACACAGTGAGATTCGCATCACATGGTGGAATCGATTGCAAACACAAGAAGAGATTAAATTTCACAAATCTAAAAGTAAAGTCCTAAACATTAAAAGGAGCTAGAAATTTCCAGTCAGTATAAAAAGACATGTGGGACTCATACAGTCACCAAATGAAATACGGATATACAAGTTTGGGTTTTGAGAGTAAAAACATCAAATGTTGACAGATTCTGAATTAAATGTTGGACATGTTCATATGTTAAAGACTAGAAGAATCAGAGGAGTAAAGACAATGTTAAACATGTTGTAAAGAGCTGATATAGGTAAAGGAATGTGGAAGGGACAACAATTCACTTAGTAAATGAATGAAAATCAATAGCATTAACTGTTAGATTCAATTACAGAAATAAGTGCAGAATCTAATTGGTGTAATTCTGAAAAATAATCATTTAGTCCATTCAGAATGTGTGTGTGTGTGTGTGTGTGTGTGTGTGTGTGTGTGTGTGTGTGTGTGTGTGTGTGTGTGTGCATGCGCTCGCTCACCCTGCTCTGAGTAAATGTGAGCTGGGTGGTACTGAGAGATGTACTGGGGATTCATGTCTCCCGTTCCACCGGCCATGCCTGAGTACAGGTGAGGAGGAGGAGGCATGATGGGATGATGAGGGTGGGGGATGAAGGCCTGCAGGTGGGCATGGGGGGGTGGAGGGGGCGGGTGATGCAGTGGAGAGTGGCCCCCCGGGTGGAACTCCGCCTGAGGTAAGACCAAAACCCGCCTCACTCCATTCTCCTCAATGATCTTAGCAAGAGTGAAAAAAGCAGAAATTAAAGAGACAGACAGACACCAACAAATGAGATTTTCAACACAGGAATAGAGTCCATGTGAACTTACTTGCTGAACGTATCCAGGAGGCACATAGATTGGAGGCACTGAACCATTTGGGGACATCATGGGAACCTGAGCAGGACCTGGAAATGCAATATGACATATATATAAAAACCACTGGGTTTATTTGTACAAGATATAACAAATGACCATGTCGCAATATTGCATCTGCTACACAGGTTACCATCTGTGTGTGATTTAATTCCAAAATAGAACGTGAATGGGTTGTGTGGAAATGGTTTGGTTTCCGTAGGGATAACAATTAAAGTAGAAGCATAACAATTGCAACATAATACAGTGCAATATCAAAATATGTTTTGCAATATTATTGCTCTACCATATTGCCCCATCCCTATGAGGTATTTTGCCAATATCTGATGACTGATCAGGTACTCATTACATGATGTGATTTTCACAATGGAATGGCAAAGATAAGCAATTCAATAACATCCTGATTAAATAACCTCCTGAAGCAGAGATTCAGACACTCTATTATAAACACACTATATGGACACATACTTATATTTAATGCGCAATATTTGCTGCTACACCATATCGCCCGAAATCATCAACTCTCCTGAATACAGTTTTTATCAGCATTTATGTAACTGCTGCGACAGAACGGTACAAAATGTGCAATACTTGCACAAGTTTCAGGGCAATATCTAGACAAAACTCGTTAAACTGTGCAACAGCTATCCACACAATTACATGTGTAAACTTGTACATGTGTATATTTTCTCAAACACACAAAGGAAGTAGATAAAGAGCAGTAAGTAGACAAAGATGCACATTATACAAAATACAAACATGGTATAATAAAAGGCCGTCTTAATTCTGTAAAATATTTGCCAATAATTAAGTACATTATTAAGTACACAGGTATCACAATAGTATGAAAATTATGATGGTGTTATCTCAAAATTGTGAGGTGTTATCTCGTGAGTGAGGAGTGTCAGTGTGCTAAAGGAACAGTGCAAGCCAGGCGTGATAATGGGTGCCAGATGGATGAGACATTCCAATTTCAAAGTCGGGCAGACATTTCCTCAATCCACAGGTTTGCGTATATTGGGAATATCACTGAAGGCATTACCACCTTCAGTGGACAGTGCAGTGGCAGCACACAGGTGCTTAATGATTGTAACGAGCGCCATCTGGATAGAATTGTCTGTGTGAACAGACAAATGCTTCTTAACTAGAAACTGCACAGGCTGGCACTGGTGCCCTACGGATATGGGTGTATTCTCAAGGTATGGTTTGGCCCACCGTCCCACATCACTGAGTAGTGCCCACTACATTTTACAGCAGGGTTATTATTTGCAGCCATTCGTTCGTTTCCCACAATAATGGGATGTCTCAGCATGATAAAGCATCATGCCATCGGGCCCAAGATGTGCAGCGTTGGTCATCGGACGTTAGATTCTATAAGATTCTATTCCTGTAGGGATTCTAGAGAATCCAAATTCCCTAGATTCTATTACTATAGACTATACCATATTACCATACATCATTTGCTTTCAAAACCATGGATTCTGATTCATGCATTACAAATAAAAATAAGGGGTAAAGCAATATGGTCGACAATATGGACCTGATAGCATATTAATGTGATTTGTATTAACACTAAAATCTGATGACTTTTGGTGTTCTTTTCATTCCATGCAGATATTCAGCTGCATATTTGTATAGATTATAATCCTCCCTCTTTTGTAAACATAAGTGGTTTGCTATGAACAACTACTGCTGACACTGCAGTCCTGCTGAGGGGGTGGAGGAGACAACAGATGCTGTGTCAGATATTTCTGCTGTGTAAAATATACTGAAACAGTCAAAGACAGTCTGTAAAACCTGCCTGAGGCTGGGATACATTTATTCTGCATACATACAGAGAGCCAAAGCTTAGTTTTTATTTTCAGCCCAACAGAAGCTCCATGTTATCAAGAACATACACTTGCCTCTTCTTGCCAAAGAGTACCACCCCTAAAAATAGTATAACAAATGACAAACCTGCAAAGTTTCACCGCTGCTCTGTCTTCAGGTGGTACAAAATGCCACTCTACCTGTGCATCTTAACCTACCTGTGAATAGTCTCCAGAATACAGCACCACAAAGTCAGCAGAAGAGTCAGGAGCAAAATCCTCTACTGAAGCAAAGTGGTAACCAGGTTTGGAGCTGTATAAACCTTTTAGGCCTAAATGTCAAAGCAAATGATAAATCTGATAGAAGGGCACACACTTACACACTGCTCTGGCCTTTTTAAACAGCCAATCTGTACATCTCAGATACAAATGAAAAGGTTTCATCACCACAATTCTGCAAATAAATGCAAGAACTTAGAGCCTTAATAACGGACCGAGAGGTTTAACAGCTGAAACCAGTGGTCCCACCTTTACTGAACGAACCACTCATGCATGCTACTCCAACAGGACAACACTTGTCTGCATACTGCAGTCATCTCAAGAGCCAGCCTTGGCCAGTTGCATTGCCAGACCTACCCCAGACTGAAAATGTGTGGGATGCTATTGGACGCACCATCAACACTCCACCCCTACCACATAATCTGCAGGAACCGAGTGAGGCTGCATGGGTTGGATCATAGCAGGATACTATTTTTTCAACTAATCTAAATACATGAAACTGTGGGCACCCAAAAAATATTACTACTAAAAAAACACGACTTTTTAACAAAAAAAGGACAGCAGTATCAGCATGATAAAACTATTTTATGAAAATATGACAGACATAGATTTCTCTCACTATTTTCTTTGGGAAATTTATTTATAACAAAGCATCTACAACTAACCTGCTGAAAAAGCCAGGTAAACAGTCCTCATTCGATCACTAATGATATTCTCAATTTTCTGTTTTCCATCATCAATGCACCTACTTATACTCCGTGCTGGCTGACAGAACTCTCTGCCATAGTCAGACACAGTTTTCAGAAAATCAATGAAGAATCTGCCGCCCATTGTGCAGAGACTGTGGGAATCATATTTTGCTCAACCACAGGCTCAGAATCATAAGTGAACGATCTCAGATTGTACGAGAAATCTATATGCGTGTGTCATTTACAGCAGGATGTTGGTATGACGTAAGCAATAGTGGCAGTAAACTCACAAACATCAGAGCTCTCAGAGCTGTAAAATCATTCAGGCCACTCTACCTCTACAAATCGATGGGTTGAGTTAGAACAGGCTGGCATGATTTAAATGACCTGCTGTGTGATTCACAAGATTAAAGACTGAGACCTGGAGATCTTAAGAACTATATTTTGAAACATGCCCTGTTTAGATTTTGAAGAGCAAAGGAGTTGTGTGAGGTGTTCTAGGCTTAATATTTCAGACCACTGTGTGAACTGGGTTGGAGAACGGAAATATGTTTGGAAACTTTCATTTACATAATACGGCAAACTAAAATGAAAGAAGTGACTTTACATTTATTCATCATAAATCCTACTGATACATTTAGTTATTCAGTTGCTGTTCAACAATAATTGAAAACACATTTCTAAGAGCAACCTTTTTCTAAGAGTTTGCTGCAGACCAGTCAACTGCTCCTCAAAAAAATAAAATAAATGTGATATAAACAGAGGGGCACATTAAGGGTGAGGGTGTTTCATTAAGATTGAGTTTATAAGATTTAAAAAACACATTGTTTCAATCTCCCTCACTGACAGAGAATGTAGGCAATTCTGTGAGTATAAAGAAGAAATGAACAATGGGATACAGGTTTTTCTCCACATCACCCAGACCTCCCCTGGACCACGGGTCATGGTTTAGTTTGTTGGAGAGAGATATGATGAGAGGATGCACTACTCTTAATAATGACAGATGAGCAATAAATGTGTGGTAAAAACAATATGAGTAAGCATTTGGCAGCCCCATATATTCAACTGGGAATATCTATTGGGACTTATGGACACAAACAAAGACTGGGCAGTTGCATAACCATCATATTACTGACCAATAAATGAAAACACATAGCACAGTTCAATGTGCTTCATCCCTGCAATGTGAAAAGAATCAAACCAAATGGCAAAGTAAAAAAATATTTGAATACGACCTGAAAAAAATATGAATCAAAGACATGATGGGCTGCTTAATTACGAGCCACGCAGATCCTTTAAAAGAAAAGGTTTCGCACGTCTGTTACAAAGACAGACAAACCATTATCTCTTTACTTTGATGTGGAGTGCTGTGGGACCTTTGAAGCCTGATTTGGAGAGACTGAAGCTGCTTAACTGATGTGCAGTGTGTCAGCCAGATGGAACAGGTAAGTGGACCTGAAAAAAGGCTGAATCAGAAAGACACGTTTTCATGTCCCCTCGATCTGAGGAGCTCAGTGCAGAAAATCTGCCAATACCAATCCAATTTGTGTTTTCAGAGCTAATGAAGCCAAACAATTTAGCTAAGATATGCAGTTAATCAATACTGAAGAAAATCCGTTTTTGTAAACAGCTCATAGAATGTGATGTACTGCACTGAGGTACTTTGTTTTTGAGCACTTCAGTAGAACTGAAGAACAGACACTGAAAGTCAGAAGCTTTTCACACATGAACCGAGCAGAACAGAAAATCTACTACAATGACATATTACATGTTCATTTATTTTGTTGGAGTAACTGTCGTTACTGTCCAGGAAAGACTTTCTACTGGATTTCAGAACACTGCTGTGAGGATCTGATTGCATTCTTTAGGCATGGTACCAGCAGGCTAACATTCACCTGCTTTAGAGAGTCCTATTCTACTAGCAGTTCTTCTACAGGAACTAGATCAGTTGTGTGTGTGTCTGTGCATTTGCACATCTTTGCCAGCAATGGACACCACTTAAAGTAGCTGAAAATTCATTAGAAGAGGTTTCCAAATATTTGGACATACAGTGAACTTTGAGGCAAAGAATCAGCTGAGATTTACAGCACTGCTCCATGCCAATGCTGGAAAATCTGGTGCCGTGTTTGTCCGTTTAACAGTTTATAGAGGAGTTAAACAGAGGAGAGTCAACATGTGTTTCCAAGAAGCTCTACCAACTGGTACTACGGAAAGAGGGATTTCAGCTGCAATGAAAGAGAGGGAAAGCAGGGGAAAGGGTTGAGAAATGAAGAGACAAGAAGCAAGAGGTGTACACTAAAAGAGTCAGCCTAGGCCAAGTAAAAGGTAATGGTATGAAGACAGGAGCCAAAGTGAGCAACAGAAACAAAGAAAAAGTGACAGGATGTAGAATGAGATGAGATGAGATGAGATGAGATGAGATGAGAGAGAGAGAGAGAGAGAGAGAGAGAGAGAGAGAGAGAGAGAGAGATAGAGAGAGATAATGAGACATGGAAGAGGGATAGAGTGAAAACGAGGAAAGGACTAGAAGTTTTTTTTATGAAAAGGGGGAAAAAAAACCCACCCACACTTTTACATCAGACTGACGCACAAGCACTGACAGATCAGACATAAAAGGCCACATCCCCCTTCCTCCCCCTTCTCCATCACACCCCTCCCCTCACACACAAAGCCAGGCTGCTGCTCTGCTGACGTGGAGCCCAGTGCCAGCCTTCCAGAGGAGGCATCAACAAACACAGAGCGAGACAAACACAAACACCCACACGAACACACACACACTCTCAGACACACACACACAGACAGAAAAAACAGCAGCAGAGCCAAGAATAAGCCCCGAATCCAAAACAGACAAACCCTTATTTTAACTTTATGAGAGAGAGAGAGAGAGAGAGAGAGAGAGAGAGAGAGAGAGAGACAGAGAGAGAGAGAGAGAGAGACAGAGAGAGAGACAGAGAGAGAGAGAGACAGAGACAGACAGACAGACAGACAGAAAATAGAGAAATAGAGAAAAGAAAAATAATGAGACAGAACAAGAGAGAAAGTGAGGGTAAGGGAAGAAATGAAAAAAGAAAGAAACAAAGGCCTCCTTTCCACTGTGGGTCAAAACGGTTCTGAGCACACGAAACACTGAGGCCAGTTTTCTGAACACCTAGCTAATTTGGTCCCAAGAACTGTTCGGTGAGAGGGATTAATGCTGTAGGGATCCTCCGATTGGCTGCACAGTTGAATCACCTTTGTTTCGCCAGATCCAGAGTCTTTATATTTCCAATACAAAAATGTAACAGGTGCAACATATTCGACTGTTAACAGAAATGAAGTTGAGCCTTATCTATTAGAGACAGAACACAAACGTTGTTCCAGTCCTGATTTAGCAACACAACAACATACGGAAACAAACCGTAAACGGTCTAATGCACAGCAGCACAGAATGGAACAGCACGGCCTTAGTGACCAGGGCTCTGCAGTGAAGAGTCCATAAAGTGTCTACAAAGAGTAGAAGAACTAAGAAAGAAGAAGAAAGCAAAGGTCAATGAGAGAGAGAGAGAGAGATCAAAAGAAAAAAGGACAGAAAGAGAACAAATGTGAGAAAGCTAGAGGATTTATTGAAGAGAAAACAGAAAACAAAAAGCAAAACCAAAGAAATCACAGGGGAAGAAAGAGACAAAATAGATAGAAAAGAGAAAGCATACACAAGGAGAAGAACCAGAGAGACTGAAATAAGAGAGAGAGAATGTCATAGATCCGCTCCTGTACAGCAGATGGCAGAGAGCTGACTGGACTCTTCGGCCAGTCACCGGCAACCGTGCATCTGTGTTATTGGGCTGGTTCGGTTAGCTGGCAGTGAGAGTAAGAGAACAGGAGAGTAATAAAAAGATGAAAGCACGCACTCTCTTTTTGGACACGTTTGACTTTGTCCCTGGAAGCCGTCCTGACACAGCTCTTAATTACAGTTAATCCAGAGTAAAACACTGCAGGAGAAGGCCCCCCTGCCAGAGTCCAATTACAAATGCCCTCAAATCATTAAAGCAAACACAATCTCACCAATCGCTCCTCTAGAGCAAATGCTAATACCACAACACCACCAACGCACAACCTTCTTCAACGTAACCCGTCTTTTAAACAGCTGAAACCAATTCACCACTCATTTCATTTCTGAGGTCCAAGCATGGTGTCCTTTGATGTTTATGGAATTCTCTTGTTCTTCATTTCATTTCATTTGGAGCACTTTTCAGGTATGGAATTCTGGTCCTGTATGGCCAGATTCCTGCACAGTTCTGGGCTTTTCCTTCTCAAGCACACCTGATTAAACTCACTTATTAAGCGTCAGGTTTAGGAGTTGTGTTAAAGCATGGAAATTTGCACACCGTGCTGGACTCAATGCCCACCCTGATGCACAACCAGATAATTAGAGCTCTAGAACAACGTGACAAGCCTTTTGTGACGCTACTAACAGAAGAATCAGCTTTGATGAAGAGCAGTGTATGTTTATGCAATTTTGAACGTGGATGCTGAATAATTCATTGCATCCGCCGTAGCACCGCCACGAGTGCCCCAGTGACATCTCGAGAGTCCAGTGACGTCCGTCACTGACCCCAAGAGGAAGGGAAGGAAGGACGGCACGTGTTTATGAAACAAAGCAGCCAACTCCTTCACTTCTGGCCTTTCGATTTCATAAAACGGAGAGATAAAAATAAAAGAGGAAAACAGAAGGCAGAGTCTCTGGAGGATAATTCGTCCAATTCCCTGGACAGTGTTCAGAGGGGAATGTGGTGAGGCTAATTCGTTCATCGAGCCCATGCAGATTTATTAGTGATGAGCAGAACACCCCACCCCTGCTCCAATAAGCAGTTACACAAAGCCAATCTACATAAAGAAGTGGTGATGAAACACTCTCTTCTTCTGAAAGAAGTTCAGACACAAACTCCTAGAAGTAATACCACCACAAAAACAACTGGCACATGGACCGACACTTCTCTTGCTCTCTTCTACTTCAGTCTTTCTTTCTCATCCCCATTCTCTCCCTCACTCTCTCTCTCTCTCTCTCTATCTCTCCCTCCTGCTTCCCTCCCTCCAGGCAGCAACAGCAGAGAGGGATGAGTCACCGACTAGTTTATTCTCAAAGCTACGGACTGCAGATGCTGTGAATGAAGTGTGTGTGTGTGTGTGTGTGTCTGAGATTTAAAGGGTACGGAGTAGAGTTTACAGCGACACGAAAGGCCGAATGTAATCAGGTCACATGGCTCCATTTGGACGACACAGCCCACTGTGATTTGCACACCGTGTGTGTTTGTTTAGGCAAGGGCTAATTTGTTAATCCACTGTCCTCAGACCGACCTAAAGCATAACCCCTGTTCTCCTTCGTGTCAGTTATTGCTGTTTAGAGCAAGAGAATGTGCACATTAGCCCTGTGGCTCGAGTATAAAGCTAGAACTCCACTGCCGGTCTAGACGTGGTGACCTCTGTAAAGGACAGCGCAGATGGATGAGTGGCTAATGCTAGAGTGCTGAAAGCTGGACGCTTGCTTTAGTCATAACCAGAACACTCCAGTGAGAAGGCCTTATAAAAACACCCACATAGAGCCCACTCAAAGGCCATGCGCTTGCTTTCTCTCACACACTCACTGAGCCAGGATTCATGTATGCTTACACACACACACACACACACACACACACACACACACACACACACACACACACACACACACACACAAACCAGTCAACAGTGCCCAACTTCAAAAATCTTTTAAGTTGTTCCCAGTTTCTCATTTGCATAACTCCCGCTGCGGTTCACTAAACAAGCAGATGTTCCGACCTCCACAGATACTAGTAAACAATTATTTCTTTCAATATTCTAACATACAAAAAATGAACTTGAATCCATCTCACTGAGCATCTGTGGCATGTGCTAAATCAGGGGTCACCAAACCTCCTCCTGGAGAGATTCCTGCCCACAAACTTTTGATTCAATTCAACCAACCTGATCCAATTAACTGCTGCCTAAAGACCTTCTTGATTGGCTGACAGGTGTGTGTTAGTTCCGGATTGATGTTGAAACCTGCAGGAAGTTGGCTCTACAGGAGCAGGGTTGGTGACCCTGTGCTACACCAGTGTTTCCCAACCCCGTTCCCGGAGACACACCTGCTCGGCACGTTTCAGAGCTTACCCTACTCCCCACGCACCTGATTCATTAACGAGCCCTTCAGAGCTGCAAGCGGTGTGTTAACGCCAAAACGTGTAGGACAGGTGTGCCTCAATGAACAGGGTTGGGAAACACACTATTAGACAAACAAGGTGAATCCATGGAGGCCCCACCTTGCACGCTCTTATGGAGTTCGTTTCACAGAATTAAGCCCATGACACCTCCAGAAGGCTTAAGAGTGAGGTCTAGTGCACCAAACTCACTCCTTCCAAGCCCACTCCACAGACCAATCGCCAGCTTCATAACTGTACAACCACATCAGCCTCCCTGGTGACGAAGGTCGTATTAAGCTCCATTGGCACCATTAATGTATGTTCAGCGCAACCAGTTCTGTGTTGACTACAATCAACGTATAACTGCATAACTCCACACTGGCCTCCGGTGCTCCACATTGGCCACACCCAGCCCAAATGACACAGACAACATAAAGACAACAGTAAAATGAGTGGCTTTAATTCATGAAATGTGATGAGTACATGTATTTAACTTGCATCACGTACAGTGACATCTAGTTCACAGCCAAATTTAGCTTAACAGCTGACAATCAGGTTTAGTTTCTGTAGTACATGTTATGTTGTACATGGCTGTACAGAACAATGACTGACATCTACTCTGTATGTGTGTGCTTAGTGTGTTGCTTCTGTTCAAAAGAAATGCAGCATGGCTGGCCAAGCAAAACCTCTGCAAAACCTTGACACTTATTTTTGAAGACAAACAAGAAGAGACTCAAGGGAGAATGTACTGTACAAGGTTCTGAAATGATGCAATGTTTGTTGTCCCTGTTCACTGGGAAATTCGTGGCAAGTATGTACGTGTGCACCCCAGCAAAATACCATTTAAGCGGTCTCAGGTTTTAGGTGTGAAAAGGCCTTGGCAGATTCCTTGCACCCATCAATGGATAATACACAGATGGGTTTCCCAACTTAGCACAAGGAATACATGCTACATACAGCACTCTTGCAGATGCCAAAGTAGAATGTGACCCGCTGGGAAAATGAATCTGACCAACTGCCTACACAGCATGGGTCAACAATTTAGCTTAGCAATGGGAAGCTTATTCTAATGCCAAAGAAAAGCAAAGCCAGAAACACCAGACTACATTGAGACATGCAGGCGTCTGGTGGCTGACTGTTATTTTGATCATCTCAGAAAAAAGCCTAAGGATATAGTCACGTTTAAGTAACATGATGTGACATCAGGGTGGACCAGGGGCCAGGCTTAAAAACCACAATAACACCACTGGAGAAATATAGGATAAGGGCCATAACCAGCTAATGATAATGCTGCACTGGTGATTCTGAATGAAACCCATTGCTAACATACCAAAGCCACAAAAACCACGTGGGACAAGGCCTTTGGTCAGCAAGCTAATGCCGAGCTAGGGATTTTGGATGAGCCCTGTCATCAGTGCACTAAAAACAAGATAGCGATGTGAGACGAGGCAAGTCAGCTACATTTATATTGTTTAGCTAGCATGTAAATTCCTACATTTTCTTGTGCTTCAATATCTTCTGTGTGGCTGAAGAACAGTCTCCTGGCAGCATGGTTTTTGTCCAGGCCTGTTCACTACAGTGTTGAATTTTGGTAAACAATGTTTTCTTTTCTTTGATATTAAGTTGGATTAACTGAATGTTAGAGGCAAAACAAATTAAAGCATGCCTGAGGAATAGAGTCTGAACCTTTATGTCCTGCAGAGTAGAGCTGTGTTACAGGACAGGCATCAATCAGAATCACTCTAAAGGAACATTATACTGCTCTCACAAGCTTTAATTAAGACCACTTTAGCAATGCCACATACTGCAGTTTCTGGAACGCTGAGCCCAGGGCAGCCACGTTAGTGGCACTACTCTCCCTATTATAGGTCAGCAGAGTTTCAACATGAATATGAACCTGCAACTTAAGGCAAAAATGTACATAATGTATCTTTAATAAGACTGCAATGTTTTGTGATCATGCAGTGCATATGCATTGATTTAGTGCTAAATATCTTCACAAGAAAATGGATTTGAAGCTGAAATTGAGTGTAGATTTGCCTACAGTCCAGAAACAGTATCTCACCCACATACAAAACAACAGGGGGCCAAATTAGGAAATGCTTTTCCAGACATTGCGCCTGGTGGGATTTTAATTTGCCAGTCTTGCCATAATTGCCTCAGCCAAACACTGGTATTTACTGGCTAACGGAAATGCAGGTTTAATCTAGATTTTGGTGGTTCATTTGTGGTCAGTGGAAAGTGGAATTGTGAGTAAGCTTCCAGGCAAAGCTAAAAATGACAAGAATCATACCGCATCTGTACGACACTTCGGCTGAGGCCTCGCTTAGCTCAATGTGACTGGCCTGTTTGGTTTGAGTGGTTTACTACTCACCACCCCGGTACAAAGGTTATATTAACAGCCTCCAACCCATCCACCTTTTTCCACCTTATCATCTTTCCACAATCACATCTTCTCCGATTAAGCAAAAAGATACGCAGCGTTTGGCCCACACGTGGCATTTACGCACTTCTCTCCACTAAAAATACATGAATGAATCCAGAAATAAACCTGGGATGGAAAAACGAGGGGGGGGCAGATTTCAGTCCTGCCTCTGGCTCATTCTAAGGTTAAGGGTTAAATACAACACACACCCCTCCCCCTGCTCTCCACACCATGAGCGATGAGTCATCAATCCGCCGGCGTCACTGACAGACAAGCGCTCCCATCACCACGCCAGTTTGCACCAGCTCCACTCTTCTACATGCTGCTCCTCACCACTCGTTCCACCCAGTAAAAGAAAGGCACGCATAAACGCAGAGTACCCTCGCCATTTTAGTCTGGATAAGATGTGCTCTCCACATTGCTTACTGGAAAAGTCAGAGGTTATCCTCTATGGGGGAAGTGATCTCTCCACAACACATTATACCACATCCTCATGGTCACCGAGCCCTGCACAGCTTCCAAGTGTGAAAACAGCCTGAAAAAGATATCTGAGGTATGCTTCTGATGTTTCATCATCAGTATGTGGTCAAGCCACAGAGAGCAGTAGTGCAGTGAAGTCAAATACAGACTAAATAACAGGCTGCTCCAAGAGTGTGGTATGTGTGAAAGCTGTTTTTGAGCCTGAGAGCAATCCTCCTAAACTCAGTGGTCTGGCGTTCACTTCAAGCATACTCTGGCTTGGTCAATTGTGGAAGCTATACACTGTCAGAGCAGTGTGTTGGGGTGTGTGACTGGACCATTTTGTCGCATTATGACCGCTTTAACTCATCACCTCCTGCAGGGTGAAACACTATGCCCAGAAAGTGCTGTTCTTCAGTCTTGAATGTATCTAAAAGCTATAAAACAGATGAACCTAGGGTCTACCATTTAGTAAAAACGCGTGTAGTAAAAAATAATCCATGGCCCCAATGAAATTCTTCGGTGTAAAATAATGAATATAAATCACTAATCTAACAATAACGGGCCCCACCTCCAAATGAGCCCAGTATCGGTCCTTAGTGCAGAATTAATGCAGTCAAGACATCTGTGAAAACACCCTAAAACTACTGAAACATGCTATACTGGGTGCACAATTGGTTTCAAAAGCTGTAGTAGCCCTTTCTATTTTCAGCAACCACAACATAAAACAACCTCCAACAGCCAACTCGTACCATCACTCGATTATGCAAGTAACATCAAGCTCCGAATGTGCATTCAAGGTGAAATGAAAATGAATTAAAAGGAAAGTTTAATAAATATATCGCTTAAATCATGATCATTCCACTAATCTGCCATAACAAGAAAACGTTAGTGTGTGCTTTGTTGGTACAAATGGATCAGACGCAGCAGTGCTGGAGTGTTCAAATAGGATGAAGAACAGTCCACCAACTAGAAATATTCAGCCAACAGTGTCTCGTGTGCAGCACCTCGTGAGCACTGATGAACTAGAAGACGACCAAAAGCTGTGCACAAACAGCTGAGCTTCTGCCTCTGACTTTACATCTACAAGTTGGAGCAACTATGTAGGAGTGAGGGAACACACTGTTTAAGCACTCCAGCAGTACTGCGGTCTGATCCATTAATACCAGTGTGACACTCTAGCACCATGTCACCGTCACTGCAGTGCGGAGATGACCAAAATAATGCATGCTCTGTGGTGTTGCTGATCACCGAAGAACAAGGTGAAATGAAGCCAAGGACACACCTACATTGTAAATGGCGCTGACGGTGAGTGTTTGTTTAAATTGTGTGCTGATCAGCCATAACATTTTGACCACTTCCTTGTTTCTACAGTCAGCAGACACCATCTTCATAGATCAGCTTAAGAGGCGTACACAAAAAGAAATCCCACTAACAACAGCTGAAGGGTACGAATCGCACTTAAAGAGCACAATAAGAAAAACCTGTTGTTGTTTTTTTCCTAATCAATAGCTTCCCAGGGCACTGTAATCTTTCAATTACAGTCACACTACACTTCCTACTGTGGCTCCAACTGCCAATCAGAGACACTGGCTGAGCAAATCTTCTCTGAGCTAGTCACAGTTCTTAGTGTTTTCACACGTCCCACACAATGGCTGAACACAAAAGAGCTGTTCAGAGGCAGGGCATGTGTAAGACATCTCATTGCAATCCCACAGAGAGCAGACAACACTGTCTGACTGTTGTGACTGAGCTTCCAACACGTATAGCAATTAGGCCCAACAGTGACTGATGATAGGGTTGTTGATCAGAACAATTTGAATGAACCCACGCCAAATCGTACTGTAATGGTAGCATGACTGTGTCCCTTCAATGAATTTAAAGACGACACATTCAGTGATGCAACAGGGTCGCAAGAGAGCTAAAGTGAACTCGCAATACTGTAACAAGCACCACAAGCCAACACGACTGTTAGAACACGTACAAACAGAGACTGGAGCAAAAATCAAGGTTATCAGTCGTCAGTATCAGTTTTTCTTGAATGAATGGAAGCGATACGAACCAGAGACAAGGCAAATAGAAATATTTTGGGATTTCTTCTCACAGTCTCTCCTCTCTGGCCTTATACAACACCCTCAATAAGCTGTAGGGCAGTGAAGTCAGTTATTTATTTATTTTATAACTATACAGTAACCGCAGAATGAGTCATGACCATTTTTAGATGTGCACACGCATCATTAATTAAAAAATAAATTTAAATATACTCATCATCAAAAAAAAAAAAAAATTATGAATACACACACAAATACACGACATGGCCAAAAATATTAGTCACAGTAATATTTTGTTGGACCGCCTTTAGCTTTGATTACAGCACGCACCGTCTGCGGCATCTTTACCGCAAGCTTCTGCAATGTCACAACATTTATTTTTGTCCTGACTGGAATTCTTCTCCCCAAGGTCTTGAATTGATGATTGGAGATCTGGACCTCTGCACAAAGTCTTCTCCAGCACATCTGAATGAGGTTCAGGTCTGTGGTAGCTAATTCATGTGTGAAAATGATGTCTCATGCTCCCTGAACCACTCTTTCACAATTTGATGAACTGATGAATCCTGGTTTTGTCATCTTGGAATATGTCCACGCCATCAGGGAAGAAAAAAATCCACTGACGGAATAACCTTGTTGTTTAGTATATTCAGGTAGTCAGCTGACCTCATTTTTTGGGCACGTAACTCGATTTTAGTAGTTTCAGCTTCTCCTTAGACTTTTCTCTGCTTGATGCATGGCAGTAATTTGACCCTTCTGAAACAGATAACATCTTTTCCATGACCACAGGGTGTGTCTTTCGACATGGTTGTTTAACAAATGAGAAGCTACTCACTGCATCACTTAGGGTTGAATAACTTGTTGCCAGCTGAAACATAATCACCCATGCAGTAATTATCCAGTGGGAGGCTCTTACCCACTTCCTTAGTTAAATCCAGGTGGTGACCTTTTTTGGGCCAGGCAGTGTAGTTGTACCCAAAAGGAAGTGTCAGGTTGCAATGCCATTCGGAAGGAAGATAAAGGTTAACAGGAACAATAAACGTTGTAGTGTTAGAGAAAGGAAGCCTGTGATAATCCATCCCATGCGTCCTGAATATTCTCCGTCATTTCCTGCAGATTTTGTGGAGGGTTGATTGAGCGTCCAACAGCATCCCACACACTTTCAATTGGGGAAAAGGTCTGGCGATGTGACTGGCCATGGCATAGTATCTGTGCCTTCAAGGCAAGCTCTTCAGACGGCAGCAGCATGCAGACGAGCATTGTCAAAGTGACCGTATTGACGATCAAAGGTCTGGCACAGTATGAAATTTTGGTGCTGACCATGGAACCTTCACACATGGATTTAATGCTCATCTCCACCTAGACTAATGTGGAACTCCTCGCTGAAGATGACCTGCTGCCATTCTGAAGGAATCCAAGACAAGTCTGGCACAACACCACTGTAGTCATGCAATTTAATCAGTTCATTCCGAGTGTAGTACAGGGATGTGCAATCTTATCCCTGAAGGGCCAGTGTGTCTGAAGGTTTTCATTCCAACAAAGCAGGAGTAAGCCTGACCAACTGTTTGAAGATTGAGACCAATTGATTAAACAAGAAGAATCAGGTGTGCATCAGCTTGTTTGGAATGAAAACCTGCAGCCATGCTGGTCCTTTGTGGATAAGACTGAACACCCCTGGTGTCATATGAAAGCTATTGTGTCACTTATCACTAATCACTAAACCAATTTAAAACAAAGATAAGATGGGGAAAAAAGCTATTAAACAAGCAATATGGACATCCTAACAATGTTAAAACAACCATTTACTCAAGCCTTTAGTTCAGTGTCTCAAACTCAGCCCTGGCGTACCTCTGCCCAGCATATTTAATGGATTACCTGCTCCCCACACACCTGATTCAATGAATCAGCTCATTAACAAGCCTTTTCAGGGTTGCAGGGGCTGCAACAAAGCAGGGAATTCTCTAAAATGTGCAGTGCACAAGTGTGCCAGTCCTGAGTTTCTGACAATGCTCTAGTCAAACTATTGCACACAATGTAAAAACTCAAAATCAGCTTGTTAATAATGAGTATGGATCAAATCTAGCAGTGAACTTGTTGTCAATGGCCATTTGGAGCTGAAAATTTCCAAACACCAGAAAAAGCTTTCTGCCCTGTTCTTTGTAAAATCCTAAAAGGCTTACCTGTGATACACTGAAACTGACCATCCTCTCGCTGGATTGTGAAGGCCTCACCTGGGTTTACTTGCACCAAGATTACCTGAGAGAAGAAAGAGAGAAGACAAGGTAACTTCAGATATCTTCTTGCACATCATCTTAAAAGGCTTTTAGTCAGCTGCATGCTATTCTTACTTCAATACTTTTAGTTAGGCAGAGAGCAGAGGGTGGCTCCGGACTAGGATCACAGGTTGGAATCCTGGGTCATGCTGCTTGCTATCAGCAGCCAGATTAAGAGAGAGCAAAAGTGGCCATGCTCTTCAAGTGTTGTCTGAAGAGATGTGGGCCATGCTCTCAGTGTGATGTGGGGGAGAGCACATCATCTACCCACCCAGAGAGCGTGAAATTGGCCACGCTCTCCAAGTCTGACGTAACTCTTTTCAAACTGCTGCCATCTTTTGTATCATTGCATGACAGCCAATATGCTTTGGAAACTGACCATGCTCTCTCTGGGAGGGTAGATGGTGCTCTCTTCCAACATCACACTCAGTGGGGACACAGACACCTTTTGCTGGCCTTTTTCAGCCATTGTATCAGAGCCGGGGACCTGACACTTTCTTCGAAGCACGTTGGCCGTCATGCAATGATCTGAAAAATGGCGGCAGTTCCAAAAGCGGTGTTTGACGTCACATGTATTGAAGGTGACGGGCTTGTACTCACGCTCCTGTCGGGAGCATTGTATGTGATAGAGTGAAAGTACTAGTAGAGTTGGGGAACTATTGGGGATTTAAAAAGTCTTTGCCCCAGGAGGTAAAACTGCACCTTCTTTAAGAACTCTAGTGAAAACAGACTAATTCTACACGGACAAGCTGTTACCCAATCAGCCACAAACAATTTATTCTCTTCTGTGATGCTATAAATACATAACTGATTCACAAATAGATTAGAATCACTTTTGAAAAGTGCAGGAAATGGACTCATTTTGAGTCGACTAGATTTGACACATGGACTCTCAATCTCAGACGCACTCTTTTGAAAACTGGGAGGGAGTGTATTTGTTTTCAAAAAGCACTTAAAATCAATACGAGGTGTGAAAAGGGTGAGCATTTGCCATTTAAAAACTCTTCCCATAACAATCAATAAATGCATTCTGCTGAAGAGTGTGTGTGTGTGTGTGTGTGTGTGTGTGTGTGTGTGTGTGTGTGTGTGTGTGTGTGTGTGTGTGTGTGTGTGTGTGTGTGTGTGTGCGCACACATCACATGCTTGGAAAGCATCAGAACTAAATATATTTTATTAGCTTCTCTCTACAATGAACATGTTATGTCCAATTGTTTCCTTGACACCTTAAAGATATAACAGGACTTTTCCCTAATAGGATCTGCTTTTGTTGAAGGATTAAACATCCTGAGATCAGATTACTACAAAATGCTAGGATGAGCAGTAATACCATCTTTAACGTCAAACCTGACCATAGCATCATTGCAGGTTAATGAACTGGATCTGAAGTAAGAGGAATCACAAAATTCATAATGTGATTTAATACCATTCAGTGGTGTCTCGATATGATACAGAAAATACAAGGAGCAGGGTTGCAGAGGTATACTGGGTTTAGGTAATAATGATAAGCAAACCATGTACATTTCCTTAATACTGATACTGAGAAAATGCATCTGAACCGACAATTACAAATGTTACTTACAAAGGTTCAAGTAAATCTTGTTTTCATTCAATGAAAAGGTCATTAACTGGTTACACTAACAGCTAATAGTATTAATAAGAACTGTGAAATACTGTGTAGTGTGATGCTGTAAAATTGTGATATTGTCTGAGGTGAACACTTCTCAAACCATTGCACCTAGGGTTGCACAAAATTAGATAACAATATTGCAATTTTTTCTGTAATATTTTATTACGATATTAAAAAAAATTCGCCTGAAATCAGTGATCCAACAGGTCAAAATATTAAGATTGAACTCCACGTATCCAAAACTGGACTACAATAAATGATACTGGGCAGATACAAGCTACCTCTTGTACTTATGTCATGGAAGATCACCAAAAATTGAAAATTAGCAGCTACATGTACGTAGGCTAGACCTCAAACTGACTCTATACGCATAGTTCACCGCTACGGCTTTACACCGACTCTCAGCTCTACATTCAGCCTTATTAGAGCCTGTTCTAGCTATCACTTCTAAAGAACATCAGGTCCTATTTTAGCAATGTGCAGGTGAGGATCATGACTGACATTCCACACAGTGTGGAACACAAACTGTAAACAAGTGTTGAAACTAAAGAGCCTCATTATAGGAACTTAGCTGAGGTAGTTTGTTACAGATCCAGCGAGTGCCACACACACACACACACCACCATACAGAATTGATTCTGAATAACTACTGCTTGCAAAACATCAACATCCAACCAGTCAGGAGATGCAGCCAGCTATCTAAGCTTAGGTTTAGATTAGGTTAGTTAACAGACCTTAAATAACACACACTATAACACCAGCTCAGTTCCAAGGAATTCAGGTTCAAGTTACACACATTTAGAGAACAGAGGGCACAATTACAATGGTATGATACAAACTACACAGCCTGTTGATTCTGAGCAAAATAAACTCAGTTTTACATTCACAACTGTTTCTTTTCACAGGTCCATAAATTCCATTCCTTTCTGGCTCACCGCAGGTTGTTTAGTTGTCCTGCTGTCACAGCTGCTAACCGAAAAAGCGTGATTACGGACAATGACTGGTTTGGAATTCAGTGTAGTACTGTTGTCATCACGCTCATATTTAGAATGTGACCAAACTGGCTGTAGGTCAAATTTGTACACTGTTTGTGTACAAAGTAATTTAGAAACAGAAAGGTTTGCGTCAGTGGCTTCCAGCAGGATGATGCGGCTGAAAGATTAAAAACACTTCTTAACCAATCAGTCTGTAGGGCTGGAACTAACTGCTGTCAAACGGTAAATAAAGCTTACTCAGAAAGTGTTCCATCTATTTGTGGGTGTTATTATAAAAACTGACCTAAAAAAAAAAAAAAAAAAAAAAAAAAAAAAACTTACCGCTCCTTTAACAAAGCACCCCCCCTTTCCAATAAACCTGGAGCCCTGGGCTGCCATTAGATCATTCTGAAATGGCAGACGTGGTGAACTAGAAGGCAACGTTGCTGGCTATGACGTCTGAACTCACGTCACGTTTGCCTGCTTGAAACGAGATTGAGAGACAATAACGGTGCTCATCATTTGGCCTCATGCTCCATGAAATCAGTCAGATGAATCAGTCTTCCACTGAGCCTTTGTCGAGGAGAAGTCACAACACATCTGCCTCAGCAGAGAGCAGGGGCAGTGATCTATTACAGCGAAGCAGGGGTCCTGATCCAGGGGCCTTCACCAGGCAGTCTTTTCATTTACGGGATTGGTTTAAGTAAGCAGAGAACAGGCTCACGGCCTCAACCCGGAGTCTGAGCCACTGATCCTTATGTATGGAAAAGGCATAAAGGCCATAAGACTACATCAAACGCTGAAATGAAAGCATGGTGAATGAAAAGCAGTGCAGCTGAAACATCATTAGCCTGTCACGGCTGCTCACGTTTTTCACATTTGCCACAGCAGATAAGAAGCTGGATCCGTATAACCAGCTCGGATTCTGGACGGTCACTCACACAACGGAACTAATTCAGATGTCGCTTGCATGACAGGTTAAATGCACTAATAGAGTAAACCACCACTGTTAGATTAGACCTAACTGAACTGTCAGTTTCCTCAGTAAATGCTTTTTAAAAGAGGCTCAACGAGCCTAACAAGGCAGCCTGTATCACACACAACGCCAGAAATGTCTAACTTGATTGTTTCCCAGATTTTCAAACGCAAGTCTAGAAAGAGCATCCGAAATACACAAATGAAACAAGTGCTGCTTCTGTTTAAACACACAAGACCTCAAGGTTCCCCTTACTGCAGTGTAAACAACTACTGACCACACCAGAAGGAAGATCTAATGCTGAGCAAACCACATGCACAGCTGCTACAGCATATCCTCAATCAGTCTCACTTTAATCACTAGAAAGCCGATATTCCACGATCCATAGTATAACAATTCCAGCCAATCAAATCCTCAATTTCTGGAACTAATCTAAAGAAAACTATACAAGCACACACTTTCAGTTTACCTCAGTCTTGTTGCTCTCATACTGCGTGTACTCCCACGGCATAGGGGTCCGGCTGCGGATCTCCCCCAGCACAGCCATCCTCTGCACTTCCTTCTCACTGCCCGTTCCCATTCATGAATGCCACGGAGACACAGGCACGCACACACCAGTTCCTACGTCTACACACACGCACACAAATGAACGAAGGTGCGCACGCACGCACGCACACACACAAGCATGTTCTCACACACCCACACTAGTAAACAGTGATGCATGAGCGAGACCATGCTACGTGGGGGGTGGAGGGAGGTCTTATTGAATTAGAGTCAAGGCACTACATGTTTGTATTTTGGCTGCGCACACGAGAGTGTATGTGTGTGTGTGTGTGTGTGTGTGTGTGATGTGTGAATTTCACTTGCTTTCATGTCTCTTTTGTTCTTGCAAACAGCTGGCTATTCTTCTCTTATTCATCTCTGAGCCACGTCAATCCAGCACACAGAGCATGTCACGATTTGTTTTGGCTCTTCCTTTCTGCTGCTTCTGACACAGTAACGTGTGTGTGCGTGTGTGTGTGTGTGTGTGTGTGTGTGTGTGTGTGTGTGTGTGTGTGTGTGTGTGTGTGTGTGTGTGTGTGTGTGTGCACAAGCGTGTGTGTGGCAGAAAAAGAATGAACTGTCACTTACTGTTGCCCGCATCTCTCCCTTTCATTCAGAGGCGGTAGCTTCAGCAGGGCTGGCCACAGAGTTAAAAAGAACAGGAAAAAAAGAAGAAGAAAAAAAAATAAATCTAGTACAAGCCCCCAACCCCCCCACACACCACAGTGCTCCGGGGGGCTGGAGTCACCTTCTCTCGCTTTTACCCGCCACTCATGAGACAAGATGGACAGTTGCAGTGCGTTCGACACATTAGGGAGGGGGGGCCCTCCTGAACTCCTAACCCCCCCCGAGCTCCACCCCCCAAGCTCGCCACATACCGATATAAAGGAGGATGGAGAGCTCTCGCCTCTGGCTTGTAGCAGGAAGCTGTTTACTAGATAAAGGGAGCATAGCCCATATTTGCTCCCCCCTCTCTCTCTCTCTCTCTCTCGCTCTCTCTGCTTTATCTCTTTGCCTGTGCTCTTTGCAGCAGATGGATGTCTCTGTCTCTCCTCCCTCACTCACTCACTCTCTCTCGCTCTCTCTCATTTCTCTCTGGCTCCGACTTTGCCTCACTGCCACTGCCAGTCTCCACAGCAACCCCTTCAACAAATAAGCCGTAGCGATGTCCGCACCGCACCGTGCCGGGAGAGGGGAGGACAGCTAATCACCTGCGCTCTGCTCACAAGAGGAAGGAGGGAGTGGGGGGAGTGGTGGTGGTGAGGGGGGACACGAGGGGGGAACGGACGGAAGTGAGACGGGAAGGCCATGGATGAGTGAACAGTCAGTCATCTGTCTTTTTTCCTCCGATTCCAAAAGAAAAAAGCTCACAATTCTCACCTTCGGCTTGGTCTCTTAGCAGCACCATGTCGTGATTGTGCGACAGCTGTGTGCAGATTGTATGTGTGTATGAAGTACATGAACAACTGATTTCAACAAATACTGCAATATTTTATATTATAGAGAACAACTATACTGAGGTAAACGGAGTACATTTTCATTCATATATACAAAGTGATCACAGTTGTCACCAAAATAAAACACACTAATTCGCTACTTGATGTGCACGGTCACTCACACACCAACCCTCCCCCATCCCCTCTCCATTTGCAAAGGGACATGCTACACAGCTTCTATTAATACTATGATCGATGTGTAAGAAGATTAGGTTGGGGGGCTTCTCAGGCTTCTCTGTTAAAGGCCCACCCACATCTTCAATTCTCCACTAGCTGTGCAAGAATCAGTTCCTGAGATGGTATTTAATCCAACACAAAGTAGATTCATTCCAGATCAATGTTTATTTATGCTTAAAACTGACCATGGAAATCATGTAGTCTGGGTGCCACGAAAAATAAAATGCTCTGGAGGACAATGGCAAGCAATTCCTTACCATATACTATTTTAACATATACAGGTCAGAACTGTAGAGCCCCTTTCACATTGCTTAGACCACAAAAATGATGAGTGACAAGTTCAAAACCAGGAAACCTTTTCTGACAGTAAAGCCTGGAGGCATCAGGCAATCAAAACTGCTATTCTCAAAGCAGTAATGCTCAGCCTTCAAGAGAACGCTCACTAAACACCCTGATAAACTCCACAACAATAAAAGCAATACTTCCATTTTGTTAGCAGAAGATCTGCTCAAAAGGAAGTCGACTTCTCAGAGGAGGAGCAGAAAAGAGGCAAAAATGACAGCCTAATTACTGTAATAACTTTAGAGGGTAGAAATTGTGGAACTAAAATGTCAAAGATAAGAGCTTCAGCATCCAGGGATGAGACTGACAATGATGTGCACACAGAGATTACAGATAGGGACATGTAATTCCTTCTGTGGCGTCACGGACATGCTGAACTTGCCGGGGGAAAAAAAGCACAAGGCTTTCGGTGGGGAAGAGTGGGAGGGGGTGAGAGTGATTAGCAAACACTGCTACAGCAGTTAGCGCTGGCTTTATCACCCTGGAGATGGGCCAGTGCTGGCGTTGTGTTCACGACTGTTAGCGACTGACGTCTCTCCCCCCCCTCGGTGAGTCAGGGCTCAGGTTCCTCAGTATTTGTTCCTCTTTAATTGTTTACCATGTAGCGACGTGGCATTGCAGTGAAACAGCAGCGTGTGGAGGTGGAGAGGAAGAGGGTGGTCTTTAATGTAGAGCAGGTGCGCCAATATAAAAAGCTGTGTCAACAGAGGTGACGAGCTGACCGCAACAGGAAACTGACAAGTCTGAGAGACTTACCTAAATTTCTACCTCCATATTTAGGCCAGACGTGTCCTGAAAAGACTTTTGCATCAGCAGCATACAGTGAAAAGCTCATGGTACGAGGACTCTTAGGAGGGACAGAATACGTGAACAAAATTCAGTCAAATGCCCTACCTTTTCACAAGCCACGGGCAAAAGTAACTAGACAAACTGAGTGAGTCAGTGGTCTAATGTACCAGCACTGTGATTTGAGGACCTCATGTCCAATTCCCGGGTCATGCTGCTTGCCAACAGCAGCCGGAGTCTGTGCTCTCTGGGTGGCTTAATGGTGCTCTCTCCTTACATCACACCCAGTTCAATGCTGAAGCTCACAAGGTATCCTAACTGAGGTGGGCTTTTGACACTTAAATTGTGACAGAAAATTGGGGTCACGATATGTGACCAAGTTATTATGCCTCCGAGTCTCTTAATGCACCTACCAATATGATCCGATCTTTATGATTGCCATTAACTGCCTCTCGAAGACATGATACTGTGCTCTAAACAATGAATCAGAACTGGATTAGGATTAAAATAGCTGATGTCCGAGACATTCAAATGTGTCTCCATCTGCCCTGATCCTGATGACTTTACTTTTTACTGCTTTTCATGGTCTTTTCTATTGTGAAGTAGAGGATCCCTCTCTCACAATTCCCAGTAAAATTTGTCCCAGTTCTGAACTCCAACCAAAAATGGGCAGCATTAACCCCTTTCCCATCTGCACATTTCAGTTCAGTCCCACAGACCTGCATTTAGTCCATTTGATTGTGGTGTACTGGCGATTCTATAGAGCACTTTTCACAGCGGAGGCTGACAGACTGGCTACAGGCCTGAGTTCATTAAATTGTTTGATTATTTATTTGGTAATTATGCACAGAAATTACTATGTGACAATTATTGTTTTATAGATCCTATTTATTTGTGGGATTTTTCTACAGGTGAATGTTTCCTGTTCCTGTGAGAATACAAACTTGTACGTCCATCAGTTTGCTGACAGTCAGTGTTTCTCTCAAGTTAAGGCTCTAGGGCAGTGGTTTTCAAAATGTGGGTCACAGTGTGGGAATAACTGGGTTGCAGAAAGGCTGCATCAATCCTTTTTTTTTTTTTAAATCAATGCTCAACAAAGTACGTTTGACATTTGAAAAGGTAAAACGCTATTTTTATACAGCATATGTTCACAATGTGGCCATGTTTAGTAATTATGCTGATCACACATTAAAGTGTCACGTGGACAACGACAGGGGCATGTGTTCACCAAACCAAACTATGTATGGGTTATCTTCTGTTTACCACAAGCTACAAACGTAAAAGCTCATTCTGTTCAGCTCAATACTGTACTTACACTAAACAAGGACAACTAAGTGCAAAGCTTTTTGTGAGTCGCACCAAATGTGTAAATAGTGTAGACATATGCATAAATAAGGCTTTTGTCATGGAATTGTTGTAAAGAAGAGCATGTAGAACATCTGTAAACTTTAGGCCTTTTTTCATTTCACAAAACATTCGATCAGCCATCCAACAAACACAGTCTCTAAGAAGAAATCTGGAAACTGCTGTTCAAACACACTACACAGACTCATTCCAATGTGCTGAAAAGACTAAATTAAAATACACATTTGCTGGGGCAACAAAGCCATTCGCTCAATTAAATGCTCAACATAAGTGGATCTGTGAAGCTCTTCCCAACATTACTAGAACTGAAACGTTACAAGTCTAAGGGTGGGTTGACACTTGGTAGATTTGGTTTTGTTATATACGAACAAAGAGAAGCAGCATTTCTCAGTTTAACCACGGAACCTAAGCCCAAAGTTCAGGACAGTCCAAAAGTTCTCTGGACAACTGCTGTTGTGTGGTTTGTTGGAATATGTGAGAAAACTGCCAGGTGCACACTAGTGCACACCAAACAATGGACTGTGACCTCACAAATAGGTCAGTTTCTGTCTGCTTCTTTAGAAGGTCTGATGTGGTTTGTTACCTGAACACGTTTTCTGTGTGTTTTATTTCAGGATTTGTCTGAACTATTACTGAGCAATATGACCTCAAATCAATATGACAATCAACTGGACATTTTACCACGATTACAACTAATTAATCATTAACACCCCCCACCCACAAATATCATCTTCATAGAAAGCCACAATGTGTCCAAATGATGGACACATTTCTCTTTGGTACCAACTGTTTGAGTTGTTTGGTCAGCTCTGTGTTTGAGTTTTTTTTTCCATGTTGCTTCCATGTCACGGACTGCACGGGGTGGAGTCACATGACTACACATACAACAGTAAGGGGACAGTACATAAAAACACAGTGGAAGTATAATAAAAAAAATTAATGAATGAAATCATCATGAGCAAGATCACGTCGGTTAGTTCGGAATGTCGGTTGCAATTAATTTTCAATCAATTGCCCAGCGCTATTCTGAACACTAAACAAACCAGAGTTAAGACGCAAAACTCAAGGTTCTGCTTTAGTCTGGAGTAAACTTCAAGTACATACATACCCCAAGAGCCAAGTGGAAATGGAAGCTCAAAACAGCATTAGTACTAAATACAGGGATAAATCTTTAATCATGATTTTCAAGATGCAAGTTTCAGACGACATAGCTGTCTTAGCTGACTGACTACATCTGAGTATGAGGAAATATTTATGAACTTCACTTCAGAAAATCAGTGACACCACTGCTCAACCACAAGCCTGTTACGATGTAAATTAACAGCAATTAATAAGAGTTGATTTCAAGCATTCAGAAGCCTAATGATACACGCTTCATCTGACAAACCTAAATAGCTTATAGTTTGTTTACATTTCCTTATTACAAACCTGATGAGGCTGCAAATCAGTTGTTAATTGAGACACATTTGACTGCAAATAAGGATAATGCTTTCCAGAAAAACCATCCAAGAGTACTGCACTGCTAACAAAGTAACAAATAATGACAAAAAGTAACAAAGATCTGTCATTAAAACAGCCTGTTAAGGGACAATTTCTGCCTGTGTGTCAAAATATGGTGACAAATATCACTGTGAAAATGTCTTTAAATACTGCAATAATATTTTATCACATTGCCCACCAACATTCACACCAGCCAGAAGAGGCTTTAGATTTGTAGATTAGAAAAACATGTGCAATGCATTTATCAAATGTCCAAAAATGTACAAACCGCACAGCCAGAAAACTGCTTTCTGTCACAAAAGAAAACTATATAGACCCCTCGTACATTTCCTGTGTGAATAGTACAGCTGCATGAATGACAGTCATGGCACCAACTGCGCCACTGTACAAACAGCAATAAGCAACACAGCCCACTGGGTGCTAGTGGCGAGAAGCAAGGTGAGGGAGTTAAGCAGGGCTCAAGCAGTAGAGTATCAGAGCGTCACTGTGGGGTGTATTGACTTACACAGTGAAGCGCCCATGAAATCAATCCGACTGGTGGCAACCGGGGATGACCGTTCTCTAAACAGGCCTCTCTGCTGTGCTAAGACTGAGACATGGGTGGGTGGTGGCGTAGGGCCAATAAAGGCTTATGCATCAAGCGGCTGCATCTTCAGCATGACTCACAGTTCAAACAGTCCGGCTCCTCACTCGGTCGCTCCTTCTCTATTTGGTCAGTTCATCGAGACATTTTTTGAAAAACAGGCCAAAGGAAAAACTGATACTTGGGTTGCGCTGATGTAGAGCTCGGAATCGTACAAAACTCTCATCAGTCCAAAAACTACAGTCACTACATCACTACCGAAAAGAACATTGGAAAATAGTGAACGAGGGAAACGAGCTGTGTGAAATCCACTTCCTGAGCCAAGACCTGCTCACCGTAAGAGAAACGGCCTATTGATGATTAAGATCTCACTCAGATCTGAACACACAAGAGAACACAAAGGCACAGAGCCTCGTCACGTCACCGCAAGCACAAAAGCTGAGTTTGAGAAGCAGTTTGCATTTGGTTGCATGTTATGTTACTGAAAGCTATTATGTGAATGCAACCATATCCTTTCCGTGTTATCAGCATGCTCTTGGTGACGAGTGAGAACCTGGCACAATGAATAGGAAGTACTGTTAACTGAGACATATTTCGAGCCCTGCAAAAAATCCTCTCAGCCGTCAGCCATTTTCTCTCTTATTAGTCATTACAATCTCTAAAAGAGAACCAGAGGAAGGATGGACATATTGCTATGGAAACATTGCTTAGGTCATCAGTGACCAGAAGAAGGTGTAGCAATGGCTTGAGGGGATTGGGTGGGCGCAAAGGGACAAAAGACAAAAGTCTGGATGTGTCACTTTATGACTTGAGCAGGCACAGATCTGGCTGAATTGTGCATAACTCAGGTAGGATGTAGGAAGTACATGTAGGATGAGACGTTTGAAATGGCTCTGGCAGTGGCTACTGCATGACATTCCCAGCACCAGTGATGCAGCCTCAGGTGCAGAATAACGCAAAAGCAACAGATCTCCCCCCGCTCTGCTCCGCCCCTGCCCTCCCCTCCTCCTCTTCCCCCACTCTACTTCACAGTCGTGTGGGTGCAATGCTGAAGAGACAAGCTTTGAGTCTGCATTATCAATAGCACTGATAATGCACTTCATTAATTAAACAGGACTAACGCGCAGTAGATCAATGTTCATTAAGCACTTATATTCGCAATATGCTCAGAAAAATTTACTGAGTATCACGATATAATTTATTGTGATATGATAAAACACCCATATTGCCCACCTCTAAACATCATCCACCCAACCAATCACTGACTGCTCCGTTACAGAAAATACTGTGAATTAGAAACAGCAATATTTCATTCAACTATCACCAATAACACTAGATCATCTTTCCCATCATATCTTTCTAAACACTGTATCAGTTCACAAACTTTATACTTCACTGGATTTGTCTGACAGATAAAAATGAGTTACTAATGTTTATTTATGTTTATTTTCAGGCTCTTTGTGAACTTCATAAAAGTTGCAAACTAAGCATTCAATAGTCCAAATGAACAGTACATGTAGTTCACAAAGCAGCACTTCCAAATGCCCTTACGCTTGTTGACATATTTGCTGGAGCCGGCTAGGGGTGGTTTTATTGCAATGTGTGTGAAGACAGCTGTTCCAAAGCATATTTACCAAGTACTGTGATGTACTGTGTGGTCTCTCAAAGCTGACAAGATCCTTCACTTCATTACTAGATATTATGTTCAAACGTTCATTATTCCTGCTGTCATTTCAGCTGCTATTTGAGGCTGAAGGATTTGTTTTTCACTGGAGTCAAGCTCAGTCAATTCAAGTGTGCTTTGAACAGGAATGCACACATGAGATATTACAGTAAACGTTCTCAGAGTGAATAAACGTCATAAATGTAGAGCGAATGAAAGACAGACATTTTATTCGTATATTTAAATGCATAGCCAAGAAATTATATTTGCTCTCCTCAAAGCCAGTGGGACATAAAGTGATGTCATGTGAGGCTTGTAGCGCTGAACAGACTGTAAAGTTTCAGGAAATTATGTAATGACTGAAGTAATGCCACAACAATTACAAAGAGGTCATTTTTGGATAGTACTAAATTTTAATGATGTGTCACATTCTCAAATTTTCCCATCACTGGAGACAGGTAGTTCCTGCTTATTAGTGGAACTTTTTTTATTGCATAATGCTGCATCCAGTTTCATTTTCCCTAATTTCTCATCATTTCTGCAAAATGGTCACAACAGTTCCATCACAGGAGAGAGGCAGTCTCTATACTAGCCTGGATACTCTTGGTTTTAAGCTTATAATAATTTAGTAAATTTGCTGCACTGTCGAGAAAGTCGGCTAACTCATCACAATGAACTAGTCTACATAGTACGACGCTTCCTAGTTCTAGGAGCACTAGCATTTATTTGCTTTCACACTCGTCCAAGCAAACAAAGACACCTTAATAGTCTGCATAATTTGATTTCTGGTCTCAGCTAAACCTTTAACAGGCTATATCCACCCCCAGTATCACCAGCTCTTCTGCCCGTGCATATTAGGGGATCGAGACAAGCACACGGACCTGGGGCAGTGACTTCATACAATTTTTAACCACATAAAGTGCAATTTAACAACTTAAAATGTTTGTTTTTTGGGGACAGGTTATTAGAAGCTCAATTTTGACAATGTGCATCTCTGGTCTTGCTAGAAGCAGTGCTCAAAGTAGGTTGGTTCTGAGTACCAGAACATACCAATCCTTACTAGGAATTCTCACAAGCTGCCAATATGTCAAAAGATTTGTCAAATGCCCACGATTTCATGAAATTAAATGCAGCTGTTTAAGTCCTGCATTCCTGCCACCACTATTTATACATATGTAAACAAATATACATCAAGAGTGTAAGACACGAGGCCCACAGGCTAGAACCAGCCTGATAAAGGCTCTAATCCAGCATAGATGTAAAATCTATTTTCAACACTGAAATTGAGTTCAGCCACTTATTAAAAGAAACCCACCCTCCCTGAACTGCACAGACTGGGAAAGAGCCAAACTGCAGCAGCAGAACCATCCAAAATGTGCATTTCAGTGCGAGTCCTGATTCAGTAAGAAAATGGTCATCCAGCACCCACTAAAGGTTTTTACTGTGATATTCAAGTTAATATTAAATACACTTCTTCCCAAGTGTACTACATCGTCAGTCCCTCCATGTGAATCAGAGGGGTACCAGCATTGTTTTACCACTTCAAGCACTGGATAGAAGGAACAGTGACCGGGCAAAGGGGACTGCCAGGCTTAAGACTTTACTATTCCGGAATATGGTTTCTGCCCTCTCCATTCTGATGTGGCAGCCAGAATAAAATCTGCAGAGCTTCAGAGTAAAGCACTCATTTTAACTTAAGCATTAACTGCATCACAAGAACCAGAGTTTGAGTCATAGCCATCCGTGACTGGAACCCCCTCTTCCCAATCACATGTAATGCTAACAATGTGGGCGTCTGTTCGTTGACGTTACAGAATTTGGAGCAATCATTCAGCTGTTCAAGGACGTTTCATCAGTAGTTTGAAAACAAGTGATGGCTGGATTCACCCAACTCTGAGAAAGCATATGAGTGCGCTCATCCTCCCAGCTCCTTGATGTTATTAATGCAAGTGGGCCAAGGCCTGACTTTAAGAGTTCTCTTGCGTAGCCAGGATGTAGAACAAGAGCTGTTTGCTGGAAAAGGAATCCTCAAACATAGGTATGACAATTCATGCAGTCATTACAATCCAGCAAAGAGCTAGATGGCCATTTTGGAAAGTCTGTGATGAGTAAACAATCAACGTTTCAGTCAATATATGTTACATGACCAGTAGGGTTGGGTACCAAACTCAGTGCTTTTCATGGGAACACAGTCAGGGCAGTCAAACCTAAACAGGTCTCAAGTGTGCTTACTAATATTTGTTTAATGAAACAAAGCTGGCAACACTTCTAACCTGAGCAAACACTCAACACGATAAATAAAGTTGTAAACTGTACCATATTTCAGGGTTTAACTGCAAAAATATATCAATAATGGTGCAAAATGCAGCCTTACTGCTTTTACTACAATCGTTCACACAGTGTATTCAAGCCATACACAGAAATATGGATCTTATATTCCAGTGAAAGACAAACTGCTTTCTTCTCAACACACTGTGTCCAACTTCAAACTGTACAGAACCAGCATTTTGGATTTCATTGCACATTTATTTTTTAACATCTCATTCAAACTCAGCCAAAGCTACTGTAAAATGAGTAAAACTAATGAGCCTAATGAGCCTGGGGAAGCAGAGTAAGGATTTTTGTCACCACTAACCTGAGAGTACATCACTCAGTCCAATATAGTGAGGACCAGAATACAGCAGCACTACACCATTAACAGCTCGAGCTGGACACTATTTATATCTACATCAGGATATAAACTAAGCAATAAGATATGGAATGATGCGATATCATTTATATTGAGTGTTAAAGAACATTCTTTTTCAATTTTGCAGAAACCTTTTTTTCTATTCTCTCACTCTGCTCCTCTCCCTGCTCTCAGCTCCTCCTCCTCTGCTCCCATTAATGCTCTCAAGTACACACTACGGAAGAGGCACTTTGTATAAAGATGAAATGAACAAATACTTAAATGCAGTAAAAAGACAGAATTTTCTAAGATCAAATTTTTTAACAGCATATATAGCATTTCTGCTAAAATATATCAGGATATGATTTTTTTTTGTCTGTATCACCCAACCCTACTTACAGCACAAAAGGCAACTGGTCTATCTTTATATGACAGTGGTAATACATCAAGCATGGCCAGAGATCTGAAGTGTCCTCACTTTGGTGTGTAAATTGTTCTAAATTTATATGTATGCATAAATATATGATCAACTATCAGCTCAAACACGTGTGTGTGTGTGTGTGTGTGTGTGTGTGTGTGTGTGTGTGTGTGTGTGTGTTGATTAGTTAAATCAGGTGTGTTGGAAGCATGAAAACCTCTAAAATGAGCAGGGCAGGAGTGCCTCCAGTACCAGGTTTGAGAAACAATGCTATAAAGTACAGACAAAAGGTTCTATGTCCTTTGTTGCTTTAAATAATATTTTTCTGCTCATAATTTCACTTGTTTTTATTTTCCTCTTATGTAAAGTGACATAGTCCATGTTCTTTTTTGTTTTACTGTTGATCTGTATGACATAGCTTTTTATAAAAATATTTTATTTCAAATTTGATTGAATGACTAATCACACAGTATCAAAATTAAAACAAAAGAAAGCTTGAAATACATCACAAAATGTAAGGAACATAACATACCACAGTTTAACTTTTTGAATTAAATTAAAAAAAAAAAAAACTCAATATAATTTTTTTGGGCTGCACAAGTAATCATTCCAACAAATCATTAAATAAGCCTTAAAGAAACTTTTTTAAAGAATGTGAATAAGCTTAATCCAATATCAGGTTTCTTCTAGAATGCTCATTTAATGCATTAATCATTAAAAGATAAAAATGGTCAACACTTACTTTTCACAGGAGTGTCTACAAGCCCAACCAGCCCCTTAAACCATGTAGTTATCATGCATTGGATGAACTTGTTATTTGATACATTTGTTGTGACATTTAGGGGGGGGAGCATAGAGATGGCAATAGCGAAATGTCAGGCAACATTTAAATAAAAATGATTCTTGTGCTGCTGGGCCACAATAGATTGCAGGCTGGAACACCAAAGACCTAAAACAAGCAACATTTGGTGTATTTAGAGCTTGTGGTTTGTAACAAAGCCTGCCCTGCAGCAAACTGCTATAGTGACTGAGCTGCCTAGATAATGAGCTACTGTTGTGATTTTGTTGTGACAAGCTTCAATTTTGAGCTGCAAAACATAGCAACAACCATGTGTCAACAAAAGTGCTTACCATTCCAGACAAATGTTTTTTTTTTTTAAATCTATTTGAGCCACCATTCCATTTCACAGCACTTTAGTAGTCCTGTAAATTTCAATCCTGCTCCCTCTCAATTCTGTGCGAAGCTGGATGCTACTTTAAACAGCCAACAAAGCTACAGGCACATAAAATCCAAACTGTTTCAAAGCTGCATATAAACCAGGATCCACTGGAGGCTGTGAGAAGAAGGCAAATAAATAAAAGGTATAAAAGGGCAGCTGTCAGAACCCACAGGTAGGGCCTCGCAAAAGAAAGAAGGGGGAAAGTGGTTCTGGCAAACCTTTACAACTGGGAGAACAGCTGGGTACCTGCACTATTAGGTAAGTATTGATAAACAGGAGTCTGATTCATCCGAGTCCAGCTCCACTGCACACAAACAAGCCAGCAGCAAGGAGAGAAAGCGAGAGAGCAGAGGAGAGCACACAATGAGGAGAACAGGGTTGGGAGGGTGGGCAGCAAATTAATGGAAAATGTGAATCACACCTTGCATATTCCACTTTGTTTTCGTAAAAGAGCGATGATGATGCTGTTAAGCTGTGACTCCTGTGCAACACTGATATTTAGCCTATTTGTTTTCCGCTCTGATCTGGCTAGAGACTAACCAGTGGTGCGTTAATACCAAGCAGCACACTGGGTGACGGGCGGTGGGGGGGGTTTGGTGTTGGCTGAGTAAAAGTCTAGCTAGAAAGGTCAGGGATAGTAGGGATAGCCATCGTGGTACATTCTCATCACTGTGCTCACCCAGCTGAATGGCTCTGTCAGAGCCACAGACCCACCCACTGCAGTATCACAGCTTTTTCAACTCTTGAAATCCCCTATAAACGTGTGACTTCTCACACACTCTGTAGTGACTGTGGGTGACAAAATTTAAACTTTCTGCCATTCAACTTTACTGACAAAATATGGCATTAACTCTCAGTGTTCTGTCACACTGGTGAAAAAGGAAAACTGCTTCAAAACCAAAATGAATATTCAAGAGATCTCAAAAAATAAACAGAAAAACTACACTACTTATTATTTATCAGTAGAATGAGTGGAAAGTTAAACTTGCTCTGGAGCTAACTGACCTATCATGGGAGTAATCAGTCAGTAATCATTAATACTAGTCACTTCATTACCTGCTGTTCGTTTTTGTCCAAAATGATGCTGTTGTTTTAGCTTAGTAAAATGAGCTAACCCACAGAATCAGTGAACCGTTTCGCCGCAGGCTGCTGCATCGAGCTGGTGCTCCTGTGGTCAAAACTATACACAACAGAGCTGGGCGATATGACCACAAATCAATATCACAATTAAGTGAACATTCTTCCTTGATTACAATTAATCAACGATTATGGTGTGGGCTTTTTAATCAATAATGTAAAAAAGTTCAATGAAAAGTAGAATATAAATATCTTCTTGCATACTGTATTATACATCCTGAATCCCACCCTATGTTGATTTGTGTGTGCTTTTAGTGCTCGGGTGTGTTTCAATCTACCTAAATTCCCTATAAACATAGTCTGGGTGGTTTTTTTTCCTTCTATCTTACCTCATGTATACTGCTTTTGTTTTTTTCAAGATGGCGCTGCTGAGTCTGCTGCCTTTAGTCATAATAAGCATTTAACTCCATGTTGTACTTGTATAACTGTGTGCGTGACAAATAAAATGAACCTTGATTCGAGGATCTGAAAGTGGGTTGAGTTTATTTTCAATTCATAGCGCAGCATTAATACACAATATTCAACCACCTTTATGTTTCATAATCCCATACTTGAGTCGGGGGTCTCCACACTTTGGGTGTTTGTGGGGGTCAGATTCTAGCCACCACTATTACTAAACAGCAGCACTGAATGGAGGAGAGCAGACTGATGACTGAAGCGGGAAATGACTGACCTCATACATGCAGGAATTACGTACTGATATTAATGGAAAACAAACATTAATTTCATAAATTTGAAAAAATAAAAGACTCTTTGACAAAATAATTATGTATTTTCAGCATAAACATCATCCATAACATTGGCTAACCTTGACAGCCCAAAATCAAATCATGATAAATTGTTGATACGGTTAGAGCTGAAAGAACACTGACTAACTGTGCATTTCAATAAAATCATTAGTGCAGTTCAACTGGAAACAATGAAAAACATTTTGAATATAAATCACTGTATGGGAGTATTGGAGAAGTATTTTAATTGCAGGTTTTAAAGACCTGTTGCTTGTTGAGGGTGCAACAGTCTCAGTCGAAGGCTTCATGTAGAAAACACTGCAGGCTGTTGCTTATAGCTGTGTGTGAAGATGACAGGTCTGGGTGATATGAACAAAAAAAATCATATCCTGATATATTTAGTTTTACGCAGATATACGATAGATCTAGGATTTAAAAAATATGTGAAAAAATTAGGACAGCACATGAAATCCTGAAAATATATCCTGAAATTTAATGTTCATTTATTCTTTATAAACACTGAGTGTTATGCCCCCTCCAAAGTCTGTATGCAAGAGTGAAAATGACGGTGGAGGGGAGCAGAGTAGAGGAGGAGCTGAAAGCAGGGGCCAAAGCAGAGCAAGGCAGCAGAAGTTTCTTTTTTAAATCTTTAAAACCTGATAGAAACATTGCTTTAGCTCATATGTTGCTCTGTTTGTAACCCATTCATGATATAAATGTTGATATGTACACTCACCCCTAGAAGATCAATGTGGAACCAAAGTTCAACCACAAGATCTACTGGTTCAGAACAAGTTCCAGTTAGTAATGACATGCATGCCGTGGAAAGCAGTCACACACAAGGCACACATGCGAGAGCACCAAGGGAAAGTTGCTGGCACGAGAAATCTTGCACACACAAGACTGTTTTGAAGCGTGTTTGTATGCGCAATGCTAAGCAGAGATGAAGCTCTACTGAAATCGTACTGAACCATGAGATCAGAACCATGAGGTCAGAACTATGTTACTGCATTTTAAAATACCATGCTAAATATTGTGTAAGATTTTAGATATTGTAAAATAAGATTTTTAGAAAAGCAAATTACAACTGTGTCATGAGCCTATGAAATCTTCGATGGTTGGTCATTATAGGGAACAAACACCATTATTTTTTTAGTTGTACTTTACACTTTAACAACGTTGTTCATAATTTCGTCCCATTTCAAAAACTTAAGGCAACAAATGGCTCTGATGTGCTGATAAACTTAGTCTCACTCATTTCACTCTGCAGTTCTGCTTATCGTGAGGCATTTTAAATACAATATCTACTGCAAATCTAAAGTGACCGCAGTGAAGCTATTCAAGCTGTAAATCTGAAGGAGTGTTTAATGGTATTCCCAAAATGTGACATTATGCAGTGCTCTGCAGTCTAATTTGAAAGCGGAATAGTGCTACAAAGGGAATATTATGCAGAAAATTTAGTTATAATTTTAGCTTAAATGTTTAAAAAATGTTCAACCCAGCTGTTTTATGACACCATTCTTCAACAACGTAAGGGCAGCCCTTCCTTTTCACACCAGTGAATGTAATTAGTGCTTGAATCCTTCTGTGAACACACTTTAGGGACAAAAGTTTAGGACACCTGCTCAGTAATGGTCTCTTCTTGAAATGAAGGGTTTTAAAAACTGAGTGTATCATGTTTTTGCTGGAGTAACTCTCTACTGTCCAGGGAAGCCTTTAGACCAGATTTTGGAAAATTGCTGTGAGGATTTGACTGCATTCAGTCTCCAGACTCCAGACCACTAGTAAGCTCAAGATGTTGAATGGTCACCACTCCATCTCATCCCCAACTGATCCAAAAAGTATTGGATGGATCCCCATTGTTGCAGAGAAGACAGTTCCACTGCTCCACAGCACAATACTAGGGGGCGTTATACCCCTCTATGCCACACCTGGCATTAGACATTGTGACAATAAGTTCTCTACAGGGATTAGAAAAGCTGTTAGTGTGTCAGAATTTGGTACAACTTAAAGTAGCTGAATGCACTCATTAGAAGGTGTCCCCATAAACATTCAGACCTACAATGTATAAATTGCAAAATCTCAAAACTGCCTCCACAAACACACAAACCTCACCCGAGATGGTGTTCCACTAAAAAGAAGAACATAGTAATTACTGGCTCAGAGGGAGCATTCCATGATTTCACTAAGCTATGCATTTAAAAACCTGCCGGTTTTTATGAATGAGCCAAGCAGGAGGTGATAAAATTAACAGAGTAGAAGAGAGGTGATGAGACATGTAACAAGAATGGAAAGTGGGCTGGCATGAATGCATTTGCATTTTCCAGCTCTTTAAAAGTCCAGTGAACCGAAGGGCTGTCTGACCATGACCGCAGGGGGCTATGAAGGTAACCGAACACCCAGAAAATTGCCATCACCTATACTGCCCCAGCTTTCCTTACACACAGCAGGGAAATGTTCCTTCAGCAGTAATCATGGCCAAATCAGCATGAACCCACTTTATGTGCACAAGATGGACAGCACCAGCATCAGTCCTATCATGAACGCTCGCTCTCCAAGTAATAGTCCCGAGGTCAAAAGGAAGAGCTCTCACCCACCACTTTTATTCATGCCATAATACAGCTCGATGCCAGTGCTCGGCTATGACGCACTGCCTGAACACACCCATGACCCATCTTATAGCCAGTTATAGTAGAACTCAATACGTTACACAATAAAACATATACAACTGTAATACCCGAGTTAGATCAATGCAAGCTTTACTCATATCTGGTCACACATAGAGATGTGCCTTCCCGCAGAGTTTATATTTTCCTAATCCGACAAATAATTGTCTTCAAGTGCCTGATTAGTTGGATCAGGTGTGCAGGATTTGTGCTATTTTATTAACATTAACTAAGTATCTGTTCTAAAATGACGCATTATGTCATACGTGAAATTGAAGGCAGGTTTAGCTCGAGGAACTCCACAGTATGTCCTGGATAATAATGAAGATTGAATAAATTACTGCACAAAACTCCTAAATTTTAGGGGCAACAGGAATATTTGCCTGCTTTGTTAAAACACAAACTATATCCATGGTTTCTTAACATTATCCCAATCTGAGGACACCCTACCTGTTGGGCTCCATCGCCATTGACCATGCTTGGTGGTGGTGGGGAGGTGAGAAGTGGGAGATCGGGGCTGAGTAACTGGCCAGACTCCAGTGGAGGGGTGTGGTCAGCCATGACTCCCTCATTCACACTAGAAAGAAAAAGAGAAGATAGTTAGTCGATAGCAAAGTTGTGATTGAAAGATCTTTGTAAAAAAAAAAAAAAATAAATTCCAGAAAATACCTGAAACTGCCTTTAAAGAAAAACAAAAATTCAAAGCAGAGCTTCGAAATTCTTTTGATCATGTATCTTTTGCACGTTACTCTAATAACAAACCAGAAATTATTTCTGCCTTTCTTCAACATTTAGAAATACTCGAAAAAAAAAAAAAAAATAAACCAAAATGACTGCTACTGTTCCATGCCGGACTGTCATGGAGTCACACAGAAGAGCAAGGGGTCATTTCAGTGACTGACTGACCACTGTGGAGGCACTGTGGTCAGTGTCAAAATCAATGGTTTCCAGAAGGCCTGGTGTGGGGTGCAATTTCATACAATGCAAGATTACTTTTGGTCTTCATTACAGGCACTTTAACAGCCAAACGTTACAACCAGTGGTCCTACCTTTTTTAAACACACATTCCGATGCACTGTCCCAACAGGACGAAGCTCGTCCACATTGAGCTCGCCTTGAAGACAGATTCTATGCCATTGGCAGCTGGATGCTATTGGATGTCGTATCAAAATTCCCCCCCTCCACAAAATCTGCAGCAACTGAGTGAGGGTATTCAAGCTGCACAGGCTGGGTTACCACAGGACACCACTAGGAAGCTCTACAACTTTGGCTTGTTACGTTAAACCCGAAACCATACGGACAGACGCTACTTTTGTATAGGTCAATAAATATTGCCCACAGTCAGTCAGTTATTTACTGTTCCTGATAACCTTTATCTTCCTCCTGAATAGAATTCCAAACCAACACTTCTTTCTGGGTGCAACTATTTGTAAAAAATACATTTTTAATTTAATAAATTAATTAATTATGTTAATAAATTACTTTCATATATTGTGTAATGTGTAAAACATAAGATCACACTCAATTCTGCCCTTTTTCTCAAATTAAGAACATTTACAAGCACGTGGAGTCATTATATGAATGTGGCATTTTTCTCTTTGTCGTCCATAATTTGATTAATTTGATTTAATTTAATAAGTGCACATATAAGCGCCAATGCAACACTTCTCTTCCAGACTTAATCCAGCTGCATTATCTACAGACCATAACAGAATATGCAAACGTGCACACATCCAGCTCTAGGGCACCAAGTTCATTCACCTTCCTGAGGCCAGCTGAGGTACAATACTGAGTGGGAAGTCAAACGGCAGTTATTCTCGCACCAGTGGGTAACTTTGTGCCTACCTGTTCTTTTTACGGAGTTGTGCGTAACAGGGTGGCTATTTTAAGCCACACTCGTTGTATTTATGGACTGAGCACCTTGAGTGTTGTGCTACAATGCAATTCTACAGATATATCTGTACAACCACACCCACTGTACTCAACTAAAAAATGCAAATGACCCCACACCTGCCAGCCAAAGCAGGAAACGGATGACCACGGGGCAGCAGTTTTTCTCAAACACTCATCAGTCTCATTCTCTCTCCCTAATGCATCAGACTTACAGTGAGTCATAAGCAGGGCACTGAGGAGGAAATGGCACGTGTCTTTGAAACTAATTAGTATCTGGCATATGCGTGGCCTGGACCAATGGTGATCGGCTTAATCAGTCAGCCAGCCCCCTGCTTAAGCTCATACATCAAGTCAAGGGTGATGCTTGCTAGGATTAATCCCACTAAGATTTAGTTTAACTAACCGCTCACCACAAGCATTAGAGCTTTTACTGAATTTCCACAATGTCCACCATTAAGTCACTTTCACGCAGTTGAACACCACGAACAAACTAAAAGCAAAAAAAAAAAACGATGGACTCCACACATTTTTTCAATCAGATCCTGCCCCAAGTTCTGCATTGTTGCTGTTAAAATAAATCAGTGCTCCATTATTGTGGCTGCAGACCAAACAAATGAGCACCAATACAGAAGCAGAACAATTCATCTTGCTAGTAGCAACACATAAGCAAAGCCCAGAGTATAATAATGCAGAGGTTAACAAAGATACGGCAGAGATGAAAGGCTCTGGAATGAAGGCAAAATGGCCAAAAGCGACCAACTCCCTTGCACTCATGTGGAAAAGGGAAACTATAGGGGGTAATAAAGTGTGTATGGAGCAAAGAAAAGGAAAGTGTGGGAATTTGAGAGCTGTGGTGTTTCTAGCAACTTTTACAGAGAACAGAAGGCAAACAACATGTGGGACTTGGGTTATAAAATCAAACCCACTTTTTCAGAAAAAACAATTAAATCTGACTGTGAGAAATGGACTTTAGTACAAGAAGCCTGGAATGCTGTTTATTAGATGACCAATCAGTGCCCTGATCACGAACATTCATGACAACTAACAATGTTAATGAAATGTGCCTATATTTTATTAACCTCAGTTAAGCCACAGTTGACGACAAATGCTGTGTGCAATAATTTCCTGTCTGTAAAATATATAATGCGAAGGAAGATTTAGTAAAAAAAACTGGCTTCATTCAATGTAGTGACCTACCAATGTAATTACCTACAAAATAACAAATAAAAATCACAACTCACTTCTTGAAAAGGTGCTTCCATAGCTGTGACTACAGATAACCAGTCGAATGAAACTGCAAACTGGGACAGTTGGGATCAATCAGTGTGCCACCAGCAGTGTAATCTGATGTCAACAAATACCAGCCAGATCATCTTTCAGCAGACAAGATGCCTTCAGCTAAGGCTGGAACTTTAAACCGAGAGTCCTGAGAGCTTGCCAGTTTGATAAGTTCAGTGTGTCCCTATTCTACAAAAGCACCTGAAAGAGAAACTACTCCTTTCAACGTTATGACACCATTCACTTCGTCCTAATTTTACTCATAATTGTGCACTCGCATTTGAACTTTTATTCATTCAACCATCCAGAAAATGAAAACAGGATTGATGCCTGTCCCACACAAATCTGTCTAAAATCAATTTCATCCTGCAGTACAAAATTTAAATAGTAAAAAATCTATTATGCATGTTTCCCCAGGCCACTGGAAATCCACTAATAAGATCCATTCATAGATTTTCAGCCCCCCTGTCCGCCTCCCATCACGAAAGAAATCATTCTTTTAGACCTGGAATTAAATTAGGTCTGGTCATTATGTGGCAAGTTAAATGATATATAATAAGATATAAAATTACTACTCCAAAACGTATGTCACTACTATTTGTAAATTATCAAATTATATGTCATCTTTTCTTCTCAGCAAACACTTTAGTTGAGTTTAAAAACCAGCACTCTAATATGGTGCTCCTCTCCAATCAGCTTAAAGAACCCAAAGACCAGTATGCAGCAGTAGACTTATATGGCGAGAGGGGGAAGAGAATTCAGGACTAATAATTTACCAAAATGAACACACAACCCTAAAAATTACCATGCAAAAACCAACCCTAAAGTCATCCTTTTATCACGTTTCATTACTTTCCTTGGATACGAACACTCAAGTCTGAAGAACCACACTTTCATGTCATGGCATTTCACTCTGCACAAACACCTGTAAGCAAAGAGCCATTCTCAGAGAAGGAGAGCCGAGGCAGTCAGGCAACCCCACATGCAGTGCTGGAACTGGGTAGCTTACACGTTCACATTGGAGCAAACCCCAAACCACTGGTATCAGTATATGAGATCCAAATCCATTGCTGACAGATGTGCAAATGAACAAACACAGCTTGTCTAGTCCATGTAAAGAAGTACTACCGATAGAACAGGACTCTCTGGAGCAGATGAACATGAACCTATTGGCACCATGCCTGGAATGGCATAGAGGGGTATAAAGCTGAAAGAACTGTGTTCTCTGGAATGACGGTGATCCATCCAGTACTTTCGGGATGAGGTGGAGTAGCGATCAACCAACATCCTGATAATATTAAAGCTCATCACTGAACACAATCAGACCCTCATATCACAATTTAGCACAATGCCATCCCTGGGCAATAGAGAAAGTTACTCCAACAAAAGCAGGATAAGCTCATTTTAATACCCTTGATCGTGGACAAGCCTGTGTCCCAGTAGTGTTGATATAGTGCAGGGGTAACCAACCCTGCTCCTGGAGAGCTACTTACCTGCAGCCTTTAGATTCAACCCTACTCCACCACACCTGATCCAACCAATTACTGCTTTTAAAAGTTCCTGATGCGTTGAAAGGGGTGTGTTAGATTTGCGTTGGACCTGAAACCTGAAGGAAGGTAGCTCTCCATGAGCAGGGTTGGTGATCCCTGAAATAGTGCCCGTATCCATAAGACGTCATTGCTACAGAAGGGTGGCTACAGTGAGAACAAAGAGCTGTTTTAATCCCGACATTGAGTAACGAACCTCTGGGTGCCATACTGCTCTCGGAGCCCCTATCAGGCTGGGGTACAGGTGACACAGTGGAGCCCTGCCTGAATATCCAAATCTGCTCTCCAAGGGGCAAGAGGCCACAGAACGACCACGACTTCTTATTAGGACTTGTGAAAAAGAGAGAGAAGGCAATGACAGCCCCTCGTTGAGCGAGCCAGCTCATGTGCCGAGTCTCTGAGTCAGCTACAATTATTTCAAGTTGCAATGATGCTCTCCCAACCCCTGTTTGGCCACACACGCTTGGGTTCTGATTGTAACCTTATAGTACCCTTAACCCACAACTCCCACACAACACTACAAGATATGATAAGTGCACAGACGAGTGAAAAGGCTGAAATAAAGAGAGAACGAAGAAGACGTTCTGTGCAAGTGAAAAAAAAAACAAGCAAGGCAATGATCAACTGTGTGTAAAGTGTAGATGTGTTTGTACGAAGCTGCAAAACTGCTAACAGAACTGAGCTACTTCAAAGTGTAGCATGAACACTGTCTTTAGGGCTGACATAGAGCAGCTTTAGCCCACCCAGGCCGAGACTGCTGGCACTTAAAGGAGACGCACGCTATACAAGCAAGAATGAACTCCCCCCTGGTTTCAAAATAGAATATTTTACATTTTCCCTTCTACTAAAGAAATGTTCTTACTGTCAAAAAACAAGACATTAAAGAACTATGACCACAGACCATGCTGTCATGAGGGGAAAAAACACATTCTGTTGTGGACTGCCCAAGGTTTCTCATTGTTGCTTCATTTGGAATTCCAGGCATTTTGCTTTCTCTGCAGAGTTTTCTGTGAGCAACCAGGAAAAAACCCTTACTATTTTTAACCAAAATCTGACCTCATTGTACCTCAATCATTTGACTAAAAGTTTTGTGAATTGTCAGACACACGTCATTTTCAGTTTCAACTAAACGTACACTCTGAAAATCTCATCATCCATGACCACATCTGTCTTTCAAATGACAAACAACAACTACCAGAAACTCCTACAGTTTATAAAGTATCTACATTGAACAAGTAACTTTAAAATGTTCTTTCTGTGTAAGTGTGAAATAACCAGGAATATCATCCACCCACTCCCCAGTAGGGACAGGCGATATCAATATTCATATCGCTATATCGGGATATAAACAGAGTAAGATTGAGACAATATCATTTATATGGATTTTTAAAATTTGTTTAAATAACACTCCATTTCAATGCTGTGCGCTCTTTCTCTATCCTGCTCCACCACCACCATTAGGATCAAATTTTAATGTTTAATGTTTAAATGTAGTAAAAAAAAGGGAAGGATGACTTCATGGGTGTCCTAATTTTTTCACATCATATTCATTCAGCTAAAATATATCAGGATTTAAATGTTTGTTGCTATTATCCAGCCCTACTACCCAGCATTCTCCTCAGTACAGTGCGCCATAGACAGACAGGTAAAGAGCAGAAGACAGGCAGAGGGAGGGATGGAGGGAGAGAAGCCATGTAGAAGCACAAAAGTCTAAATATATTCTGATGACACTTTAACCTCACCTTCACCTGGCCTCTTCATCGGTCCAGAGAATCAGGATTGTTAAAGACCACAAAAAACGCAAGTGAAAACAAACCCAAAATGCATTTAAAACGGATACAAATCTGATCACTCCAGAAGGTGGTTTGAGACAGCTCTCAGCTACACTGTACAACGTAACTGCATTCGCCTCTCCGAGCCACATTCAACCTTAACTCCTCCTAGAACAACCGAAACTACTCCCCGTGCAGCACAAAACAGTCATTTTCTTGTCAGCATGGGCTGCAGAAGTTGTTGCCTTCCCCCAAGTTTGCTGGAACAAACAAAGGCATGAAAAACTGCACATTTGGAGGCAGCAACTATGTTTAGCAAAGCACAGAAGGCAGAATAGATAAATATCTGGCTGCTGTGTAACAGCAGATTCGCTTTATTTCAGGGACAATATATTGTGCAACCAAAAATAGCTATTGTCCGGCAAAGAAGGCACATTTAATTAACAAGTGTAAATGCATGTGGTTAAAATCTCACCAGGATGCAGTCCAGACATTAGTCACAAGAAGCAACCATGTGCAGAAAGTCTGTGTGATGTCTAGAACTCGGTTTGTATCGGAACACAGTATTTGAGACACAAATCGGACAGCTTATCAGATCAGCAAAAAAAGGAAAAAAGGGAAACAAACGTCCAGCAGCAAATTTAGTTTTCAAATTGACAGTATATTTTGTTAGTTACATTTGTATATATGCATAATTTTCATATCACTATTTATATTAGTGATGTGCCTTAATGTTCTCATGACATTGTTTACAAACCATAATGGTTCTATCCACATGACAAACATCTGCTCAGCCTGTATGTTTTCACCGCAGCTCTGCGTCCAGACTGAGAAAACTACTACTGTTATGGTTAAACAATTAATCCATGTTTCACCTGCATCCAAAACCGTGGGCGTTCCAGAGCTCTCATATCTCATCGCACTGTTTATATTGCAACATACAATGCATCCAGAAAAGTATTCACAGTGCTTCACTTTTTGCACAATGTTATGTCACAGCTGTATTTCAATCAATTAAATTCATTTGTGCCATCACAATTCTACACACAACACCCCACGGTGACAAAGTGACCATGTACTAGTAAAATTTAAAAATCACACGTACAGAAGTATTCACAGTCTTTGCCATGACACTCAAAAGTGTCAGATGCATCTTGTTTCCACTGATCATCCTTCGGATGTTTCTACAGCTTGACCCGACTACACCTGTGGTAAATTCAGTTCATTGAATAGGATTTTAGTGATCGTGGTAGAAGTACCTTAGCCGGGGATGTGACCAAGAACCCCATGATCACTCTGACAGAGCTCCACCACTGCTCTGTGGAGAGAAGAGAACCTTCCAGAAGGAAACTCATTTCTGCAGCACTCCACCAATCAGGCATGTATGGTAGATCGGTGGAATGCTGGAGTTTGCCAAAAGGCACCTAAAGGACTCTCAGACCGTGAGAAACAAATAGATTGAACTTTTGGACTGAATGTCAAGCATCATGTCTGGAGGAAACCAGGTTCTGCTCATCACAAAGCCAATACAATTCCTTCAGTGAAGCATGGTGGTGGCAGCATCATGCTGTGAGGGTGTTTTTTTCTCCAGCAGTACTGAGTGACTAATCAGGGTGGAAAGAAAAGATGACTGCAGCAAAGTACAGAGACATCCTTGATGATAACCTGCTCCAGCACTCTGGACCTCAGACTGGGACAAATGTTTATCTAACAGGAGAAAAACATCACAGGCTATTATGTGTAGAATTTTAGGGGAAGAATTAATTTAATCCATTTTGGAATAAGACTAACAAAAATGTGGAGAAAGTAAAGCACTGTGAAAACGTTCCAGATGTCCTGTAGATATAAATATTAATATAATCATCCAGCCCACTTTCTAATAAAGTCTCCACTTTTTCAGTGCAGAGTGATTAAGGCCAAAGAGTTCCTGATGAAACACAGGCAGATCTGTGCTGGACGTTCTCTCTTCCACTAACCTGCACCATCATTTCTCAACTACCGATATGAACTGATTTTCATCAGAGATAAAGCCTAACCATTTATTCTTTTAGAAAAACCAAAAATAAGGCTCCACCGCATTTTTCACCAAAGGAAATTATAGAAGACTGAAAGCACTCTGCTGTTGTCACCGTCAGGCTAACTTAACAGATTTCATCTTTTTTCTCATCACCTTTAAATGTCAGTTTCTGTGGTTAAAGCGTTTCTGTTCAGCAGCACTTGGTTTCAGTAGCCTTTTCAGTTTTGTACATCTGGTAAATCCTCGTTCCCACGTCACCTAAACAGCACAAACTCTGTCTGGGTTTTTCACAAACTGAATCAGGGCTGTCGAAATTCAGAAGTAAAGAACCATTGCTTTGAACACTTGTCAGTTTTCCCTTCTCAAACATACCAAATTCAAGGCCTTCATTTATTAATCCAATTACAAACTTTTCATAACTGTTTGATAAGGAACAATAGTATTTTAAATGATTAGACTTTAAGTTACATTTGTGAAAGAATATACAACAGTACCACTTAATTATCTTTGAAAAAGTTCTTGGGATTTGTGCTCAGGGAAAAAGACTTTGAGAAATGTAACCATCAGTTTAACTGCATTTAAGGGAAATACAGGGCTATGATAGGCTGACACCAACTCCACCACCATGACATGACACAGCCGAAAACAGTCCTGGCTTGCGGTCTGTGATGCACAATTGCGTCATGTCATAGCCCAAATTCAGCAGTAAGCGAGTACATTACACAGACATTTCTGGTTACAAACAGCCCTCCTGATAAACTACAGGAAACTGCATTGACCAATCTCACAATCCCTCTTTGAGAACCACTTCACATGCTCTCAATATAATACATTGTTTTCCATCATTAAATATGAGACACATTCAATGCACAGGTATTTACAATACATTTAATTGCCAGAAGCAATAAAGGACTCATTAGTAGGGGTGCCCCAATCCAGTTTCTCCCACTCCTCTCACATCAGTATATTTTAATGCTGAGCATTAGCAAATACATTTAGATACTCTGTGTTCTGATATAACTATTACAATAATAATAATAATAATAATAATAATAATTACTACAACTACATATTTGAGTAAGATATGCAGCTAATTAATACTGAAGTGGAAACATTATTATTATTCCAGTTAACTTTGAAATACTGCAGCTCATATTTGTCATGTACACATTGGAACTTGGAACTGTTGATGTTTTTGCTGATTACTGAGGTCAAGAAATCTGTTACAGGGCGGTGAATGCACTAATTATTATAAATAACATTTTCTGAAAAGTGTGCACATTAGCCAGCTTCCCTCAGTTTAACGAATTGTTCTGTGATGGTTTAAAGCCAATGAAAGGTGGTACTCATCTGTGGGAAAAATAAGAGTTTGGAGTTTCTGAGCAGCCAAAATTCAATTCAAGAGTAAATAAGTAGCAGCAGTGTATTTCCCCACTTAGTTTAGGTGGCATGGGAAAAACAGCAGATGTTACATCACATTTTCATGCTTCACATAACAGTTCACAAAATAGTCCACAGTACAGACTATAAACTGCTGCGTTAGCTTCTGAGAATGCTACACTGCGGCAGGCTCTGAATAATGTTTATTAATGGTATCAAGTAGATCAGTGTTCAGATCAGTGGCAGAAATCTCCAGCCATGATCTTGGAGGCACCCCTGCCCTGCACATTTTAGTCCTTTCCTTGTTCCCAACACACCTGATTCAACTAATCACTCAGAAGAAGTTGAGCTGAGTAGTATAATTGCTGATACATTATAATGTATTGAAACTTCAGATGCATCACATGAAAATATGTATTTTTACATCTATTCTTGCAGGTAGAAACTGTATAAACAGACCAGACAAGCTGAGGCTGCATTTAAAAAAGCAATTCTATGTGGGTATGGACAATACTCCTACATTGTGCTTCCCCAATTTAAACTTATACAGTTTTATTGATTCTCAAACTAACAATAAATGATGCTCAGCAGATTGTAGCCACAGACAGCAAGTAACTCCAAATACTCAGCTAATACTAGGCTAATAGTCCAACTTGCTTTTTTCTGTCATCATTCCAAGTTAGTTTGTTGAGCTCTTTACTTCCAAGAGCTCAAGCCCATACAATTCACACCAGCACAGGCTTGTGTAAGTTGGCCATCATTAATCTCACTTCTGCAGACGTGGCAGCGCAACTCAAATTCTCATCACAATCTGGCAACTGGCCAAATCTCAGCCTACTGATATTCGGAAGGATTAAATGCAACCTAATATGCTGTGGAACCACAAAAGCTTGCTACTCTGAACACAATGTGTACCTTTACCAGAAACAAATGGACACTGTGTTGGTTGGAGCACAAGTATGTGGCAAAAGGGTAAGGCATTACACTGGCAAGATATACAGACAATGTCTGCAATGTCTACAGCAGAAATGACCAATTCTGGAAGGTCAAAGTACAGCACAGTTTGGTGATTTAACCTGTTCACTACCAGGTTTAGAATGTGTGCTTGAGCAGCAAAATCACCAGGCTCATGGGTCAATGAGCATGTTTCACACCTCCTGGAAAGAACTGAACCATGAAACCAACTTTCTTAGATCTGCTCCCAGAAGATAGCTTTGCAACTAACAGGACACCTGTGGGGTAAAAGAAATTAGCTTTGGTGTCCCACCATTAAGAATTTTAAAAAGGATATGAAAGAAATGTCCATTTTAACCAATCCTAACTGCCATTATGATGAAACAACCTTTATCAGCAACCAGATTAAATGAAATTCCAAGGAATTCACAATTTATTCTAATATATTGGAAACAAGGAGGAAATAAGAGGAACTAGGCACTACTCCAAAGTGGTAGAAATTGGGGGACGTTTTGGACCAGCTAATAACAGGTGCCCCAATGCTATATCGTTTAAGCACAGTGCAAAACCAATGCAAAAACTATTACATCAAACACAAGAAGGGATCATGATTTTCATTCGTGCTTTTAAAAGATACGACAAAAACACAAACTCTATATGGGCTAATGGGCTGTATGATTGCTGATCTAAGCCACCCAATACAATGCCACCTCTTCAGCGATGGAGAAGAAACTTGAAATCTTTTGAAGCTGATTCAAGCAGTTTTTCTTTCTGTCAAAATTTCCTGATGAACAGACCTAAAGTGCTGCAAACTCAGGTAACAGAATGAGTGGGTTTCCATAAGTTGTCCTTTGGACCAAGTAAGACTTCCCAAACGGGCCACCATTGTTACAGCCCACACACAACAAACTTGAGCCATGTATACCTCATTTGTAGTGTACAACCCAGGTGGGGTCCTTGTTTAACCCCACCAGGTCTCATTACAGACACTGTTGTCTGTTATCCATATGAGGAGACAATGTGGGGGAAAAACATTGTGGTTCCCAGTTGGGCTACATATAAAGGCCCCACATGGGCTTGCACATATGATCTCCACTTTTCAGTTTGCAAGATCTGAACATTAATGAAAATCTGTGGATGAACTTCAAAAAAAACAGCACGTGAAAGGATGGCACAGGAATCTCTCAGAACTGTTAGACTTTTACAAAGAACAGTGGAGATGAAAATCCATCTAACAAGAACTGAAATATACTTGGATATCTAAAGAAAGTGTTTGCAAGCTTTGATACTTGACAATACTTTGCACAAAATTATGCTTCAGGGCCCTTTTACTTTTGAGTCAGTCACATGACCAGGAGGGGTTAAACATGGTCTGCATATGGATTGTGCACTGCACATGGGGCCTAGTTGGGACCCATGTGAGATTCAGGTAGATTGTAACAACGGGGTCCATTTGGGAGACCCAGGACCAGCACACTCAGAGCACACATCTATCTGGGCTCCACCTGGCCCACGTTCCACCCATGCAAGCCCATGAACACAGTGAAAGCAAAGGTGCTACAGCTGCACATTGCTGCGGTCAGCAGTATGTTCTCCGATGACGTGCTGATTTCAATACAAACCCACTTCCCAGTGCTGGGGAAGAAAGTGTGAAGCCCTGAGAGAGAAATCTGCAGGTCTGCAGATCAGAACCAGCACTGGATTCCAGTCCGAGCAGAATCCTTCACAGTCAGGCTGTGATGGACAGAATCGGCTGGATTTAGTTCAGCTCTAAGGTCTGAAAAGCAAGCGCACAGAGCAGACGGGCCCCTGGCTGAGTGCTGTGTCTTGCACTGAAGTGAAACGCAGAGACTAAGAGGGACCAGGCTGTGGAGGAGGAGGAGGACGTTCTGCTGACGTGTGCGTCCTGTCGCCGGATTCACGGCTGATGAAGTTGTTCGACAGTAAGGATCCAGAGGAAGGGGGGTTTACAGAAGACAGGCGGCTGTTTCAGCACATTTCTCTCCGTTTGGAGGAAAAACGGGCAGAAACGTTCGCTCGTGTAAACAAACGAGCCCGTTAGCCCCGGAGCTAACGGCTCACTCACCGCAGTCGGTTCTGGTTTTGCAGGGACAGTCGCTCGGCTTTGAAGGGGAAAGGTCTGAGAAGAGTGTCCCCCGGTCCCGAGCACGCCAGTTAGCTGCGAGGCTAAGTCAGAGCTCCGTGTATTCAGCTCCGCATCCTCCACTCGCCCTTCACAGCGGGGGGTTGATGGAACACCACCTCCTCTGCCAAACGCACCGAACTTTGCCCGCTGTTCTCCTCGCGCTCCTCACTCAGCCGCCATCGGACCGTGAGCTGGACTCTGGAACCTTTTGGAAAACCGCCATCATTCCCCCTTCAACAATGTACACAACCTCCCTGCGCATGCGCACACCCACCGAGCCCAAATATTACGTCGCCGCGCATGCGCACACCCACCGAGCCTAAACGTTACGCAGCCTTGCTGCGCATGCGCACACCCACCGAGCCAAATAGTACGCTGCCTTGCTGCTCATGCGCACACCATCCGACTCTAAATAGTACGCGCAGGCGCACAAAAACTATTAAAATTATTACACCGCCTAGCCATCCAATCAAAAATACGTATCTCTAAAAAGGTGACTTTAAAGGAGAAGGCCAAAGTAACCCTAACTTTAAATGGGAGTGAATGTAAAATAAAAGTTTGTTGTTTAGAGCTTTTCTATTGGTCTGCTCATCCAGAGTGATTTACACACTGAACAGAGCAGACACACGGTCAAAACATACTGAAATGTTTATGAAATGGATAGGTTTATTGGAAAGCTGGGTCTGTTTAGCCATTTTTTTTGCTCATCGTTTGAATGCCAGTTCTTTAGATTCTTTAGACAGAGTCTGTATGCAGGTTGACCATGTACACATGGACAGAGTAGTAGATTAGATTAGATTGGATTAGATAGATACTTTATTGATCCCTTACAAAGGAGTAAACATGCACTGGAATTTTATGCACTCATGGTTAGGACCTAGTATTACCCCCTTTGGTAAGTATCACATCTCATGAATGCTTTTGGTAGCCAGCCAAATGTCTTTCAGTTCTTGTTTTAGGGATTTTCATCTATTCTAGTCTTCCAGTTCTTTGAGATTCCTGGCCTTGCATTCACTGTTCTTTTGACATTTATTCACAGATTTGCACTAGGTGGTATTTATGAAGCTTTTTAATTTGCATATACTGGCCTTTCCTTATGACAATCATGAACATCATAACCCTAACTAATTCAGGTCTGAGACCTCTGTCAAAGGTGTGCAAATCTCCTAGGGTTCCCAAACGTTTGCAAGGAACTCCTTTCATTTGTTACACTCAAAAATTATACAAAAACAAAATAATAAACTGCTTAAAATGCATTGCTTAAACATTACATTGCTTAAAATGTATTATAAATGTATTTAAAAAATTGTTTAATTTTTAACTTTATGCCTTTTAGATTTCATTTCATCTTCAATTGTGTAACATTTGACCAGGGGTGCCTAAACGTTTGCATGCCACTGTAAATATTTGACTGCATGCATCTACTTTTACATGAGCAACCTTTTGTTGCTTTATTCATACTCTCATTGACATGCAGTATTTCTGTCCATTTCTGTTTTGAAGGAAATGGTGTAGGCCAGAGTGTAATAGATATAAAGGCAACTTAATTAAAAGTGAGCAAAATGTGTATGAGTACCATTTCTGTTTGGGTTGAAACTTGGAAATTGTTTGTTTAAAATCTGTAAATGAGTACACAAGGTGAAAGATACAAAAGTTCATGTGTCAGTGTCTGACATGCAGACCAGTGCAGAGGTCAGAAACCGCTCTTTATTCACTTGATTTTCAATCAGAATTTAATTTATAGTTTATTATAAATTATTCATTTTTAATTTTTTAAAATAGAAATAGAATACACTCTACTAACATTAAATAACAACATTAAACAAATATGTAATATTAAAAAAAGACATGTAGAGAATAGAACTCCTAACAACCATGCCAGTCCACCAAAACTGCTACAATCAGTTCTGTCCTTCCATTGTGAGAAGACAACTCAGCACATTGGTTAAGCAAGGGTGTGGGGATAAACTCAATAAACTCTTCCTGAGAAACAGGAAAAGTTTGTGAACCATTTAAAATTTTTGTAGTGTATATTTCTGCATTATATTGACCCAAAACACCATTAGAACTTTACACAAGTCCTAAAATAGATAAAGAGAATGTAATCAAACAAATGTCTGTTAGTTGCATAAGTATGTAATCCTTTGCTTTCACTGTCTTGTATGTTTAGGGTCGTTCTCTTGTTGCACAGCCCACATTCACTTGAGATTCAGCTCATGGACTGATGTCATGACATTTTCCTTTACAATTTACTGGTATAATTCAGAGCTTATTATTTCATTAATGATGCCAAGCCATCCTGGCCCAGATGCAGCAAAACAGGCCCAGTCGATGATACTATCACCACTATGTTTTGCACATGGATTATGTTTTTATGCTTGAATGCATCGTTCTCATGTCTTCAAACATAATGCTTCTCATTTAAACAAAAAGTCTGCAATTTTCTTTGTGGAGAGTGGTTTTCTCCAGATGGTTTTGTAACCTTTTACAACCTGATGAACAGCTTTACTTCTGAAGTAAATCTTTTTCTCCTTTGTTTGTGCCTAGATGCATTTCCAAAAGCATGTGTTGGGAAGGTCCAACTTTGATAGATCTTTGTTCTTTAAATAAAACACACTCACACGTAATTGTTTCCAATGATAGAAAACACCTGATTCTAAGTTCACTTTCAAATTCTAATCCTAAAGGTTCATATTTGCCACTCAGAGATATGTAATATTGGATCATTTTCATCAATAAATAAATAAGCAAGTGTCTCATTTGATTAATTTGGCTCTTCATAGCAACTTTTAGGACATGCAGAAATATATCATTCTAAATGGTTCACAAAATTTTAAGCACCACTGTTATATGATTTCCACTGTTTTCCTGATGACAAATAATGAATAACTTAATAATTGTTTAGACTGTAAATTTAAGCCCAAGCACTTTACTACCTGTTTAAGACCTATTATCAAGATCAGAATTACTGCATACTAGTTCACCACTACATTAGATTTGGCATTTGTTGTTTTCCAACAATTAGGAAATTAATCCCATCAGTACTTTTCTTCAAAGGTTTAGGCCCTTTCATGTAAACTTTAAGCAGCTTTGCGAGCTTAGAGTGAAATTAACATGCAGTGCATTCAGAAATGTAAATCTACTGGTGTAAGATGAAAGCATAACAGAAATGGGCAAAAAAATAAAATGCACAACTGATGCTTATGATGTCATTGATGCCTATGATGTCATGAAAGAATCTGCTACTGTTGCCCTGAGATAGCTTTCATCTACACTGACAGATTCCCATGTCTACCACAAAGGCTGCAATCCATGGTTATAGGTAATACATGTGTTACAGAGACACACCAGCAGGTGGAGCCAAAAGTAAATTCTTGGAGGACAGGGAATCTATAAATCTCTATTGCCCAAATCTCAAATTCCACAACCACTGCTGATAACATGCCTCTTTAATTAACTGCTGTAATTAAATTTAAAACTGCAGTAGTTATCATTTAATTAATATCCAGACCTTGCCAATCAACCCAAACTGTACACGATATGTGGACACTTCTAATGAACGCATTCAGCTACGTTAGGTTTCACCCATTGCTGATACAGATGTGCAAATGCACACACACACAGTTGTTTAGTCCATGTAGAAGTAGTGCATATAGAATAGGTCTCTCTGGAGCAGATGAACATGGCCCTTTTGACACTTTGATAACAATGCCAAGCATGGACTTGGAAAGAGGGGTATAAAGCCCTCAGGCACAGAGCACTGGAGCAGTAGAACTGTGTTCTCTGGAATGATGGTGCTCCATCAAATACTCCAGTACAATACAACATCCTGACCTCATTAAGGTTCTTGTCACAAATCTGCACAGAAACGCTCATAAATTTAATATAACTGCTTCCCTGGATAGTAGAGACAATTACTGCAACAAAAACAGTGATTCTAGAAGAAACCACAAAAAAGGTGTCCCAATACTTTTCCTTTTAACCATTATGACTGGGTGTTCTTTTGTGTGATCTAGTAAAGATCTTGTAAATAACCTTCATTTTCTCTGCTTTGTAAAACTATTGCTTCAGTCCTGGAGGGCCGGTCTCCAGTTTGGTAGATGCCCTATTCAAGCACACCTGATTCAAACCATCAGTTAAATACCAGACAGACTGGATGTGTTTGAGTAGAGTAACTACCCAACTTGGAGACTTAGAGACCACCTTCCAGGACCTGTGCACCCCGAACTGCGGTGGTACTTTTTAAATGTAATCGTAAATGTGCATATAGGCCCACTGTGCTCACACAAAGGGAAATTTGTCCCAATACACACAAGTGAATTCACAGGCAGTGAGCACACGAGTCTGCGGTTGTGGGTAGCCATATCCACAGCACCCAGTGGGGATTTATGTGCCTTACTTAAGGGCACGTTAATCATGTCATGCCAGTTCAGGGAATCAAAAAGGCAAGCGTCTAGTCACAAGGCTGGTTCCCTAAACACCAGGCCACGTCTGCCCTGAAAAGATCATTTATTTCTCTTTTTTGACTTTCACTCAAGTATATTGTGACTCCACTGTAAGTCATAGAAAGTGATACTAAAAAACAGATGAATGATGTACGTACTGTTTTGTACTCCAAGGTACAATATTGTATGTAACTGGTCCAAATGATTTTACTAAAAGGTACCTCAGTAGTGTTCAGCCCCAGCAGAAAGATTTGTGCTCTTTTTAGTACCAATCCATACTTCTCAGTGTGTACTGTTACTAAAATATCTCTTATATATCGTTTATTCCACGATATACTGTAGAATCTCTCCTACTTTATTTACCCATATTCATTACACATGATAGCTTTGTATGGACATAAGCATGTGTGTGTATGTGTTAAGAATTTGTAATTGTTTTGCAGTGTGTCAAAGATGTATATGACAGAAAATGATTAAAAAAAACAGAATTGTAAACATTCCAAACCGCTTATTCCTGAATAGGGTCACGGGTGAGCCGGTGCCCAGCCGGCAACTCTGAGCGCAAGGGCGGGAAACAACCCTAGACAGGGCGCTAATCCATCGTAGGGCACACACATGCACACACACATCCACACACTAAGGGCCACTTTAGAGTCACCAATTCACCTATCATGCATGTCTTTGGACTGTGGGGGAAACCGGAGTACCCGGAGGAAACCCACGCGAACACGGGGAGAACATATATATTAATCCCTCGTTATGTTACCTCTCCACCAGCCTGTTTTACCACAGTGTTCTTGTTCAGTGTCTTCTCTCTAATATTTTGTTTCCAAAGCTGTTGTCATAACACAGACTTCCTTTGACTGATTTTCTGCTCCATTAATTGTGTAAATGTATAAATAAGGCAACTTACTTCAATGCCCTACTGTAAATCTCTCATCATGACTTCCCCAAGCTGACCAAGTCACTTAGTTGCATTGTTTCCATTAGTTCCAATGTTTCCATTTCAGATGCTGATACCAGTCATTTCAAACTGGTAGTCATTATCAACAGATTTATCAGCTCTGTTACCTTAGAGACTCAACCTCTGAATCATTAATTCTGTACTGTACAAAACTATATCTCAGCAGAGAGTCTGATTTTACCTGTAAACTATTATATAATCATAAGTGTACATACACATACTCAAACACAACCAATATAAGAACTTATTTTGTCAGTAAAGTTGATGAGATGCTGGTTTGGACAACATGTATTTGGTTGCTGACATCTCTGTGTACTCCAGCCACTGTATGGATTAGTTCATTTCCAACATAAGTTTGTCTGATCTGAGTTTTCTGATAATGGTAATGTACTCGTGCACAATACTGCACATAGAATGTGTACAGAAAAGGCAAATTAGTTTCATCATCTTCATTTGTTTAACAATATATCTGAAAACTTTAATGATCACTCATTTATTATTTATAATTCCAACCCAGTCTCTGACATCTCTGAAGTCTCCACAACATATGGAGCTTCTAACATAGTCCTCTAACATATTGTCTTTGTCCAATGAAGAACATGTACAGTATGTCCAAAATGGCAACTTTACAGTACAATCCAAAAATGCTTTTAACTGAATGGAAGTGATTCATCCAGAATTATTTACACATTGTTCAGAGCAGATACAGGTTTTAAGCCAAAAACTAAAAATGGAGATACATGGTTTTCACTGGACAGCAGCAGATATGATGATTTTCTCTATTAAAGCAAATGCACTGGAGATGTTTCTTTAGAGAGTTGTGACCTCATCTAAGCCAGGAACATCAAACTTGCAGACAAATAATACAAACGTGAGTAAAGATAGTGTAACTGTAAAAGATACACACTTTAATGGAATTTTAAACTCAGACAGTACTGTTATTCAGCATGTCATCATCATCATTTTAATAGGCCCTAAAATGGAACCCAGTTGTACAAAGATAAATCTTAAAAGTGCAAAGAAAGATAATATTCCATAAAAAACTCAGTCACACAAATGCTAATAGCCTATACAAAGCCAGTAGACACAGAACGCAGATACATGCAGACAGGTTGCAGATTTATTTTCATCCAACATATTGTGTTGCATGATGACATTCACTGTCTAGTTTCTCAGCTCTACTGACCATACAGGAGCAATTTTAGATATATAATTACAGACCATGGTCCATCTGTTTCTATATTTTGTTAACCTCCTTTCACCCCGATCTTCAACAGTCAGGATCCAAAAGACCACCACAGAGCATGTATTACAGTATGTGGGTGGTGGGTCATTTTCAGCACTGCAGTTACATCAACATGGTGGTGATATGTTAGTGTCCCTGCTGGACTGAATCAGAAATATCCAGCCAAAAACATCCTGTTTGCAGTGTCCTGTGAGCACTGATTTAGGACTAGAGGATGACCAACACAAACTACAGAAACAGATGAGCTTCTGTCTCAGACTTTACATCTACAAAGTGGGGAAACTAGGTAACTAGGTGTGTAATAAAGTGGACAGTGAGTGGACAATGTTAAATGCACTGTGGTGTCTGATCCACTCATACCAGCACCATGTTACCTGCTTTGTGGTGGTCCTATGGGAACTTGACACTTGAAGAATCTTCAGAATGTGCAGTCCTATGAAGCTGAGGATGCTCTCACAAAAAAATATCACTTTCTACTGTTCATACAATACTTAAACATTTGCACAAATGTTGATGCAGGGCCCAGATCTTAGTTGAGCCCACATTTTACTGAGTGTAATCTTACTAAAAAAACTTCTGCAAGTCCTGGCACATCTGTTATTTTCATCTTTCACTCTGAGCGCAGGTGTCTTCCAACTTTGCCTTTGCTGTCCTTTGTGTCTGCTTGTTCCTGTAGTTGAATCTCTTGCTCTGGGTCCGCCTTTTCTTTTTCTGCCAGTAGCACCAGAAGTTTTCCCCAACAAAGAAGTAGAGCAGAGGGTCCAAGCAGCTGTTGCATGCAGCCAGGCAGAGCGTGACCACTGCAGCCTTTCTTATGTGTACAATGCGATGGCAAGAATCCCCATAGCCTTTTTCATAGGCCTCTTTTTCTGCATCCAGAAAGATGGTGCGCACTACATGGTAAGGCATGAAGCATACAAGAAAAATGAGGAGAACAATGACCACCAGTGCGCAGGACTTTTGGTACTGTGTCGCCTTTTTGCCTTGTACCTTTTTAAGCTGGAGCAGTTTCCCAGCCACAATTACATAACAAAAAGAAATGACAATAAAGGGTAGAATGAAGCCCAAGCACAACGCCCATTTGTTTAAGGTTATAATGGTATTCACCAAAGACAGGTCTAGCTCCAGACATTTGATGTGTCCAGTTGAATTCAGAGCCTCCCCTGACTCTAGAAGAGGGATGGAGGCCAAAGTCACAAACAGCCAAACGAAGACACATACCAGCACAGCTCCTCTGCTATTCTGTAGGTACATATAGCTGTAGGGCCTGACAATGGCCACGAAGCGAACTATGCTGAGCACCATTAAGAAAAAAATGCTGCCATACAAGTTAATGTAGAACACAAAACCCATGATGCGACAAGAAACATCTCCAAAGACCCAGTGGGAGTCCATGATGTAGTACATGGCTCGGAAAGGCAGCGAACACACCAACATCAGGTCAGAAATCAGGAGGTTCAGCATGAAGAGGTTAACCGGGCTGAAGGCCTGCATTGTCCTCCTCACACCAATGAAGAAACATAGCGAGATCAGGTTAGCAGTCATTCCGACGAGGAAGATAGATAGGTAGGCAGCTGGGTAGATGTTGTGCTTGAAGGCGCTGACTGAGCAGTTGCATTCCACAGTAGTGGTGATGTTCAGACAAGGCTGGGTCATCATAGCTCCTAGGTTACATCTGATTAGAATGAAGAAATATCTAGTAGAGACAATGAAAGTACAATCAACACAGAATAATACTCCATTGAAACAGTGTGTATAGTCCACTACACTGTAAAATGGAAAAATAGTCTGACCCTTTCAGTCCTGAAATGTGTTTTCTCCAGTTAATATGAGTAGTGTTCTTTTCTCTAATGCACCCAAAAATGTGACTCAACTTCTATTTATTTCGTTAACCATTCCTAAACTGGCTTGTTTAGGGACTATGGTAGCACTATGATCTGGAGATCACAGCTTCATAAATGATGAAAAATTTAAAAACACCTATTATTGAGGTTAACTGTACTTCATGTTGTAAACGTTGTGCAAAAGGTATTAAAATCAAGTAATTTAATAGGTTCAATTAGTAAGTCTGAAGAAACCGGTCTACATGAACATCAAAAATCATCTAAAAAAAAAAAAAAAAACTACGGAGATTTTTAAGTATAATGTGGGGTTTTTATATTACACACAGTATTATAGTATATATCATTGCTGCCATTTATAACCTATCCAGAATGCAACTTTACAAAAGGAAAGTTTAGATTTTTTTTTGGTCCATGATTTAACTGTAACACAATAAAGACGAAAATTTAAATGACAACAAAATTGGTTACAAAAAGGTATTTTGTGATATTATACATTACATATGACATGTTAGTGTCATAGAAGGTGTCATAATATTACTTCTAAACCAGGGTTTCTCAACCCTGTTCCTAGAGGCACCCCTGCCTTTTTTGTTTCAGCTTTAACACACACCATGCAGCTCTGAAGGGTTTCTTAATGAGCTGATTAGTTTACAATTTACGATCCTAAATTAATGACAGTACAAAACACACTTACCTGCCAAGTTCTGCCAAAGCCTGGTGCCTGTATTTAGATCTGTTACCATTTATCTGAAGTTAGGAAAGTGATCACGAGCAGCTTTCTCTCTCTGTGTGGTTTGCTGAGGCTGTTAGATGTTCACAGTTAGGTGCTCCACCCCATCAACTGCTCTGAACCCCTGGCTACCTTTAATGCTTTCATTGTAAACAGGTTGAACAGATTCATATCATGGATATAATTTCTTGTAAACGTCAGCCTAATGTACAGACCATAATCATCACTCTCTAAATAATCCTGTCTGTAGAAACGTCTCAGAAAGAGTTAAAAAAAATCCAACTGATTCCAAGTTGAGTTCTTTGCCTATAAAAGGTGAAAAGCATGTTCAAGCCTGACTAAGAATGCTGCATATCAATTTCAAAGCTGCAACACTGGATATGTGTTCAAGTTCCCCTTCTTGCCACAGAAATTCTAGAGTGCTGATCCAGACTGTCTCTCTTATTTATAATGACCCTACCAGCAAGCCCAGAACCCAGCCCATGACCATACATGAACATGGACAGGCTTTCACTGAAATTCTGCAGAAGCAGATATGTATGTTCTCTTTTACGTAGATTTAATGTCTAAAATAATACCCAAACTACGTATACAAGCTTAAACAAGCACTGAGCTATGTTTTAAGAAAGGTCATTGATAACTGATCTATGAGAAAAGGTGTAATAATGAAGACCACTGAACAAATATCAAATTTCATTATTTTAATTGAAATAATGTCTGTCACATATCCAAATAAGTTTTGACATTTGGTATCCGGCCTATTCTCTAGATGCTTTTACCCTAGAGAACCACAAAAGCATATTTAAAGCTGTTCAGGGGAAATGATCCACTTAAGATGTGGGAACATATTTTGTCAGTTATGATCAAAATAGAAACATTTGTTATGAAACAACATGCTTTACTCTGCCAAGAAACTGATGATGAATTTGAACAATATTTCAGCTCTCAGCATTACAACATTCCCAAACATGGTGTCAGAGTAACACTGACCTGCTTTAAACAACAGTACTAATCTCAGTCATTAAGAATATCTGGCTTTATTTGAAAACAGCATTTCATCTGATCAACAAGAACAACCGAAAGTAGTCCAAAAACAAAACCTGCCTTGACAGATAATATATGGGGCTTATATTGGCTTTTAAAATGTACTGTGTTTGGAAATCTCTCGTTTAGAAAATGATAACATTTGTGATATGTTCATGTTACAGCATAAAGAGAATTACAGATTTACTGAGGTCAGTAATGATTTTGGTATTGAAATGTTCTGGTGTTGCCACAGCAATTTGTGACCAGGAATCTTGGCCTCATGTCCGCTGGTAGTCCTTATTGTACAGCATTGGATGGGTTTAGGAACTTAATTTTGAACCATTTGGCACATTTTGACCAAAATTAAATAAGTTCCAGAACTAGAAAAGTACCCAGAGGGAACCAAACAATAGTAGGTTATACTGTAGTACGGACTGGACCAGTTTTTGAGTGTGCTTTCACTGGATATTATTCTTCGACAGCTCTTCACATCTGAAAAAATAGAACATAAATGACAGACAATGATGCCATTGAAGCAACAAAGGTGTCAGGAGAACATATGTTAGCATCCATTGTGGCCTACCAGGATTTCTACCGGTTCTCTTCTTGACCAGTCCATCCCTGATACAGCATTGGCAACACCAGTGCATTAATAATTTGTGTACTAACCTGCCAAACCTGCACTACTCAGATTAGAGTTTAGTCTAAAGCCTATAGTATTAGTGTGCAGCATGCAACTGGGACACAACAATGTTGACACCCTCAAATGTACTGGTCTACAGTTTCTTTCTACTGCAGATTGTGCAACACTCTGCTAATGATGCACCCTTGGTTTCAGTCAAAACTTGTGCAAACACCGCCCTATTTGCTGCAAGGTTCTAAGAATTGAGAATGGAACCAATTCAAGTGCTTTGAACTGCTTTAACTTGCTGTTGACAGATTGTGTAAGTATTTTTTCATTAAACTTAACACAAAAAAAGTTTGAAATATATCACTTTAAATGTAATGAATATAAAATACATGAGTTGAATTTTTTAATGAAATCATCAAAAACCATTTTCACAGTATTCTAATCCCCACCACATACACATACACATACTATACAGCTCCTCTATTCAACATACGTTAAGGGTTAAAAGTACTGGTGGAGATTCAGGAGGGGGTCGGTACAACTTTTTGTTGCACAACATACATTTCTGCCAGTTAAGTGTGGTGTGGGTTGTGTAAATATCGGGGAAGGTTTTCTTGGCACACTGGGAGATAACCCTAGTGGTCAACCTGCATGACCAAGAAGACTAAAACGATCAACCAACATGACCAGTTAGACTAAGATGGTTGACAGCATGACCAAAAAGCACAAGCAGAATGAATGAATATGCTGGTCAAGAGCTGGTTAACCAGCAATCTTATCTGGACACGTTCTCTCCTTCTCTCTTTGTCCTCCTCCTCCCTTCCTCTCCCTGTCCCTCCTACCCTCCTCTCCTTCTCTCCTCCTACCCTCCTCTCCTTCTCTCCTCCTCCCCTCCTTGTCCTCCTCCTCCCCTCCTCTCCATCCCTTCTCTCCTCCTCCTCTCCTCCTTTCAGCTCCCTCCTCTCCTGTCCTCCTCCCCTATCTCCTCCTCCCTCTCTCCCCCTCCTCTCCTCCTCCTATCCTCCTCTCCTCCTTTCGTCTTCTCCCTCCTTTTCTTGTCTTCCTACTCTCCTGTCCTCCTCCCCTCAGTCTCTTCTCCTCTCCTCCCTATCTCCTCCTCTCTCCTCCTCCTCTGTGAGGTGAAGGATTCAGTGGGCAGTAAAAATGACAGCAGGCGGTTAGGAGAGCTGTGGGGTGTCGGAACTGTTTGTTTTGGTGTGTGGGGCTCTGGAGAAGGTGGAGGTCCTGTGTGAAGAGCGTGCTGAAGGAGGAGGTGAGAAGCTGAGGTAAACAGGAGCTTCCTGTCGTTACTGTGGCTCAGTCAGGCTAATTCGCTAGCTCGACTGCTGCGCTGTTTATGTGTGAACTGAGCCGCAGACTTCAGCTTTGTGTTTATGTTTGTGTTTATGAACGTTGTGTGAAAATCAGCTCGATATTCTACTCCTAACCTCAACACTAACACTGTCTCCCAGATTGCCTGCTACAGCCAGAGCAGCTAAGCTAACGAGCTAACTGAGCCCAGCTGTGTTTACACCTCTATTGTTATTATTATTATTATTATTATTATTATTATTATTATTATTATTATTATTATTACTATTATTACCCGGTTTCCACAGAAAATAAAACTCTGGGAGCCACAAATACTGTTTGACATTTAAAATGAAGAAAACACTCTTATATTGCTTTTTCTTACCTTTACACTTTTTATAAACAACTATAGTGTGTTTCTTTTGAAATCCATGAAGTGCAACAGAAAAAAAATAATTTTATTTATATAATAAACACATTTTGAATACTTGAAAAAATAATCAAAGCGACACGCTGAGCTGATGGTCTTCAGGTTCTCAGTATAATTCCTTTTGTAATTTTGAGCAAGAGAGGCCTTCTGATCCTTAAAGATCTCCAAGCGTTTGAATTGGGACACCCACATGTGTTTGTCAGCTGTGTCAGCCAGATCCAGCTCAAGATCCAGATCCAGATCGGGTTGATTTACACCTGCCGCCTTTTGGCAGGTAAAGTGGCTTCTGCGAGTGTGACAGTTATTTTGAGCACAAAAAAAACCCAATAAAATTTCATTTTATTTTAATATTTGAAGATCACAATAATCGTACTTAGAACAAAAATAAATAAAAAAAGAACCAACACAAATAAAATACACTTCAAGGACTGCTGTACACCTGGCTGAGCCTCCCAGAAAGAGTTCTAGGTTACAGTCACTTTATGAAGTTTGGTGATAGAAAAATAATATTTAGAGATTTAGAAATTTCCTTGGGTTTAATCATTTTTTTCTCTCAGTTTAACTGAAGTGTCCACTTTAGGAAGTAATTTTGAAGGAGCCTTATTTAAACCTTTTGATTGTTGAAAGTGGGATCACCATGGTCGGAACCAAAGAGGGTTCTGAGGACTTTAGAAGGGTAGTTGTAGACATGTTTTTGAGATTGGGAAAGGACTTACAATCAGAACAAATAGAAAGCTGCTAAATAGTTCAATTTCATTTGCACAATCAGGCCTGCAGTACATCTGGCTGAGCCTCACTGGAAGAGAAAAGTCTTCAGGGCTGGGTTTCAGTCAGATAATGGAGTTTCAAGGTAGAAAAATAATATTTAGAGATTCAGATAGTTCCCTTGGTTTAATAAAAAAATCTGTGTCCCTTTAGGGAACGATTTATTGTTAAAGTGAGGGAATGATAGATTGTGTAAGCACATTATTAAATTAAAGGAGTGATTTATATCTCTAAGCATTATTTTTCTGCCTTGTTTCTGGGGACTCTATGATTGGCTTGTATAAATTATATATTCCAAATCTGTCAGGTTACTATTTGCTGCACATTGTGTTTTACATCTTATTAAAAGGCAGGTTCACTAGTATGGAATTGATTATCTTTCAGTTTAATTGATTTAGTGGTGAACAAACTGCTTTGACACTGGTTTGGCATGGTGTGATTTTCATTTCTTTGCCACCTTTGTTTTTATCTAACTTTTTTCTTCAGTTAAGGTCCAAGAAAAAAAAAAAGTAAGACTAAACAAATAATTCCACTTTTATTGGACAACTTGCACCAAAGCCTTTTGTCTATATAACATGGAACTTATATGTAGAGCTGCAGGCAGAGGAAACTACAACAGTCAGTTCATGTGTTCAAATGCTCAAAGCTTATTCAGGCCAGGTCCAGTTTAGAAGGACTTGGCTTGTGTTAAAGCTGCGATATTTCCCAGTGGCTGTACATCCCGTTCTCCTTGCTTGAGGAAAAACAAGTCTGTCTGTTTGTTTATCCTGTTTTCTGCAGAGTAGCATGCTAGACGTGGGAAAGTGGCCACTGTTTGCTCTCCTGCCTCCTGAGGAACTGCGACTCATCCGCCAGGCCTGTGTGTTTGGCAGTGCTGCTAATGAAGCACTTTACGTTACTGTCAATGATGAGGTATGTTTTGCTAATGAAAGGACAGTGCTGGTGTGTGATAGAAGCTCATCAAAAACGACAGTATGTAAAAAAAAACAGTAATAATTTGCAGAGATGTGATTTAGATATAAATTCAGTGGTTCAGATACATACTGTGCAGTCAGAGACACACACACACACAGTAGGAGTGCTAAGCAGATAGAGCTAAGCTATATATAGATCTGTAATACACCACAAGCCTTGTTTGTATCCTGAGAAGTGTGTGTCACTGGAGTCAAGCTGTTTCCACCATAAATTTAAGAGAATATTTCAGACATTTTTGAAATACTTTTCTCTACAGGCATGTGAAAAAACCCTTTTTTAACAATTAAAATATGACATGTGATTTTCATTTTAAGAGAAATTAGCTAAATATATTTAATGTAAATGTGTAAACAAAGATAGGACTCCCCCATATTTATTACTGTATTTTCCGGACTATGAACCGCACCGGAATATAAGCCGCACCCGCAAAGAAAAAAACCTGGAAAATTACATATGAGAAGAAAAGGCTGCACCTCATTATAAGCTACATGGTTTAAAGCGTGGAAAAAAAAAAGTAGCGGCTTATAGTCCGGAAAATACGGTAATACAAATTATTACTAACAATTTGAATCAGGTGACCACATCAGCTACAGATTATTAGAATGTGGTTAGAGAGAATATTGGAGGAGCCTGTCTTTTTTTGCCCTGTTTTTCTATTAGCTTGTAGTGGTATTAGACTTCACTGTTTCACATCTGAGTAGAACCACCAAACTTGCTGTAGCCTTATAGTATCTAAAGTGCTGATCCACTAAGCTTATCTATATTTGTTTACCCCACTTTTTAATCACTCTGGCCTTAGACACCATGTTTCCTTGACTAGGGTTGATATTCAGATTTCTATTGATATCCAGAACAGCTTGGAGAGCCATTATGTCTGCTGTTTTTACAATATCAGGGATAAGGGTGTTTACTCTCCATAGCATGAGTGATTTAAAAGTGCATAAGTGCTCTTACTGTAAACACATTTGCCATTGGTGTATGTACCTTGGCTGTGGTGTACTAAGCTATCAGCAGCTAAAGGAATGGACAGGAATCAGCTTTTAGATCCATAGAAACACTCCATTGTCATTCAGCAGCAGATGTGTTGCTGCTGTAATTCCACTCGGGCAGTTGTTATTTACTGTAAAGAGTGGTTTGAAATAGAGCAACCAGTGTTGCGTTTTGTGTCTGGATCTGGATTATTTTCACCCGGGAAGGTGAAATAATGTAATTGTACTACAGGATGTCTGTGAAGCTTATTGCCGATTTGCACAGGATTATAAATCTCATCATGAATATTATTATATTATTTTTATGGCCTGTTTTACAGGAGGGAAAAAAGTCTGGAAGTTTGGATTTGAGCACAGAAGGTGAAGCAAAGCAAGGGAAATATTAAAACAGAATGCTATTTAATACCTTTCAAACTCAATATAAATGATATCACCTCATCCTGATTTTTATATCCCGATTAGAATTATCGATTTATCGATAAGTAAAAGAAGACTCTGGGGGTTTAAATGCATTGATCTACTGTTTGCCACCAATCTTTACACATAAATTGTTCATTAAAATTGATTGTGTTTTTGATCATATTTACATTATTGCTGTATATATCAATATTTCTGTACACCCCTACTTTGTATATGAATTACGTGACCCCTACTGGAATTGATTTATTGTGCTTGACAGGATTCTCTGCTCCACATCACTTTTAAGGCTGAATCCTGCTAAATGCACTCTTTGGGTGATTTCACAGGTGTTTGCTCTGGGGACAAACTGCAGCGGCTGTTTGGGTTTGGGGGACATGCAAAGCACCATCGAGGCCAGACGGATAGATGTTTTGTGTGGGAAGAAGATTGTATCTCTCAGTTATGGCACAGGACCACATGTGGTAATTGCAACCGCAGGTGTGAAACATGTTTACTCACTTTTTTTTTTTTTTGTAATTTTCTGATTTAAAACGTATGATTTCATGTTATATCATTTTGTTATATAATTTGATTTGTAAATATTTCTCTTCATGCTGTGAAATCTGGTTCCATAATGTGTCTTTGTGCTACTGCTGAGATTAAATGAGAGTCTTCTGACGTCTTGAAGCTAGCTAGAGCTTTCTTGTTGTTAAGTCAATGCATGACTTGGATGTTTTAAGACAGAAATAGAACGTATTGTTTAAACCATTGTTTAAATCTGATTATGCTGCAAAGAACATGTAGTAAACACGCCCTTATTTTGGAAACTTTTCTTTCAGGTTTTGTCAAGTAATGTTTCTACATTTGGCAGAAACAACAGTAAAAGAACTGTATTTTAACATGAACACACAGACTCAACTCACTGTCTTTGTCTTCATCCTATGTAGAAGGAGAGGTCTATGCATGGGGCCACAACGGCTACAGCCAGTTGGGGAATGGCACCACAAACCATGGCCTGACCCCTGCCCTGGTCTCTACCAACCTCATTAGCAAGAGAGTGACAGAAGTGGCTTGTGGCTCCCATCATACCATTGCTCTTACCACTGAAGGAGAGGTCAGTGAGATGTCACACATATATTATATCAACAAAAATACTGTGAAATCGAGTGCCTAGCCATGCGTTCTGCCTTTACAATCATAGCGAAGGACTTGGTTATTCCAAAGAGGACTGACTGAGCGTGGTACTATAAAAGGATGTCTTCATTGCTACAGGTCAGATTATGCAAAGATAGAATGACATGGCCATAAAAGCTCCTGTAGGTGTAATATGTTGGTATCTCAATACTGTTATCCAATGCCTTTCCCGGTTTACAGCACTGGGAAAGAAAGTGCCCACTCCACATTATCAATTTTTCTGGTTTTACTATTTACAGGCACGTGTTTGGTTAAAATGAACATTTGTATTTTAATTTATGAAGCATTTACAAAAAATATTGCTATTTAGCTTTTTATTGCTATTTAAATTGGACTTACTTAGTTTTGTATGAAGGATTGAAGGAAAGAAACTGGTGCTTTATGTGTAGAGAAGCTGATTTAAGGAATAAAACCTTTATTGTGCACGTTTATTTATACAATTGTTTATTTATGTAAATACTTGCAATAATATTGCACAGATTTGACATTCTTGATTAAATGTAAAACATATTTCAATCCTAGACATTCTGATCTTAAATGTTTCTGCCTAAACCAAAGTACACACTACACAATTTTAGCTCCGATTTTTCTATCATAGACATGTTTTTGAGGTCATGTCCAAAACTCCACTGCTCAGTGACAGCACTGGGAATGGTTCAGTGGTGCAGTTTTGCTAGTCTGTGAGCTGTTGCAGCTTCTTGGTTTGAAAAGAAGTGTTGTTTGAGGTCCTCCATGACATCCAGTGGGAGCAGCAGCCTTTGAGAACCTGAGAGAAAACTCTTGTAGAATGTGCCAAAGAATAACAAACATGGCAAAGGGATTTTCCCTGTCTGCTTTCTCACAAGGGTTTTGTAAAACGGTGGGAGACACTGGTAGTTTTGAAGCTATTTCAAGCTATGCATAGCTATTGAAAGGTCATTTAAAGGAATTTAAAATGAATATTATTTCTGAATGTTATGATTTTAATATATTTACTCACTAAAATGTTGAAAATGGTAATATCAAGAAAGCATGGTTGGTGTACTTCATCTCTCTTCTTTATTTTCTTGATTGTATTTTTGTCTGTCATAAGTATTGTTGTTTGGATGATATATTGTCCCATATTGATATTGCCATTTAAAGGCCAATTTGTACCACCGATATTATATAATAGTATAATAATGTAATTACACCATTTTAAAGAGCAATTCATTTTGAAAAATTAAGGTTATTCATACTTTGAAATATAGCATTTTATATCCTAAATAAATAAAACAATAAAAAAAATACTAAGAGAAACCTAATGGGTGATATTGAGGTCAGCAAAATTGATTGAGTTCAAGTCCACATATTGTACAATAAAGCGTTGTAATCTTCATGACAGTCCTACTCCTCTGATAATCACTGCATCACTGCTACTCCTCCCATGTTTAGGTGTACGCTTGGGGCTACAACAACTCTGGACAGGTGGGCTCCGGTTCCACAGCCAACCAGCCAACCCCACGCAGAGTCAGCAGTTGCCTGCAGAACAAGGTGGTCGTCAACATTGCCTGTGGACAGCTATGCTCCATGGCTGTTCTGGACAATGGAGAGGTGACCGATCTCTCCTCTTGTGCTGTTTTATATCAGACAGTGTGCTGGTGTCAAGGGTCTTGTTGGAGCTTCTTTGGCTGTATTTAGGATGTTTGGGATACTTATGTATCAGCTGCATAAACACATTAAACATCTTGAATTGGGTCAGCCTAGTGCGCTCTAACAATGTACCATTTAACATCTGCAGTACTTACTATTGGAAGGTCAAGTATGGTGTTATTGTCCCTCTCAGTGATTCTGGGTAGCTGCATGTATTCTAACTGAGTACTGTGTTGACAGACCTACGGCTGGGGCTATAACTGTAACGGACAGCTGGGCTTGGGCAATAATGGCAACCAGCAAACACCCTGCCGTATCGCAGCTCTACAGGGAGTCAACATTGTACAGGTGAGGAAACAAACAGGTTTGCAAGGTGATTCAAGCTTTGTGACACTTTGGTTTGTGCAGTTTCACCTATCTAAGCTGTTTAAAGCTCTTAAAATTCATGGTTTTCTTCTACTGAAGCACTAGTCTAGCTTTATGTATAGTCGATAATAAAGTACATTCTTCAATGCCATAAATTTGATTGGCTGCGAATCATCATAATATATGCCAAAAACCAAAGTCAGTTGTTACATAACAGTTTAGCAGTCCTCAATGAAATTTTTCAGGACAGTAAAGCCTGTTTGTCTAGTCAGCCTCTAACTTATATGGATCTGTAAATGCCTGCTGTTTCCAGGTAGCCTGTGGTTATGCACATACACTGGCACTAACAGATGAGGGATTTGTTTATGCCTGGGGTGCCAACTCTTATGGGCAACTAGGTACGGGAAACAAGAGTAACCAAGCCTTACCCACGCTCATCAACATGGACAAAGAGAGGTAAACACAAGCTGCACTGTCAGAGAATTCCCAACAGATCTCTCTTAACAGATAGTTTAACAGATGCATTTTTCTGTGCTGAACGTTGTGTGCATCCTGTGGACGATTTGCGTATCTGCAGGTGTATTCAGGACGATGCAATTTGTATTTGTAATACACCAAACAGGCATAACACCACCTGCCTAATATTGAGCCTCCATTGTGCCACCACTGCTGATTTGACCATTAAAGAGACAGACCCCACAACACCCCTGTGTTCTGTGGTATCTGATATGAAGACAGATATTAACAGCAGATTCTTTAAATCCTGTGAGTTGTGAAATGGGGCCTCCATGGATTGCACCAATGAGGAATACCCCACCCCACAGAACTGCTTGATGTTCGAGTTCTATAGACATCATCATTTTACCTATTTCAAAAGTCTCCGATTAATATGCTTTTCCATTTTCCTGCTTTTAACACATTATGGCTGAGCAGTGTATTTATGGATGGTAAACACTAATTGTGTGTGTGTGTGTGTGTGTGTGTGTGTGTGTGTGTGTGTGTGTGTGTGTGTGTGTGTGTGTGTGTGTGTGTGTGTGTGTGTGTGTGTGTCATTGGCATATCTTTTGTCTATCCATTACCTTGTGTAACATTTCCTGACGGATGGATTAATAGAAAATTTTGTAAGAATTCACTAGATGAATATACATGCAAAAGTTTGAACACCCGAGGTCATTTTTTGAGAATGAAATGAAATGAAATGATTGAGCTCTGATGATCGGGGACCTGCAGTACCACCTTCCTGCATAGTTTACTGATTTCCTTCAGTTGAATCAGGTGTGGTTCAGCAGGAAGAGCACAAAGCTGTGTACGAGTGTGGCACTCCAGAACCAGAGCCTACCTATACTGCACTGTGTCTAGAGCACCTGTTTCTCAATAGTTGCTTTTGAAATCAGTGTTTATAATCAGGAGATTGTTTTCCTTTTGCTGCAGTACTCCACTACTCTTTACTCTCCAGAACGTATTCACAGCCCTTCACTTTTTACATGTCACAGCATTATTTCAAAATTGATTCAATTCATTTTTGCTGTCAACATTCTACACACAATACCCCACGGTGACAAAGTGAACATGTACATAAGTATTCACAGCCTCAAAATTGAGCTCAAGTGCATCTTGTTTCCACTGATCATCCTTCAGATGTACAGCTTAATTGGACACCTGTGATAATTCAGTTGATTGGGCATGATTTGTAGGCACATACCTGTTTATATAAGGTCCCATAGTAGACATTGCATCTCAGAGCACAAACCAAGCCATGAAGTCTTAAGAAATTGTCTGTAGATCTCTGAGACAGGATTTTATCGAGACACAGATCTGGGGAAGGGAACAGAAACATTTCTGTTACATTTAAGGTCCCAATGAGAAGAGGGGCCTCCATTAACTGTAAACGGAAGAAGTTTGGAACCACTAAGACTCTACCTTGAGCTGGCTGCTCAGACCAAACTGAGTGATTGTGGGAGAAGAATATTACATTTCTGCAGCACTCCACCAATCAGGAATTCATGGTAGAGCAGCCAGATGAAAGCCACTCCTCCATAAAAGGTACATGACGGCCCGACTGGAGTTTGCCAAAAGGCACCTAAAGGACTTTCAGACCTCGAGAAATAAAACATTTGATTTTTTTGCACTGAATGTCAAGCATTGTGTCTGAAAGAAACATGGCACTGTTCATCACCTATACCATTTGTACAGTGAAGCATGCAGCATGGTGACGGCAGCATCATGATGTGGGGATGTTTTCTGCAGCATGAACTGGGAGACAAGTCAGGGTCAAGGTAAAAATGACTGCAGTGATGTACTGCAGTGGCATTCTTGATGATAATCTGCTCCGGTGGATCTCAAACTGGGGTATGAAAGTTTATCTTCCAACAGGACACAAACACACAGCCTTTGCGACAACTCTGTGAATGCGGCCCAGCCAGAACCCAGATTTGAACCCAGATTTGAACTCAATACAACATCTCTGGAGATATCTAAAAATGGCTGTGTAGTGATACTCCCCATCCATTCTGACGGAGCTTGAGAGGTTTTGCAAAGAATTGGAGAAATGTCCCGAAAACAGATGTGTGAAGCTTGTAGCATGATACTAAAAAAGACTTAAGGCTGTGATTTCTGCCAAAGGTGCTTCAACATGAATGCTGTGGATATACGTACATACTTATGTACATTATATTTTGGTGTTATATTTTTTCATAAATTTTCAAAGATTTCAAACAAGATTTTTTCACTTTCTCATCCTGAGGTATTGTGTGTAGAATGTTGACAAAATGAATTGAATACATTTTGAAATAAGGCTCTAAAACAACAAAATGTGCCAAAAGTGAAGCACTGTGAGTACTTTCTGGATGAACTCTATCCCACTCAAGCTTACCCTGGAGAAAGTGGCTAGAGCCTGAGCACTGTCAGAATGTTAGAAACAGAGATGTCAGTGCAGTGGGGCTATACTCCTCTATGTACTGGATGGCATTGGGGCTTATCAGAATCAGAGTTACTTTATTAATCCCAGAGGGAAACAGCAAATTCTTACAGCTGCACCCATCTATATAAAACATAAAAATAGAATAATAATAATAATGATGATGATAATAATGATAATAATAATGATGATGATAATAATAATAATAATAATAATAATAATAATAATAATAATAGTAGTAGTAATAATAATAATAATAATAATAAACTAATAGAGTTGTTAAAAGAATAAACAGAATAAACACTTGTCCCATATATACATATATACATGTTAAAATACTTATGAAAAAGCCAGTGGTTATGATAATAAATAAATATGCACATTCAGAGTTATTGCACAGACTAACAAAATAAACAAATTGCACAAGTGAAACATAGTGGTTTCATCGTGTGATGTTTCCAGAGTGTCCTGTCATATTGACAGTTATTCTCTTTGGTGATTAAACTCTGTTCCCAGAGACTGCAGAACAGTGGGCTAAAATGGATAGAAATTATTTTTGTTTACTTATTCATTTATTTATTTGAGAGCGCAAGTATGTAAACTGTTTTTGTGGCTCCAGCTTTCAAACTAAATACCACTGTTATTTATCACAGACCTGCATCCTAAAAAAGGGTAAAGAATGTTTCAGTGCTTGTCATCGGCTTCTTTTGATGCACCTCTGTTGATGTCTGACCTCCCCTCATCCCTTCTTCCAGAATGGTGGAGGTAGCAGCGTGTCACACCAGCCACACGTCAGCAGCCAAGACGCAGAGTGGCCAGGTTCTGATGTGGGGTCAGTGTCGCGGGCAGGCTGTCCCCTACCCACACATCACACACTTCTCCAGCAGTGACGATGTGTTTGCCTGCTTTGCTACCCCTGCGGTCACCTGGCGTCTTCTCACTGTGGGTAAGAAGGATAGGAGACAGCAGCAGGATTGTTTGTTCACATTGTATTTGCACTGTTCAATTTTTCTTTAATTTTGCAGTTTGCGTCGACTTGCCATCAAAAATGTATGACAGTTATGAACATTTTGTTTGTTAGATGGAGATGACTATCTGACTGTGGCCCAGTCCCTGAAAAGAGAGTTTGACAGCCCAGAAATCTCAGACCTCAAGTTCCTTGTTGATGGGAAATCAATCCATGTTCACAAAGCCCTGCTCAAAATCAGGTATTTAGAGCTTTTCTCCAGAAAGGTTCCTAAAATAGTTTTCCAGCAGTTGCTTGCCTTTATTCCACTAAGGTGTTTTCATATGAAGCCATGCATGTTGAATTTTACTGTTGCACCTAGAAGAAAAGAAATTTCCCCTTCTGGTGTGGAATCAAGTTGGTTTTTATAATGAGCAAAACATATGCAGGGTGTTTCCCTACTGTTGAAAATGAGGAAGAGGATGGATTTTATTTAAATAATTTCAGGTTAGATGAGAACATACCAAGAATGTTGCTGAAGGCAAGACAAAACAAGGAAACAGAATAGATAGACATTCACTGCAACATAGTCATTTAGCATGTTGTAGCCTGCTCAAGGAAGTGGAACCTAATATTGAATAACATCCATTCGTAGTCTGTTCAGTTAGTCTTTAACCCCATGGCGCATAAATCAGTTGTGCAGGATATTAAATGTTTACAGAGACTGTCATACCTGGCAGATGTTATTTTCAGGAGATTGTAAGTTCTTTGCATTTGTCTTCCTTTGAGATATCTAAATTCTCTGAATATTTATATTTGTATGAATCTGACTGTTTGATCAATCTATTTTGCTCCTAAAAGATTTTGTTTTTTTGCATGTAAGGACAATAAAAACACTTCACACCTCTGTAATCATGTTGGCAGTGTTGAAAATGATTAGATGATTAGTTACTTCTAATGATGAGATTGACAAGTTCATTTATAATAAACTCTTCATAATACTTGACAGTGGTACAAAAAAAACTAAATATCTTTTATTATTTTTGTTATTTATGTATGTTTCAGTTTTTTTCCTTTCTGTGCTTTTTTGCCACTGGATCTGGATCTGGAGTTAAAGATTTGGTGCATGAAAAATATTCATTTTTACAGGTTGATTTTGTTGTACCTCACTAGCACATAAATACTAATCATAACTGAATGAATAGATGTAGAAGGGGTGAAGGTACAGCTGGTGTAGCTTTTTTGTACTTTAGCCCTCTTTTGAACAGTAAAAAGACCATTTCTGACATGCTGAGAAGCAGGCAGGATTCCCAAAAGGACATTTTCAATGTAAGAAATTGAAAATGAGTGAACGTGTTTACGATGTACCTATATTTAAAAATTTTTGAGAAAAGTAACTTGCCAGGTTAATCTCAGCCATTTAGAATAGAATAGAATAGAATAGAATAGAATAGAATAGAATAGAATAGAATAGAACTTTATTGATCCCTGGGGAGGGTTCCCTCTGGTAAATTAAGGTTCCAGCAGCAGCCTCAATACAGCACAGAAAGAGTAGAAAGATAAGGTAATAATTATACTATAAAAAAAGAAACATTTTATAAATATAAAGAATATATAATATAGAGACTATATATATATATATATATATATATATATATATATATATATATATATATATATATATATATATATATATATATATATATATATATAAATAAATAGTGCATGAGAAAAAGAGTCCAGTAGGAGGGGGTATTGCACAGGATTATCATTATTATTATTATCATTATTATTATTATTATTATTATTATTATTATTATTATTACACTTTGAACTGTGTATTGCACCAAGTCCACTTGTGTTGTGGTTGTGGGTTGTGGGTTACTGGTTGGTTAATTTCTTACATGCTTTTCTCTTTTGACAGGTGTGAGCATTTCCGAGCACTGTTGAACGAGACTGATGAGGAGGCCATAGAGATTCATCAGTTCTCCTACCTGGTATACCGGGCTTTCCTGGAGTACCTCTACACAGACACTATCAACTTGCCACCTGAGGATGCCATTGGTAAATTGTCAGCATTTAAAATGGATTGCATTTGTTGCATTTGTACAGATTCACATTTTATTGTTCAATATAATCATTATTGGAGATAATTAAATTAAAGTTAATTAAATGATAGCTCTACTAGTCCAGTACAAACCACATAGAGATCACCATCCTTTATAAAATAATCATATTTTGGAATGAGAGGAAGATCTTTCCGTCCACTTACTCTCAGTTCTCTGATGTGAAGGTCTTCTGGATCTTGCTACCTACTACAGAGAAACCCGCCTAAAGAGGCTGTGCCAGGAGACCATCAAAAGAGGCATTTCAGAAGAGAATGCAATCACACTGCTGTCTGCTGCTGTCAAGTATGAAGCACGGGTAGGCACACACACTCCTGTCCAAGTCCCTTGGCTGCACTTCAGTGTGGACAGACATGTCAGTGTGAAGCAAGATCAGACATCTTGGCAAGCTGTGAAAACACCACAGTCATGGTTCATAATCACTGCAGGGGGGTCTTTCAAAGGGTGAAGTGTTGGGAATAATCCGGTCTGGCGATTCCATGGGAACATGCCATTTCCTGTCAAAGCCCAGACCCACTAGCTCATAATGTCAGCCAAAACTGAAATACTCTAAATGCTTGAGATTTCACAGTTTATTAATGCAAGGACTCATTTAGAAGCAACCAAGTGGATTGAATCATTGTCATCCTTGGGTTCATGCTACATCCCACCTTCAATGGGAACTTTCCTGTTGAGATTCTGGTCCGAGTTAATATTATTTTATCATGCACTTCCTGAACACTTTTCAGAAGTGCTTTCAAGGACCTGGTATATAATTTACTCCCTTGCTTATGTTAAGCAGACTAAAGATTGTCCACAAGGGGGTGCTGCTAGTAGTAGCTTTTAGGGCTTTCAATCAATGACTGTGTCATTATTTAGAAAAAAATGGACATAAATTAAATGACTAATCTGCTTAATATGATTTCTGAAATAGAGACACATGGCTGAATACATGAACTTGCATCTTTGTAGAAGTAGATTTAATTTAGACATGCCTATGACATCACAATTTGAGATGCTCCATGTTCAGTAATTATGCTTGTGGCACTCTCCACTGTAACACTGTAACTTATTTGCAGGACCTGGAAGAGTTTTGCTTCAAGTTCTGCGTCAACCACCTGACTGCTGTAACTCAGACCCAGGCCTTCGCCGACATGGACCACGATCTGCTGAAGAATTTCATTAGCAAAGCCAGTCGATATGGCGCCTTCAAAAACTGAGAATGGGACAAGGTCAGAGGGAATCTGCAGAAAAATGCTGGACTAGCTTTTCACGACCACAAAGATGTGTTCATAAGTATGAAAGATGTAGGCTGAACATCCTTGGTTTAAACTTGAGGATCATGAAAAAATTACTGCACTGGCTGTCGTGTAGGCCACAGCACTTTGATGCTACACTCCCAAAATGACACCAAAATGAGTCAAAGAAAAGAAAAAGGGCTAAGAGTCGGAGGCCTGACAGTTAGGGAAGTCATTAACAGTACAAAAGGGACTTGGAAGTGGGCTTGATATGTGAGGATCACTCTACTCAAAGGTATCTCCTGGTCCTTATGAAAGGGATGGATGTTGATTAATAAGGGAAGAACATTCCAGTAGTGCAGAGGATCAGAAAGATTCTAATGTGACTATGTCACTTTATAGGTGTTTGATTTCAAACATCTGAAGGATCGTGCTTTCTAATACAGGAGTTTCAAAAGATAATGCAAAGAATGGCAAACACCTGTACTGACAGTAGACATGGTCTTGAGATGTGTTTTCACACTGTAGAAATATTAAGTATAATATATTTAATGTAGAATTAAATGTATTATACTGTAACCACACTGGTGTAATAAGTAAAGTTACAGGTAGTAAAGTGCAAACGTCTGAAATAACCCCTGTATGGTTGTTATTGTTTACTTTTGAGTTAGTGAAACTTTTATGGAGGTTTAACCAACACTAAAAAGGCATTGACACTTAGTGCTGTTAAGCTGTTCTGACATAGTGTTGTTTTTTTTACTTTGAGATCTCACATGTTATTTTCGGATACAGAGCTTGTAATTATTTTGCCACTCTGTGCATTTCCAGCTCTTTCTTTACTAACAGTACTTCTTTTTCATTGCTCATTTGTACTTTTTATGTTTTGCACACTTTTGTTGTTTTATATGCCAGAAATGTCAGTATTTGTGGCTTGTGTATTACCATTGTTTAGCACCTGTTACTGTTTGATATGCACTGTCTTCACTCCTTCATGATGGACTAGATGAGATATGGATCTGTAGAAAGTGTTTACATAAGAAGGTAATAAGAGCCTTCTGTGCTCTTTGGGTTACATATTAACAGTTTGGAAGCAGCTGAAAGGTTTCTACACCTAGTACATATTACATATTCCAGTTTAAAGACCACCTGACCAGCATGCCCAGTTACCTTGTAACAGTTACCAAATCATGTCATCAATATAATTGTGTATAAGATTATATTGGTTGACAATAGCACCTTAAACTGGCCTCTTTTGACTGAATGAACTGAAATGTTTAACTGTTATGATATAAATACAGTTTCATAAGTATTGGGATGGTGGATGGAGTTTAGTAATTTGTCTTATGTAGACCACCTCTATAGACTGGAAAGATGGCAATCAAGATGTGACGTAGATATTGAATTACTAAAATTGAAATTAGTGTTGAATGCTTTTGGAGTCAGTGGCTGTTGTAAAATAAAGAGGAAACACGCCATGCCTGGCCATGAAACTGCATATGAGTCAGTTGTCCAGTTACTTACTGAAGCTGTGAAAATGGAGGGACTAATTACAAACTTATATCTACAGTTCCTAAATGATCAATGCAGTATTTGCTTTATAATGCGATTTGTTAAAATCTTCAGTCACATCTTGTTTGCTTGTTTCAAATCCATTGTGGTCTTTTACAGAGACAAAATTACCAAACATCCTACTGTCCAAATACTTCTGGATCTAACTGTAGCTTTCTTTAAAATTCAACTGTCTTGTTTACACTTATTGCCCTCACCTTGAGGGAAAACTTGGTTACATAATCCCTTTGAGATGGATATATAGCGATTTTTCCCAACTACAGATAAATCAACATGATATTGACACTGCTATCCCAGTCATTTGCCAAGTGATGGTGTGCTGACTCGCCAATGTTGAAAAACAAATTTATACTGACAACAGAGTCTCTTCATATCATGCTGAAAACCTGTTTTACTGTTACACTCAATGTTGAAATAAAAATTCTTAGCTGATTTTGTTCTTTCATTCCAGATTACAATTTTTCTATCATCTGGACATTCTTTGAAATCTATGTTCATTTTCTTGTCTTTTTCTTCTTTTTTTATTATTTATTTATTTTTTGTGAAAGAGTAGAAGTGCATTCACATGGTCCTGGAGCTCTGTCACCCTCTGGTGTCTACATGCAACCTTTTCTAACACACGATCCAGGTAATTAGTGTGGTTGTGGACAACCTAATAGACATCCCACGTAAGCTTGGTCTCAAATAGCACACTCATCAGTCCTGCGTGCTAACTGTAAGGTGTCCCAGTTCTCATTTGTCCAATTAAAAAAGGTTGCCAAATTAAAGTAATTTAAATAAATATAGGGGTGTTGTTGAAGCAAAAATATTTGAATTCATATGGTGGATGAAAACCCATAAAGTATACTGAAAAGAGCTGCAAAAATTAAAAGAACTTCTATTTATATCTTCATTAATGTCAAACTGTTAAAGCGCAACTTAAACATGGAATGCATGTAGTGAGATCTGTTTCTGTGCAGAAATTAAATTTCTGATTCTAAATTCATAAATTAGTTTGTGCTGTCATTATAGTGGCTACCCGATCCACTTTGGCCAGATTGTAATGTGCATGTAAATCACAGCCTATGAAACAGGATTTACATTCAATTCTTTTTTCAGACAGGATGTCCTGCACATATCACTGAGCTGTTGTTGTCCCTCATATCCCCACTAGACGTGACTGACACTGACACTCCACGGCAAAGGACGGATTGAGGTGTTCGTCACAAGACCTCAAACTCAAACCAGAGTGTTGTGGGATCCCAAATAGAGCCCGTATTCATCACTAAAGATGATGCGATTCCAGTCAGTAGCAGTCCAGGTTTCTTGTTCACAACACTGCAAAAAAAGGCAATCATGGATTGGTCAGAATGTCCTAGATGGTCAGCAGTTCTTTGCAACCATCCTAGTTCTCTCAGTCCAGTGATTCACCCCCTCTCAAAGTCTAATCAGACCACACTTTTAATTATTTAAATGCATGTGCTTCCATTAAACATGGTTAAGATTTTCTTTGGGTGATCATTTCTCTTTAATATTTTATGTCACTTCATGTCATTTTTCTGAACTCTTACAACCTATAATAATTATTTGACACATATTATTATAGGGAGTGTTTTCTGCGGTTCACTTTTTAGGATCTTTGACCTGCTTTTCTGGAAAGCTGCTTTTTAAAGGAAGAATAATATCTAGATTTAGAGGGGAAAAGGTCACATGTACTGAATATTGAAAGTGTAAGCTCTCAGTGCCACCACCAGATGGCAGTATCTCATTAGAGCCTGAGCACACTGGCAACTTTTCTCACAGAAGTCATAGAATGAAGAAATTGAGTATATTAGGATAGTATTGCTGTAGCCCACACTACATGGGTTTGGAATATATTATAACTTTTATAACACTGTTACTACTAACTATTAAATTATTATATTTGATATATATTAAGAAATGCTACATCATTTTGACTTTACAGAGTTATACTATTTAAAATATTTATATATGGTTTATATAATAATAATACTTTTATATAGCACTTTTTGTATGAAGCAATATATGAGTTTTAGGTATACCGTGGAATTAGAATTGATGATTATCATACTGTGCATAATACTGGTATTATATTGGTATAATATGGGTATATCAGCATCGATGGGGAAAAATGCACTGAACAAACAATCACACCAACCTAAAAAAAAAAAAATAATAATAATAATTTTATCACACTTTTTCCTTCACCAATTTGGAAGTGCCAAATACCCAACCCCATTAGGACAACCGCCTCCACCCCCTTCTGAAACTATTCTTTATAAAATGAGACATTTTGCATGTTTAAAATTTTAACTATGTAAAGGGTCATTATAACTGACAATAAAAAAAGTGAAATACCATTTTACTGTTATACAACAAAACCATTTTCCCCTTTTCATACCATTATAATGCCATATTGCTGCAACCAACAACCAATTATATGCTGTAGATGCCTTGATGGAGAGTCTTTCACCACTGCTCGTAAAGCTGTTGTGGAAATAGTGTGGCTCTGCACTTCTGTCACTAATCTTCTTGCTTATCATGCAAGTAACCATTATGTTATCATCATCACCACAAGCAAATGTCAAGTGGATGCTTGAGAAGACTCGAAATAATGAGCTGAACAGTTTATTTAAGGACTTTTGTGCATGTTCAGATCTTGAGAGGAGAAGATATTATAGGCTACTATAAATCACATGCTAGAAAGCGGTGGTCTTGTCTGTTTTCTACCAACTTATAAGGTGGTGCTTGAAGATGTTGGCTGCACCTCACATGACTTATTAAAACATGTTCTGAAATGTTTATTCTGGTAGGGACTATTCTTTCTGTCTGAGAATGCACAATGTGTCCAAATGTTTGTGGACACCCCTTTTAATTAATGCATTCAGCTACATCAAGTTGCACCAGTTTTGAGCTGTGGAGCAGTGGAACTGTGTCATCTGGAATGATGGCTCTCCATCCAATAATTTTGTTGGGGATGAGGTGGGGGAGTGATTATCCAACATCCTGACTTCACTAATGTAGCAATGCTTTCCTGGACAGTAGAGACAGTTATTCCAACAACAAAAGCAGTACAAACTCATTTAATACCCTTGATTTCCGAAGAAACCATGAATGAGCTTTTGTCAATTTGGTGCATACTCTCTGAAGGGACTACCATTGGTTATTTGAGCATAGAAAACCTTTGGATTTGATTATAGAGATCCTTTAAATCTATACAGAACCTGCAACCCTTTCTGCAAGGTTCTTCACACTCTTACAGCAGTTCTTCTATTGGTTGGGGATCTGAGGCCCGAGCCTGGAATCCAGACCTCCACCTCTGATCTAAGGCATTGTAGGTAGAACCCTTTGTAGTACTGTGAATTTGTAATAGCTCTGCTGACCTAAGGTAGGGTTGCACACCCTCCACTGAGCTTTCACTAAGCAGCACAGTTTGCTGATTTCCCTGCTCCAGCACATCAAGTGTACCTGGTCATTAACAGGTGAGCTGAATGTGCACAAAGCTCCCCACCCCTGCCCTAAATAAAAGCCCTCTCCACATGCAGCCAAACTCAGAAATGGAAGGAAATAAAGGGGAAAGGCCCAATGTGGGTTTGCAGTGAGAACTTTATGATGACGGCAATAAGAAACTGGCTGATTAAAAACTGTACAGGACATTTTTCCATCCATTATCTGAGTACTAGAAAGGGAACTCCTGCTTGCATAACCTTCCAGGACTGTTTCTTGCTTTGTAATGTCTTACAGTGGGAAGTTAAGTAATGATATGTTAGCTTGAGTTGTGAGTGAAATTCATTTTCAATTATTTAACACTGTTGCAGAAGTGTTACAATCTTATTTCCACTTCTGAGGTTTCTGCAGAACATTCCTCCTGTTTCACTATCATTGCCTGCGGCCATTATTGAGCAACATCTTTTTATGTCTGATCATGTATCAAATACACTTTTATTTTTGTAGCACGCCACTCTCCAGAACCACTTGCTTCAGGGTGATATCTGATCCAAACGGCTGTATTCAGAACAGCACACGATCAGAGCAGCTCCGAAGTAACTGGATCAGGTCTTCATTTTTGATAAATGAATTCTCACCTTTTATAAGTGCTGATGTATAAGAGCTCCTTTTTGTCATTAATGGTAAATTGTAATTGTAATCTAGTCTATAGTATATCATGTATCTGTCGATGTGCTCATTATGAGATTAATATTAGTATATCAGCTCATTTTATCCAGTGAAACTATTGTATAATCGCAGTCAGTCAATCTTGTGTCTGAATTTTTTGCAATTGTTTTGACTTTTATGATATAATTTTTTATGTTTGTTTTAAAAGCAGTTGTTTCATAATGAATGGCCCAATAGAAATGCTCCACACAGACTAAAATCTATTCTATGTTGCCTCCTATTGAAAGGTTGGACAGAAGGGCCCTATGATGTTTGATGACATACGTTTTCTTAAAGGAAAGAGAAAAGAAAGGAAAAAAGTCATGGAATCAAAATGTGAAAAATAGAAATCCAAAAAGATAAAAATGTTTTCACTTTTACAACAATGGACAACAAACCTTAAAACAAGTGAAATTTAGAAACCGGTTATATAATCTTATAATATTCATACTATTATATTACTTTCCTCAAGACTACAGGCTGGTGTGAGTACATTGCCAGAGCAGACACATTGGCCTCTGTATAAAAGAGGGAAAGCCTCTAATGGCCTACTTCAACTATTAAACTAAACTAAAACAACATATAAACAACAAATGAGCACTTTAATAAGGTGACTATAAAACTGTGGTCACATCATTGTGCCAGGGTGTAACGTACAACAGCACATGTGCAGTGCATGAAGCAATGCCAGCATTGTATTACATCAGTATTTCCACTCTGAAGCAAGCTGATAATGCTTCACTTCCTGGGCTGCTTAAGCTTTAGGTGCCATTGCGTTTAGTGAATTGGAAATAGGAAGATGAATCTGGCAGAAGTAGCAACACTTTCATCTTGTTTGTGACCTGCAGATTGCAAAATGGTCCTTGTGGTGGTTATTACAGTGGACAGATGTTTAAATGTCATTATTTTGTTTGTGTGCTGTTTTTTTTGTTTTTTTTTTTGGTCTTTTTTCTGGAGACTCATTCATTCATTCATTCATTCATTCTTCTTCTTCTTCTTCTTCTTTTTCTTTTGGCTGCTCCCTTTAAGGGTCGCCACAGCAGGTCATCTGCCTCCCCTGCCTCCTCCACTGTTACACCAACCATCTCCATGTCCACCCTCCTAACTCACTGCCTTCCAACCTGCCTTCCTCCTCACCTCCTTAATGGCCCTCGACCTACAGCAATCCAATCTCCACCGGCACCCTGCTGGTCAACAGCACTGGAGGCGGTCGTTGTTAACCCGGGCCTCAACCGATCCAGTATGGCGGTCATATTTGTGATCCGCATTATAATTTTGGCACAAGTTTTATGCTGGATGCTCTTCCTGATGAAACCCTCACCATTTACCCGGGCTTGGAACCGGCACCAGCAGTGCACAAACTACACCCTTAATGACTGGTTTCATTCATTCATTCATTCATTCATTTGAAAAGACAGGGCAGTGGACTGTGGTTTGTGTTTTTCATAGACAGACCAGTACATGTCAAAGCACAATATTTATCATGATATTTGTTCTACAGCATTAAAATGTCAATTTTACTTCATTTATTTGTAAAAAAAAACCCCTACTGTTTGTTCCATTTATGGGGCCAATAATACAATATCACCTAAACACACACACAACTCTTAAACCATTACATAAAAACCTGCAGACACATGGTTCAATCATTTTTCAGCCTGGAAGGAGAATAAAATCATTTGCCATAATTCATGCAGGAAAGGGTTAATGATGATACGGCTCTTTTATTGGGTTTTGTAGTGGACAGGTCTTCTTTTGAATGACATGTAGCAGTTTATGCATTAATCATGGAGAGTTTACTCGCAGCAGGACAGGACAGTGATGAGAAAAGTTGAATCACTTGATTATGGTCAATTTACAGAAACTCACAAAGTCCCAAATCTTCAGTGTCACATTGTTCTTCTGAACTGACCTCAGAATGTGACGTTTGGCCACAATTGGGACTTGCCATCAAATTTAAACCCTGTGAGACCCTGGGATGAATGGTCAGGCTGGCAAAACAGTGTGGGTGTGATTTGACTTGCAAATTGACTGCAACAGTGGACAGCATGACTGAATTGATAGCTGTTACATTACTGGTTTAGTGAAACATAAACTGTCAGAATATGCAGATTCATGCAGTCTCATTGTTACTAAACCTTGTTTGGTGCTAAACACCACTGGTACTGAACTTCTTGTTATTCTCTGATCCATTTCCAGACTGTAAAAATGGATGTTTGACAGATTCCTTATAGGCCTCTATATGATATCATTCATTATGAAATAATTCCACTAGTTTTAGATTAGTTATGTATTTCTTTTAGTAATGAAATCACTGCACTAGATCATTTTGCCAGTGGAATCTTTCAATGGGAAATATTTCAAATACTGACATATAAATATCATTGGATCACTTCCCAAAATATTTTTCAGTCTAATTCAGTTTCTTTTTCTCTTGTAGAAAAAAGTTACCCTTAAGAACTGCTTTGTTCTATTTGATTTGTTCAGGAGTCAACACCTGACACTTCAGTGAAAAGCTGATGTAGGAACTCGAGCTTTCCTTCACTGCACTGACATGCATTCTTATGTGCAAGTGGGAATAATGTTGGCTCTTACAGTAAATTCCACACATTCTAGCCTCCCAGGCACCAGCTGACTTACCTGACCTTAGTGAGAAAATCGTAGTTCTTACTGGACACTGGAGTTTACTGGATATGTTGACATAATATGATATGATATGACATATATCCATACCATTTGTGAACATGCATTATGGAACTCCTGGACAGGGGTCATTCCATTGCAGGATGCCACACACACACACACACACATGCAAGCACACAAACACACACACACACACACACACACACACACACACAGGTCAAGTCAGGTCACCTTTCGTCTTCATTAGAGGCACTTTGATAGCCCAACAATACATTAATGAAGTCCTTTTCTGAACTCACTTCCAACATGACAACGCTCATCCACATAGTGCTGCCGTCTCAAGAGCTCACCTCGAAGATCTCCAGATCCATTACAGATTGAAAATTCTGCATAGGATACCATTAGGAATCTCTACAACTCCATTCAGAGATGTCTGGCATGTTGCATTGAACCCGACACCATACTCAGAGACACAGCTTTTGTATGTGTAGCTCAATAAATATTGCCTAAATCTAAACAGTCTAACTCTTTAATCCTTAATTGTTCCAGATAACCCTTCTGAATAGCTCTGCAATCCCACAATTCCGGGTGCAACTATTTGTACAACTACTTTTTGTACTATTTTTTAAGCGCATATATTAGTAATGTCAATGTTAATGCTCATTATTCATCTAGAAATGTATATAAAACATAAAACATATAAAACATATATAATACCAAAATTTGGAGGCAAAAACTGTTTGCGTGTAAAGATGACATGCTGTCATTGCAGATCACTTTTTATCCAGAAATAAAAGCAAAGCAATCTGCCAGGGCAAAATATCCAGTATAATATTCCATAAGACACTAAGCACATTTTCTCAGCTATTGCTTTCGTTTATTTCTCTATTCTAAGCAAGGTCATCACAGAGTAAATTAGTGGCCTGAGCCGGTGTCTTGGCCTTGGCGTTTCCTGCTATTGTAGGTGGTTTAACTGATTTGGAACTTCAGGCACATGTGTTTCATTTAGCAGTCATGCTGAGCTGAGCTGTAGGATTTAGGGGCGACATCTCTTTGACCCCGATGATATGCATTGCGTGGAAAACCACAGGAGAAAAGGAACAATGACTATAAACAGCTTGCATGTTTCACATTGTAAGCAAAGACTTCAAAACAACTGTTATTCTGATTTATGGTGTCACCACTGCATGTGCGGGTAACCGGAGTGTGTAAGCGACTCCCTCCTGAAAAGAAAACATGAACATCTGGCATATGCAACATGTTTCAGAGCTTTTTTTTTACTTTTTTTTATTTCTATGAGCTCAATCAGGTCCAGGGTGGCAAATAATGCCTTTTTTAAGGGGTAACCCCCGTCTGAGATTCTAGTGTAATCAGCACAATTTATACATCCATTATCCTGGATATCCCCTCCCCCTCCTCCTCTCCCACCCACTCAACAAACTCAAAATGATCAAAAAAGACCCCTCCTGCACACCACCCCCACCCCACCAGTTGACAAACAGAGACCTGAAGAGACAGAGACCCTCCCTCTCTCCAGTCAACACAACTATGCTGATCTGTATAAAAACATGTGTGTGTGTGTGTGTGTGTGTGTGTGTGTGTGTGTGTGTGTGTGTGTGTGTGTGTGTGTGTGTGTGTGTGTGTGTGTATAACCTGGAGTTTTTCTAAATAGAAATTTCTGATCATCCCCAGCAAGTGAGAGAGGTCTAGACTCTCTGTCTCAGTGAGCAGATGCACAGGTTCAAACTCTGCTGAAAGGGAATCTACCTTGAACAGGTATTGACACACCCTTCAGGACTGCCAGGGCAAGTCAGAGCAGAAGATTGAGCTCATACCAGATACTGCATGACAACGTCATCCCAGTGACACAAGCACTGCTAAATCCACAGCACACAGCTACGAGGTGTCCTAACTCTCGGTGGGACTATCTAACGACCAGCTGGGGAATAACTAGAGTGTGTGATTCATGAGGGAGTGCACTAAAATCTAAATGAGGATGCGAAAGTTTTGCTGACGTTCGTGTTTGCTGTTCAGCATGGTGTTCACACGAGAGGATGGTCTGTGTGTACAGACACGTGTAGAACGTAGGGAGTTTGTCGGGAGTTTGTCTGGCTTTGTGTGTCTTTAGGTGTATTTTACACTTATCTCCAAGACAAAGTGCACTCAGATTCTTTCTTTAAAGTAACCTGGCTCTCAGAAGGGGTGTGGTGGTAAGATTAAAGTTCTGTTTGCAGGCAGGTTTAGGGGTAAATTAAGAGTTTCAGGGTAGTGGTCATGATTCGGAATAGGATTAAGCAGCAGTCTATTTCCTGTCTGTTAGTGAATCCGTGTTTCGGAATATAAATTTGCAGGTTAGTACTTGCACAAGCTGCAACTTGTCATTAACTGTGCGTAATATGTTCTAGGGCTGGATGCCATGTTTTTTTTTCTTCCCTTTTTTTTTATTTCACGTATTATTCTGATGCGTGCAAGGTTATATGGGTTGAAGAGGCAACCCAACAATTATATATGTTTTTGTGGATTTTCACATATAAGCTGTGGCGCCCTGTCCAGGGACTATTCCTGGTGGGTTCTGGAACATCTGTGACCTTGTTCAGGGTGAAGTGGATAAGATAATGTTTGATTGACATACAACTTGTTTACTCAATAGGAGCTTGATTGTGAGTGTTCAAGCTGGTTTGGTTTAGTCAAATACATGTATGTTAATGGGTTCTGCTAGGAAACGCCTCTCCACAAACAAAGAAAAGCTCCCAAAGACGCCATAAAGACTCGAGCTTAGACAGAATTGGTGCATTACTGTGTTTTAAAATAACCTTGAAAACAGAATGACTAAACATCCAATTCTTTAAACGTAAAATATAATCTGAAAAATCAGCTTCATCTCTAATGACAAAGATTGAATTTACTGGCAAAACACTGAATCCTTTTATCCCCCCGTCACAACAGTATCTCTCCTAAAGTTGGTAATAAATGTAGGGTTGGACGACCATCAGAGAAAGACCCTAAGCTGCCCTTTAACAGCTCAGTAGAGCTCAGAGACAAAAACACATCTTCATCTTTTCAGAAGGCTCCGCTCATGGCCTGAACCCAAGTGAAGTGCTTTCTGTCCAAGCAGCTCTTTTCATTTTCACGTCTAGAAGGAGAAGAGGAAAAATGTGAACTTTGACCACTCCACCACATGTTTGGAACCTTCAATCTGATCTTTCATGATCTACCCCAGTGACCAATAGAGCTGTATGAAGGTGGTAGGAGGGGCAACTCAAAACTCAAGCACTTGATGTGATAATGCTCCAGCTAATGAATCCTCCTCCCCAGAACACATTCAACGTATGAACAACAGAATGTTCCTCAGGCCATTTGAAGGCGGAGATATCAAGACAGAGAGAGAGAGAGAGAGAGAGGGAGAGAGAGAGAGAGAGAGAGAGAGAGAGAGAGAGAGAGAGAGAAAGGAGGGGGCAGGAAATAGTATCTGATGAGAAGCTGTGCCTTTCACATTGTCATACACTCAGGGAATAGAACTAAAGCAGCATGGTTTAGATCCATGCTGTGGTCACAGAGAGTCAAACACCACAGGTGCTACGAATGCTGATGTGCTTAAACTGAACCAGCTGTGTGATTCTGAAAACAAAAGGGGGCCACCTTCACGTGCTGGAATATTTCAGAAGCTCACTGTGGAGCGACAAGTTGACCACTTGGGATTACTTTCTTCAGTGACTTCCAACAACATTGATGTTCTTCTTCAAAGGGACACATTTCAAGTGGATTTTAATTCAATCAACTGTTTTGGACCTCAGGGACTTGTGGATCTGCTTGGTTCTCAAAGGCAAAATGAGTCAACCAGTTGTCTGTGTTGGGTGTTCTGAGTGAGTACGGACCTCCTTACCTTTGGCTTGGGGGTCCTGTGGGGTGGCTGGGGAAAGGGCAGTGGAAGGGGGAGGAGAAGAGGAAGCCAGAGCTTGTCCCCGGTCTCTGGGGAGGACTGCTTTCACCATGAGCTAACCCCTGGAGGTTTCTCTGAAGAATCCAGAAGGGAAGCTTTTGAATGCTCGCAACCTCACACACTGCCCCAGAGCCAAAAACATGAAAGAGACCTCTGTGTCCCTGGCTGCATGAGTATTTCATCAGAAACACATTAAAGGAATGCCTCTGTTGCCTTTTGCTTTTTGTTCCTCTGACCATTCCTGTTGGTCCAGGGTCGAGGGAAATCCTTCCATTGTATGACACTTGCATAACTCCTGCTCAGTCCTAGACTCTTGTTTCCTGGAAAGATGCACAACATCACCTGGCAAATGGACAGCAACGTCAGCCACTGGAGCAGTGATGCACTGCAAACCACTCCAAATCCCCTGAATGGGGGTGAATGCCCCAAGAATGACGGATTCAAGTACCAGCTCTACAGTACAGTGTTCAGCATCGTCTTTGTGGTGGGTCTCATCATGAATGTAGCAGCCATGTACATCTTCACTTGTACACTGAAAATCCGTAATGAAACCACCACCTACATGATGAACCTTGTGGTGTCAGATCTGCTCTTTGTGCTCACGTTACCATTACGGGTCTTCTATTTCATACGACAGGACTGGCCATTTGGAGGTCTGCTGTGCAAGCTTTCAGTCTCCCTCTTCTACACAAACATGTACGGCAGCATCCTGTTCCTCACCTGCATCAGTGTGGACAGGTTCCTGGCCATAGTTTATCCTTTCCGTTCCCGGGAACTTCGGACCAAGCGCAATGCCAAGATTGTGTGTGTAGCCGTGTGGGTGTTGGTGCTGTCGGGGAGTCTGCCCACAGGTTTCTTGCTGGACTCCACCACCTCCCAAACCAACTCAACTGCCAAGTTCTGCTTTGAGAACTTCTCCTCCAAGCAGTGGAAAGCACATCTCTCCAAGGTGGTGATCTTTATTGAGACAGTTGGCTTCCTCATACCACTACTCTTCAATGTGATCTGCTCTGCCATGGTTCTCCAGACACTGAAGAGGCCTCAGTCACTTGCTCGAGGAGGGAAACTGAACAAGACTAAAATCCTGCGTATGATAGTGGTGCACCTTTTGATCTTCTGCTTCTGTTTCATCCCTTATAATGTCAACTTAGTGTTCTACTCACTGGTGCGCACCAAGATTTTGGGAGGCTGTGCAGCAGAGTCTGTGGTCAGGACCATCTATCCAATCTCCTTGTGTATAGCTGTATCTAACTGTTGCTTTGACCCTGTTGTTTACTATTTCACATCAGAGACTATACAAAACTCCATTAGGAGAAAGTCACAGTTTGACCGATCCTATAATGCAAAGTTCTCAGAGGCTTTGCAGTCAGAGTCAAGCTCAAGCCTTAGTTTCAGCCTGAGGTCCTTTAAAAACAAGTTCTTCTTCAATGAGTCCAGTGTATGAAGAGACAGTGGCTTACAGTAATCATTAATCAAAGTATCACGGGGGCACTCACAGTCAACATTACAGGCTAAATCATTGTGCTGGTAGGTGATGTGTTTTGAATCCATTTGGCCATGGACTGAATAAATGTTGACTGAGTGCAAATGTCAGTACATTGATTGAAAACATCTGAGGTAAGGAATATCATTGGATATATCATTGGATATTTGATACAGTGTTCAGAGGAGTCAGTGTTCAGAGGAGCTACTCATGGACTGTGCCCAGTGGCAGGTGTTTGTGTACCACTGCACAACATATGCTTGAGGTCAATACAGGATGACTCTGCTGTCATTAATGGTTTTATAGATAAACATCTCGCTGTAATAAAGTATTGTGCTTGTTTACATGAACTGCAATTATCTGACTGTGAAAAGCACAGACCATCATTCCTTGCAGTGTAAAATGTTACATAGCAAAATATTAACAGTATATTAAAGATATTTAATAAAATTCATACCAAGATTTTGCAAGTGCCACCACAATTTCTTTTGAACGACAAGAACAAATCCACTAAAAATGGCACTGATTTAGGTTTGGAGTTTTTCCCCAAAAAACGCAAAGACAGAACCACAATGTCCTGAAGTGTCACTGTGTTAATACAAATGCATTTATTGGCACTTTATACTACAAGATTACGTTTGCACTGACCACACGATTTGGATCATGTTTAATTATGCACTGTGTTTTTCTGTTACAAACCCACATTTAAAAATAAAATGTAAAACATGTTCATACAGACGTTTTAGTTTCCTTTTTCATATTTCCTCCCATCCTTGATGTACATCATGTGTGAAACTGATCACAAATAATTTCTTAAGCTTCTGCTTGTTGATATTTTAACTACAGTAGGTATGTATGACTTGCAGTGGAAGTAGAGAGGGAAAACATTCCTGTGACACTGAGTTGGGCAACTAATTTGAACATGAATTGAAATTGACATTCAGAACCTCTAATCAGCATAATATTGCCCATGTTGGTTATTAATTATTTTTCTAATTATGTTAATACTTCACTGTGTGTTCATGTACCACCCTCTTAGAAACAAAACAAACACAAAAAGCTACTATATGTGTAGTCATCTGTCACCTCAGATCACCCACCTCATCCAGTCCAGCAGCATGGAGGAGACCAAGCCAACTGAACAACTCGGGCAGCTTATATAATTGTTCATTAACTGTAATCAAGATAAAGCGTTCAATCAGTCATGATGTAGATTTGAGGTCAAATTGCCCCAGAATATTTTGATACATTGCAAACATGGAGATATAAGGTTTTTGCTTGACTATACTAGTACATCTTTAACATTGGATTTTCATGAAAAGTTGTTTTTATGTTCATAATTTAATTCAGAAGGTAAACAGTCCATTTTTTATATTTATTACATTTAAATGGACATTTCAAGGATTTTAGTTCTAATGTTGATATTGTCTGTTTGGTAATTTATTCAGACTTATTTTATTGTCACAAACAGAATTTTTCTGCCCATGAGATCAGAGGTCTGTGCTGAAGTGAGGGAATGCATGTTTATTTTTCCTGGCGAGCAGTTCAGAAGATGACAGTTAAGTGCTACTTATCGCACCATTTTTAAGAGGGAGTGTCCTTACTGACAGTCTTCACTGGCCAACTCCTTCCTCCAAATGTTTGGATTTAATTCCTCCAATCCTTCACAGAGAGACGTCAGCCAGTGAGAATGCAGACATTTCAACATATTGCCTATAATTCAAGAATGCTCAGTTTACAATGCATGAAACCCTGAACTAGACAAAATGGCCCGTACATGATGTGTTGGAAGCGTGCAAAAGAGGAAACAAAGCAGAAGTGTTAAAATGTTAATTTTGAGAAATGATGGAGAGATTTTTTTGCTGATCATAAGTGTAGCTTGTTTATGGTCCAAATGTTGCATTTTAACTTGAGTGCCTAGAGCTGGCAGTAGGTCAGATGCTGTGTGTCGTTAATGAAGGTGTAAGTATTAGCTATCTAAGTTATGAGCTTGCAGGGAGTGGCTAGGGAAGTACAGCCAGGGTGTTCTTTTTTTGATGCGTTGATTTACTTCTCTTGCCAGCTAGCGCAAATGTCAAAACGGACTACACAGGAGAAGTGATCGTTTACAGTTCATTTACAGTGTTACCCAGAGTTTACACAGCAGGTACAGGGTTCAAACCATGGAGAAAAATAATGTCAATGGACAGCAGTGATATTGATTACCAGGAAAACTGCTGGTATCCAACAAAGGGGGGAGAGGGGTTAATCCCATGATACCATACTATATGACACACCAGAAACTCTAAACTACAGCTCCCAAGTGCTGGATCAAAAGCCTTCAAAGTCCAAGAGAACCTTGTGAGCTTTTCATTACCCAATTTCCTGTAGGGATGGTTTTGCTGAAAGAAGATTTCTAATCCATTGCTTGGCCATTCAGTTTAAAGCCAACAGAAGACCCAACCCTTTTAAATGATTGACCATTTCTCCCACTACACATTATATAGGATGACCATACAGCTTCTTTTTTCCATATTTAGGATGTAAAAATGTGTCCGGCTGAGACTTTTGTATAAAATGTTTGTGATTTTGCATTGAATTAGTAAAATTATGTGAACATAATTTTACAGCTTGTATTGTGTGGCTGCATTTAAATTCACCATTGAACAAACTGCCTTAACTGCCAACACAGCCTTAAAATTCCTAAATTACTTTAATTACTTTATTGACGTATTAATTAATGTTTACTAATGATTATTAAGGTTATTTATTAATAATGGTAAATTGTATTGTAATTTAATGTGTATTAACATTATTGCATGATTTTAGAGGCATTTAACGCCCTCCTACCCTCACACATATACACACACATGCACACGTACAAAGGCATACACACACACACACACACACACACACACACACACACACACACAACCACACACACACACACACACATACACACACACACACACACTGCCACAGACCTACAGCATAGGCCTACTACAAGCCCTCCAGCCAGAACCTCATCACAGTTGATGCGCGTGTTTCCTCATTGTCCTCCTTTTTGAAAACCAAACTTTTATCACCTTGCATTTCACACTACAGCTAGAACTCTGTTCTCCATGTTCTGTAAATCTGCTAAGCTAGATACAAGCAATATCGGTAGAGTTTTGTAGCCTAGATTATTATATCTGATCTGCCTGGCCTTATTTGGGCAATGTCAAACTGTAAATGGCTTCGATAGCTCTATTTTCATCCATCTGCAGCCCAGGCCCTACTCTATTTGCAGGGGAGTGGAGGTATCTGTAACCAAACATAGAGGCCAGTCTGAACATGATGACCACCTCAGAAGTCTAAAGGCTACGCCCTATGAAAGAAAGGAAACACAGTTTCTCAGTTGGTCTGAGAAACACTTCAGCCATGATTAGGGGGTGTACTGAGAAGGTGTACTCTATGTGAGTAGGTGCAGCTGTGAAAGCAGCAGGGTGGGCCAACAGAACACAAGCCTAATTCTGTTTCACTGTTAACTGTGACTCAGTAGCCTAGTCATGTGACAGGAACTAGTGCTCAGATGTGCTCAGCTCAGCCAGCAAACCAGACAATAAAATGCATCAGTAAGACATTTCCACAACCAGGATCAGTATCAAGCAATGCATTTATATATAATCCAAACCACAGCATAACATGGCAACACAAACCAGACGAGTCATAATATTCGGTCATGAATCTTTCACTGATATCCAACACTATTTTTCTAACTAAAGTTAGAAGGTCAGCTCTTATCTGGCCACCAAGTGCACCAAGTGGCCTGCTGACTTAAACAGAGCAGGGTTTAGTTTAGACAAGGTCAGCAGATAGCCCGTGGTGTTAACGGTGCATGCGTTCCTGTGTGAGATATTGAGTTGTTTGGAACTTCATTAGCTTTCGACTGCATTTTGAAGACCGTCTAAAGCTACATTAGAAACGTTAAACATACTTTTGCTTTTATTATATAAGTTCGTAAATGTCTCTAAAAGCTTGTAAATACTTTTAATGTGATGTAAATATGTAATTAGTATGTGTCTTCGGTTGGGTAAACAAATTCTTTGATATTTATTTACAGCCCAGTTTTACTGCGAATAATGCCATGGTCTGCTTTTACTTGCTGGTTTACAGAATCAGTGACATCTCGCAGAACCCACTTTAATAATTATTATTGTTACTCCTGTCTCTTAGTGGATAAGGTAGCTGTCCTCTCACTGTCCCCTCTGTGCAATGTGTGAGATTGTAGGAGTTAAATTTTAGCCTTGCCCTACTCACTTCCCTACGTTTATGTTTCTCTCGACTTTTACCAGTAAGACAATAAACTGGTACTTTCCTTTCTGATGTCTGTTTAGCTCCAGTTTGATGCAGCTTCAATCCACAGGAGAGAAAAGATGGTAGTAATGTATCTTAGATTAGACTAGTTTCTAAGTCTCGTTTAGTCTAATACTGTTTTAAGCAAAAAGGAAACTGAAATTCTATTAGTTGCCCATTATTTATGTCCAGCAGACTTAAATCAGACTTGTTTTACTCAGACTGGAAAACACAAACGTCTATCGTGGCTAGAATCACAAAAATATGCCTCTAAATGTGCATCTAAATATGTATGCAGATACAGTTTGTATAACAAGATTAGAACGTTTTATTCCAAAAAAAAAAAATCTATAAAGAGAAATGATTAACAAAAAGCTTGTACTGCATATTTGTGTGACAAATAAGTCCTAACTGACAGCTGTATTTTTCTGTAAAACACATTTATATTCCAACTTTTACACTCATTATTGGTCATAAAATGTTCATCAAACTTATGAATACAGGAATTATTAATAGGTTTAGGTTTATTTCTGGAATATTTGATGAGGCAAGGAAAAAAAGTCTAAAAACGTGGATGGGGAAAGAAAAAATTAAAAAATGGAATTTGGGGGAAAAATTTAAATAGACTTCATAGCTCCCTATTCAGAAATCACAAAGTGTCAATAATCCATCATATGTTTGTCCTGTATTGGAGTAAATTAAATGCTATTAGGCGGATAGAAATACAGTGTGAATTTTCCTTGTATCAAACAGCAAAAAGTAAGCAAAATGCCCTTTTATAGATACTGTGTCATTTTTAAAGATACTGTATCATTTTTTATAGATACTGTGTCATTTTTAAAGATACTGTGTCATTTTTAAAGATGCTGTGTCATTTTTATAGATACTGTGTATTTTTTATAGATACTGTGTATTTTTTTATAGATACTGTATCATTTTTAAAGATACTGTGTATTTTTTATAGATACTGTGTATTTTTATATATACTGTGTATTTTTATAGATACTTTGTCATTTTTATAGATACTGTGTCATTTTATAGATACTGTGGCGTTTTTACAGATACTGTGTATTTTTATAGATACTGTGTATTTTTATAGATACTGTGTAATTTTTTATAGATACTGTGTACTTTTTATAGATACTGTGTCATTTTTATAGATACTGTGTATTTTTATAGATACTGTGTAATTTGTTATAGATACTGTGTCATTTTTATAGATACTGTGTCATTTTTATAGATACGGTGTATTTTTTATAGATACTGTGTATTTTTTATAGATACTGTGTACTTTTTAAAGATACTGTGTATTTTTTATAGATACTGTGTATTTTTTATAGATACTGTGTATTTTTATAGATACTGTGTATTTTTTATAGATACTGTGTATTTTTTATAGATACTGTGTATTTTTTATAGAAACTACATAAACTGTTATAAATGCCTACATAAAGTGTGAGGATGAACTGTGCAGAGTCCAACAAGAACAACCACATCTGGGCATTGCACTGATACTGTACAAATGTTTTCTACTGGAGCATTGAGCTTCAAAGACATGCTAAATAATTCAAACACTATAAATGTATTTTAATGTCTGTAGCAAATAGAATAAAACACTCTTGAAGGAGGTTGCAGTAACAAACTGTGGTGTATGGTTGTGTTTTCATGTTCAATCACTGTTCTGTATCAGAGACTGCTCACATGAGCCGAGCACACCGATCTGCGTACACAGCTCTTATCTTATCATTTTAATAGCACTCCTCCCAGAGCAGTGAGAAAAACCAGACACATGCAAGCACACATCCACACTGTCCTAATACACAAATCACACTGGCCTTTATGGCGGCTAGTATGTACATTCGCAAAGCCATGACAGGACAGAGTGGTCTTGTGGTATGTTCAATAGTTGGCATAGCATGGTGCACCAGACTCAAACTGGAACGTTTTGTTTGGAATAATACCTTTTACAAACAGCTATAGTTTACTGATACTGTACCTATAATGTTGTAAATGTATGTTGTATAAATGTATGTAACAAAACAAAAAAGATGCTGTTCTCTAAAGAGCTACTGGATTCATTTCAAACTACAAATAAAACAAAAGCATTTTGAAAACAGTAGCATTAGGTCCCCACTTTTTTAGGTCCCCACTTTTTTAGGTCCCCACTTTGGGGTCTTTTTGGGGTCCTTTGGGGTCCTTTTCCTCCCTTCCCAAGGAATTCCCAGTTTACTTAAATCAATTGGCTAAGGAAACATCTAAGAGTTACTCCCAAGTGGGGAACCTTTTGCACTGACCAATGACAGGTGCCCCTAGACTATATATAATGATGGATCATTCTTTCCATGTTCCTAGGTAAACATGCATAAACTGACATTAACCTGCAAAAGCACTCCTTGTTTCTCTTATAAAAGAAAATCCAGCATGACCAGAATTGGAAAACTGGAAGTCTGTTTCATGTGGTGCTGTTGATACTGGAGAGCAGCACATCATCATCAGATTCTGCTAGGCATAATTTTATTTCTAATAATAATCTAATAATTTTTAACACTAACATTAGTCACCCAAGAAGCAAAGTCCTTATTATTCCAATCAGTTTCATTCTTTACTCTTCCACTAAAACTAAAAGACTAATGCAGCTAACACTAGCTTACTTAATTCATTTCATTTCATTCATTGAGCACTTTCACTGTATAAACCACACTCATCTGAAATCACATCAAGGAAGTCATTTTATAGATGTGTTGTGCCAAATAATGCTAGAATCCATGAAAAGCAGCCTGAAATGAACTGGTTTGATGTGTGTTACAACTAGTACTGAAAATATAAGATAATAGACCTCACAACACAACGGTGACACAGATGTGCAGCCAGTCAGAGGATCCATACCCTATTAAGCCATCACCTTCTACCCAACAGTTCTGTTGCCTCAATACAGTTAGTCTTGGCAAGAAAGACAGGCCCAGCACGGGTTGTATGCATTCCTTGCCGAACCATATTGGTGTGGAAAAGTTACCTTCAGAACTGTTTGGCCTGACAGTGGAAAAGAGGCCAATGAAGCTAAACCCAGGGAGGCAAACAGGGATTTGTTTAACACTAGGTGTTAAAAAATAACCCAAGCCAATTCTTTCTTTCTTTTTATTTTTTATGCAAATATTTGTCTAGAATTAATTTAAAATCTTGAACATTCATTGTCTTCATTGCATACACACAAAAACCTTGCATCTCTAAAGAGCCAACTTTACAGATGAAGGAAAACCTTCTTAACATTCAAGTCAGTGTGAAAAATAAAGTACTGAACTGAGCATAACACACATCAGAAGGAAAAGCACTGGCCAAAGAAACCCAAACCCAGGGCTGTGGGTATGTTCTAATCGTAAAGCTAACTAGCTGTGTTCTATAGTTACAGAGTAATCAGTGTAAATACTGAATAAACAAGCTAACTTTGATAATGTTCTACTGTTCAGGTAGCATCGTTCAGTGAAATGACCCAACGACCGTCAGCGATTCTTCCAAAACCCCAAAGAACGAGGGGTACTTATAGTATCGATGACCTCAATCATGTGCTGGATGTGGACTATAAATAATGCCAGGCTGAGAAAACTGGTAATGATGAATTGAATGTTTAGGACATAATCAAATACATGACGTATAAAAAACATTATTTGTATTTTTTCTAATATTTGTGGTATTTTGCTACTTTGGCTTTAAATATAGAATTTTTGCAGGAGCATGAAATATGGGCCTTGCATGTGAAGTTATTATTAGTTGTTCATATTTATTGAGGTGTGGGGGTCCAGTGTCCCCTAACTGTGTATAAGTAGTTTGACCAGAGGAGGATGGGTCCCCCTTGTGAGACTGGTTGCTCCCAAGCTTTCTTCCTCCAGCTCCGAGGTAGTTTTTCCTTGCCACTGTCACCCTTTTGTCTTGCTAATCAGGGTGTTTATGTCTTCATCCTTTGTTTATATGTTTTTAACCTTGTTATTATTATCATTTGACTTCTGTAAAGCTGCTCTGTGGCATCAGTTGTAAAAAGCGCTATACAAATACTTTTTGATAGATTTTGATTGATATCATTGCTGTTATTGAAAAGCTTTGTATATCCAAAACTTTACAGGAGAAGAAAAAACTTTCAGTGGAAATCAAAGTAGAAAGATATGATTCCAAGTCATTTTGGAACATTTATATTGGTTTATTCATCATGAAAAGTGACAATGGAGATACGTGGTTTTTGAATGACAGTGATATGATTTTATTCAGTTACATTTGTACTGAATGGTTGGAGAAAATTACCCTAGTTTCCCACAATTTGATGGAGGTATTTGTGGTAGAACATCAGATAAAACTGAGATAGATGTGTAGTTTGTAAATTCCAGTTACCAAATTGAATGGTATGCCGGTCTTGTAATATCACTGGAGATTTGAGACATTTTAAATGCTTTTTCATCTGATAGTGATGTTCCGTCTGAAGCTCAGCGGTACTTCAAGGCTTGCTACGTCACATTTCTCAGCAAAGTTTTAGTACTTCACAACCAATGCATCTGTGGTCCGCCTCAAGGCCTTTTAATTCACTGAAGAATCATTTAGCGGATAGTTCTTCAAACTATACTTGTATATGTGTTTGAAGGCCCTTATGAAAGAACATACAGTGATGTCCCAGTGGTTGTTTTCTGGATTATCAGTCACGGTGTTGTGGGTTCCATACACGCGTCTACTAAGCTGCCACTGTTGGGCCTTTGAACACACCTTGTGTTCTCAGCTTTATAAGTCAGGAAAGCCTTGACACACCAGCACAAATCAGGTTAGAAACTGCAGAACCTACTCTTTCTAACAGTTTTTCATATATTTTGTCACAGTAATAAGCCATATTATAAAATAATATTTTACTCAACTTATAGACACCCATCTGCAACTTTTTTGTTCAGAAATCTAAAATTATTTTTCAGTTTCAAGTCTCTACATTAAAAAAAAACCCAAAAAAAACAAACTTGCATTTGGCAATTTTTGATTTTCATCAAGCTATTAAACTTCTGATAATATGTACACATCAAGTAATTACATATTTAAGAAGCCAAAGGCCTTCCATAAAGATATCATCATATACCATGTGACTATCTCATGTAATTACTGTTAAAAAAAAAAGAGACAATGTCAAAAACGCACAAAAACACACATCTTGTATAGCTGGGGCTGTAACGGATAACCCTGTCTATGCATGGAGCAGGGCTGATCCCTGTGCTTTGACCCTGGCTTTCCATGCTGGGATATGCAAAGCCACTAAATCACAGAAGGCTGTTCCAAAGGCTGAGAAATTCAGCCTACATTTGGAGGGATTTGGAATGTGCATCTGATGTATCCTTGTCAACATTTGGTTATGCACAATTCATTGTGCATGTACAAAAAGAAAGTTAAAACAGTACCATGAAAATGGCAGAAACTTAAGCCTCTGGAGCAGAGTTAATTTTAAAATGTTACCATGCAACTTTATTAGACTGGTTCATTTGTGTGACCAATAGGCTACTAAGAAGCAATCTTCATAGGATAGTCCTGCTGAGGCCTTGCCTTGGCTGCAGCCATGCCTTTAAAATGCAGCAAATATATACATTACATGTATAGAAAAGAACAGCATCACATGTTAAGAAGTTAAAACATAATGTTATGTAACATGGTAGGTAACTATCCAGCTAACCTAGTGTAGGCTGCCAAGTGGGTGAAGGGGCCAGATCCCCCAAACAGTTGACAAAACAAAATAGATTGAAAGGGAGCCAACCATACTTTAAAATAATTTGGTCACATCACTGAAGAACATCTCATTTAATGGAACAAAGCTGGAAGTAGGGGTGACTGGTTATTGGGAGAAAAATTCTGGTGGGCCTCTATGGATGTAGGCCGCTGAGAGAGTAAAGGGGCTTGTCAACAGACCCTCCACCCCCTGAAACTGATCAGAAGGGGCTGATCTGTAAAGAAAATCCTGCCAGGTACCTGATGTTGCAGCAGAAACAGATGTTTGAACTGATGGCAGTGGTTCTGTCCTTGGAGGTCACTTGGCAAAGACCAGCTAAATTTGAATCCTCACTACAAATTGAATTCCAGAGGTTTTGCTCTTGTGTGGCATAAGAGATGAAAGGCCACCATGTTTTGAGTACATGACATGACATTTCACAGCATCTGATTTGAGACACAGTAGTATGTGAATGAAAAGCAAACCACTGAATACTTGTTCAGTGAAGGATTTATTAATGTGTGCTCAGTTTATAGCCACAGCTACACATTCCTTTTTATGTGGATAGGGAATATTAACAAAAGTATCAAGAAGCATAAACAGCCTCCATGTTGTTTATTGCCTGCCAAAAGGTACTTGATAAGAAACACATCAACAGCGTTGTGGCTTCTGCTTTGAAGTTTTCCTTCAGTAGCAAGTAAATCTGCAGGAAAGGAAGTATGAAGTGCAAAGTGATGTGGTTTCATGGTGCACTGTTTTAGTGTGTAAGAGGTAACCATGTTGAAACTTGTCTGGTTTGCATGCATGTCAGAAGCAAATGCTATGAAAACTTGAGCAGGCCAGTCTTCTCCAGAATTTTCCTACAGCATGTTAAAGGACTTCCTGGGAAAATCCACCATAAGTACATCTTGTGGTACAAGGAAGTTACTGCTCTAGTGTTATTCAAATGACCTTCAGTGGATGTGACCTGTATATCCCTGTGTGTCAAATGTCTGATCATTTGTAAGAACACATCTGGTGTGACACGGTTACAGCAAAGTCCCATTAATTGTCTAGGACCTTTTTTAGCCCCACATTAGCCATATAATACAATTTCCACTTTAGAGATTGCTCAGTTGATACATGCACAACTGGAAGTGAACTGGCTTATCATACAGTGCATCCGGAATATATTCACTTCACTTTTTGCATATTTTGTTATATTTTGTTACGGCCTTGTTCCAGAATTGATTCAATCATTTTTTACCTCCAGATTCTACACACAATAGCCCATGGTGACAATATGAGAAAAGATTGTTTTTGTGATTGGATTATATACTTATTCAGAAAGGGTTCTTTAGTCAAATATTGTTATGCAGTTGTCTGTATAGTTTTGCCAAACATATAAATGTCCATAAAAACTGTCCATATAAAATGTCCAAAAAAAGTTAGAATATTACTAAAGCCAAAAGGAATTTGAATAAACAATGACTAGGGGTGTAACGGTATATGTTTTCATACCAAAGTATGTCATTGTTCAGTGTGCATGGCCGTACAGAGAATACACGGTACCCAGTATTATGATAAACTTGGGCATTTCACGAGTGTGCATACCACACAGACACCTTAAGCTGTAAGATGTTGTAATTACATGGTCCTGCGGAAAGTGAAGTGGTTTAAGAGTATTGCTATGGTGACTGTTGTCTTGTTTGCATTTCCCCACCCCAGCCCTCATGCTTCACTCCCTCCTTCTCTCTCTTTTTCACTTCTCACTCGGTGTTCTGTTTTAAAATGAATCAACTGGAAATGTATAAGCATTTGAGAGATATTCTATTCGTGGTGGAATGAACAAGGACAATGTCCTGGTGCGTGTGAGTGGAGACTACCTACCTAAGGGGGACAATATACAGCCCTACATGGAACAAACTGTAACTTCCATGACCTTCTGTACAAATAAAAAAAAACAAAAAACAATTTTGTACTAAACCATGAATGGAAGTAATTAATTTAGCATTTTTATAATTGCTATAACATTTGTGAAATGATTGGATGGAAGCCCAGTTATTGACTGATCTTTCTGCATACAGTTTCTAGTAGAACATATTTCAAAGACAAGGATAATTTAGTTGAATTTGTTTATTTGAATGTGTTTTGATTAACACATGAATTTAAATAGTGTAAAATGAAACTTTGGGTAACATTTCATATTGTCAGCATCAAGAAAAACCTCATATCTCCAAAATGACAACTTAAGAGGTGAAGGCAATCAGTGGAAGCCAACGAAATTAGATTTTTAATTGGCATTTTTGAGCATCTCTATTGGTCAAATTATAATACAATGTAAAAGACTGAAAGATGGAGATACTTGTGTTTAACTTGACATAAGTGATTTATTTGTTGAAACATTTACACTTTAGTTGAGTGTCTTTAAATGTAGATACTCTTTCATTTTGTGCTTCTTAGTTCTGCAGTTTTCAGATCAGTTCCGTCTGATTCTGATCATGTTGATGACATACCAAAACCATGTATCTCCTTTTATTTATCTTAGTTTATTCATATAATCTGAGGAAAGCAGTTGGCCATTACATGGTGTGAACATTTCACCACAAATGTAACTTCTGTATGTCATCATTCAGTGACGAGGTGGGCTATTCCCAGAGGGAAGAGTGTATGAGTTCATTCCCTGAAGGGGATGTGTGTGCATGTGTGTCTAAGATATGTGGACACTAATGACTATAAAAGTGCTGGCCAAGAAAGGTGAAGTTGTGAACACCTCATGCTCAGTTTATAGTTAACATGTGGAGGCAAGTTCAGGTACTGGAAGGCCAGAGTGCACTGGAGTGTACTTTCCCTGCTCTACCACACCTAGGCCCTGAGTTGAACCAGGTGTGTTTACTGAGGGAAATCATCAAACTGTGCTGGACTCTGCCCTTCCACCAGCAGTAAATGAGGTCTCTTTTGGCCTGGTTGGTGGTCATAACCAAAGGACGTGGCTGTGTCAAAATTAGATCTTGTAATTGGTCAGGGGCCAGAACAAAAAGTACCTGATTATTAATAGTAGCGTATTGCAGAATGACATGATATGCCTGTTTCTTATCGTTTTTAAAGCACACCATTTTAAACGACAGCATATAATGGTTATTAGATAAAAAGTGAATAGTAAACATGAAAATAAACAGGAGCACATTCCGGATTACATCATTTTAAGAGTCATCTGATTGCAGCTGGCACACATTCTCAGTATGATACACCCAGATGTAATGGTGGCCAGTGCCACCCAGACTTCAAATTGTTGTAAAAGAAAAGAAAACAAAGAGGGCGCAGTTAAGATGCTGAGTCGTCACTTGTTTTCCGGGCAGATTCCGTGACTGTGCGGTGTGTCCATCTATCCGGAGCAGAGGACATGCCCGATAAGCAACAGAAGTCACCTCCTGGCTGCTCTCCTAAACACACGCCTTATGGAAAGACAAATGTGAGCAATTTCAGCTGAAGTACCTCAGAGCTCTGAATCTAAAACTGCGTCAGCTATTCTTTCCTGTATAAATGATAACAGAGAGGAGATCAGCATGTCTTAACAGGAGCCGGCGCCATGAGAATGAGAAGATGTGTTTTACTTCCTGAAGAAATCTTTAATAATAGAATTTAAGCCCTATGTTTAAGCACTGGTTAGCTGGGATCCTGTGTGTGCTGTTGATCCTGTATTGTATATTTAATAAATAAATGTTTAGTCATGCACAGAAATGCTGGCAAGATTAACTTATATGCAATATTACTTTCATTTCCAAGTAAAATGTATAGGGGGAGTGAGGAGAAACAGGAAACCACAACCAATAAAATGAAGAGACGGAAAGAAGTTAGATTTGTGAGCATATTTTGACATCTGCGTCCTTAGGCTCTTTTACTGATGACTCAGTTTTCAGAATGAGTGTGAATGTAGAGTGAGCCAGTTAACTTTCCGAGTCACTTGGCCAGTGATTACAAAAGCTGTCAAACAATGATTTGAAATGTAATAATAATCATAAACATAAACGTGCATACAGGGGAGTTTGTCCTCCACATTTAACCCATGTACACACACACACACACACACACACACACACACACACACACACACACACACACACACACACAAAGTGTATTCACACACTACATACAGTACATACAAGAAGAAACCCCAAGAATGGGATGATATCAGTGACTGATTACAGTGTTAGCCTGTTGGCCCTCCTCTAGTTTGGATGCAAGATGAGATACAGGCATGGAGGCATACAGGTTCTGCTGGAAAATGCCAGTTGGAAGCCCTGCCATGAGAGGCAAAACATGTGGTCACAGGATTCCTGCACATATTGCTGAGCTGTTGTAATACTGTTTGTATCATAAGGATGATCAACTGTTGTACTGTATGTGAAGGCCCTCAGATAATCAGTGTGCCTCTGGTAAGGTAAGGACATTTTCACCTTTCCTGAAGTCCACAGCTAGGTTCATTTGGGGGAAGGCCTCTTTATTGCTGGTTTGCTTTCTCCCTAAAGAATTACTTTCAGTCCACGAACTGATTACACAATTTCAAATGGCACTTTCCTGCAAACATTTTTGCATAATGCCTAGGGTTATGTTTATCACTGTTTATCACTTTTCATTATGTTCCTTGGATAAATAACACTCAAGCTTGGAGTGTTTGTGTTTGGAGGATGGCATTTTACCATGCAGGAACATTTACACGTCATTCTCAGAGGAGCAGTGTTTAGCCATGCAGACAATAAACTGAAAAAAAAACCAAAACAAATGTAAACATGCATATAGACCCACTGTGCTTGCAACCAGGAAAATGTGTGTCTTGCATTTAAACTATAAGTGGAACACACACATGCACACTAAGTGCCTTGCTTAAGGGCATTTTAGTCATGTCCTGCCAGTTCAGGGATTCAAACCGGCAACTCTGGGTGAGTTCGTTGAGTACAGCAGGTAAACTGGCTAATACATGGTGATGATACAGAGAGAAAAAACTGTATATATAGCGGATTCACAGCTGATTAGTATTCCAGTGACTGAGACCTGGACAGTGTCATATTAGAAGACTGGCTGGGTGTCATGTGACTTCTACAAGAAGTATTAGTGTGAAGCTAGTAGTAATTAATAACAAAAAAAATGCTCTTGTAAACAGAATCCAGAAATGCAGAATATAAAAAATATTAGAACATTTTAATTCAAATTTGAACAGATTACTAATCACAATATCAACTTTAAAACTTGAAAGATATCAGTTTAAATGTAATGAATATAAAATATATGACAGTTACATTTTTTATTTTAATTAAAATTCACCCAACACTGAGATGAGGGACCCGGAATAATGAGACAAAGTCATATGAAAAAACAAATCACTGCCAGCTTAATAAGGTGAACATTGTTATTAATAAAATGCCCTAAAAGATGTGCTGTGTTATTAATATTCAAAGTGAATATCAGTCACTGAATGCTTTACTCCAGAACTGAAAACCTCAAAGTCTCTAATTTCTGACTGAGTTCAGTCAGAAGACACTCTATTCTGGGCCAAAGGGAAGGAAAGCCTCAGGACAGATCCACCCTTCTATCTCCCCTTCACCAGAGGTGGAGGGAGTTGTCAAAGAGACAACAGGGGCCTGATGGCCAAAACAATGAGCAGGCAGCCTGGCTAACCCCTCGAGCCCCTACAACCACTTTTAAGAAAGCAATTTCCGCAAACTCCATTTTTAACCATGCTTAACCCTTAAGCAGTGAACATGAATTATACTGGCACACTGAAGTGAGGCCTGTCATGTTGTGCTCTATTGTTCCAAAAACAGTATTTCAGGACAATAGTCATACTCTATAATAACAATGGAAGCTGTACAGAAATAGTTGTTAAATGGCTTTGTCAGAAGTGCTCTCTAAAGTTCCACTTCTGGAAAATCCTCTTCTGCTCTATAATGAATATAACAACAAGTACTAGATAAGTTCAGTGATTCTATTTAAAGTGCTTTGTGATATACAGTATAACATACAACTGTTTATGCAAAACAGGAAAATAAGTTGAAGTGAAGTTGTGGCTTCTGTCTTTCAATATCAAGTTTCCTTAATTGTTGGTTTTATGAGTAAGTTGTTCCAAAGTTGATACTCATAATTATTCATGATTACTCATGATTACTCATGATTACTCATGTTTATTATGAGACCTAGGCCATAAATATCATGCATCTTGCATGCATTGCACTTTTTTCAAAGTAATCTGCTGTTGCCTGACCAGCGCTCAGTTGGGCTTGGTTCATCAATTTGTTTGACCAGGAATGGGGGACCTAGAGTTATCCATAAAAGCTAATCTGTATAACAGCATCTACATTTGCGTCCACTCTTGATGTATGTTTTGGGGCGTAGACCTCAATACAAAACACTATCAAAAATGCCAACAGTTGGTCCTGCTGTAGACACTCCATGTGCATTCTTACATTACTGCAGTGGCTGAAACGGTGGTTGTTTTATACCAACATACCATGAGATTAACCATAGGATTTTATTTGTCTGTTAAGGTTTTGTTGCCAACCAAAACAGAAAACTGTGATACTTGCAGAATGAAGATAATGTTAATGCAATGTTAATGCATGATAATGTTGAACTGAGAAAGACTAAAACTAAAATTATAGAGAATCCACTGTTAAATAGGTTCTGTATATAAAGAGAAAAAAATACTGTTTCCAAAAACAATATGGAGCTATAGGTGACAATCTGAAACAAGGCCTATTTCAGAACTAGGGATTTATTTAAGCATTAAACAGCAAAATGAATTACAAAGCCCTGCATATTACTAACATTACAAAGTTACTAACATGTGCTTAAAACATTCACCATAAAATGGATGATAGCAATCATTTTATTCTCCCACACAGAATAACATGGTTGGAGTTGGTGAAAACCCCACATATTTATCAGGACCTATTACTAGCATACTGATGTTCAGGGTAGCTCTAGGTCTTTATCAAGCCTGATCTCTGCCGGAGATGGGCTGTAGGTTTTCTCCTGTGTGGGATACTCAAGATTTTTTTACAGATATTGTATAAAAGGTCAAGTTCAGAATGTAGTAAAGGAAAGAGTAACGTCAGTCTGCCACATACTGCCAAGCTACCAGCTGATACCACAATTCTTTCCATGCAGGGTAACTTTGAGATGCCTATTAGGTATTTCCAGAGGGGGCTTCCACTTGATAAATCTAAAAATATATTTCAAAAGATGACATTAAAATAAATAAGATTTGGATCAATCAGTGGGTCATTCACCATCTGCCGAGCTCTTCCTCTTCCTGTACTGTGTTCATTAAACACAGAGCAAGAAACTGGGGCATTCTCACTATAGGGTACAGGGTGAGGTCAGGTTGAGGTACTATGAGCTTGAGTGTGTGTTAATATTCATCTGTAATATTAATATTCCCAGAGAAGGACGTTGGGGACACGTTCTCTTCTTATAGCATTTCTAATGCTAAAATGCTAAAATACCTTGAATACATTTTCCTGTAAACCAACAAAAGCCACAGCATCTTTAGCCACTTGAAGATGATCTGATGGCTAAAGTCCTTTATTTTCAGAACAGTAACATAACTGATTTTGTTGTGTGTATATTTTCCACCCAAATGTCACTGGACTTTCTGAGCCAACATTGCTTGAACTGACAACAACAAAACACTAGAAAGATTTTTGAGGTAAGACGAGTTCAGTTGCTCTGGTAGCAAAAGTTATGTACCTGCTGTTCCAATAGCAGAGTTAAAGTATTGTAGGGAACTTGTTTTGTGCAAATCAATTTACTCCCTCAGAACTGTTTGCAGTAGTATTGATGTATCTTTAGATAAACTCTGAGGGAGCAGGAAGGACATACGACAGCAGTGGTGGTTTAACAAAAACTCCTCCAGATATGGCTGATGGTTTTATTTATGTGCCCATTGGTTTCATTTAAACCAACATAATGTTTTGTAGAAGTACCTAAATGACTAGCTAATTTGCAAACTTAATTATTTATGCTGCATTCCATTTGAACTGGGATGTCAGAATTTCCAAGTCGGGAATCTTATATGGAATACCCTCACAAGTCAGATTTCCTACTCGGAATGTCAGGAATGTCAGTAAAAGTAATACAATTGTGCAGTTTATTAACACTTCTGTTTATTTGTGTTTAACCTTTACCTTAACCTTTAGAAACCTAGGCCAGTTGTGTGGGCTGTTTTTGTATTTTAAGCCCCTTCCTTCTCATTTTCTTCTATAACCCAATACCTGGATCTGTGACGTGCTCAAATGGAAGGTTTACAATATTTGAGTTTATATTATATTCATTCATTCATTCATTCATTCATTTATATATTCCTCATCAGGGCCACGCTGGGTCTGGAACCTATCCGGAATTATACAAGACAGGAATACCTTGCTTTTAAGAATAGAAGAGGCAGAAAAGTAATGTTGGTGTTAAAAATGTGTAGATTTGACTGGTTGACTAGATTTGACTTGACACTACTTTGTACTCATGCCTTTCCAGTACTCACTTGTGTCATCCTAACAAAGTGAAGATGTTAAGTGGTCCCTTCTTTCTCCAGACTTTGTAGGATGTGAAAACTCCATCTGGCCATGTTTTCTAAATTGTGTAAAATATCCTGGATTGTGCAATTATTTCATGTAATCATTTGCTTCTATGCAGATTTTTATATCTTTAAACATATCTAATTCTCTCTTTCTTCCCACAACTATTATTCAGTCTGTTCCTACATCTCAGTTAACCACCAGTCAAACTGCATCCCACTACATCCCCTGCCACCACATACTAAAATGCAAAATAACACTAAATAATACTAAATAATTTTATTCTAATGTTCCTAACAATAGGAAGGTGAAGACAAACACATGCCTCCTCTGAATTACATGAAGTCATCCACCACCTTCTTTCTGAACTGCCACCACTGCTGGGTAGCCAAAGCAATGTGAGGAATGCGCCAGGTCCCCAGCTCCGACACAACAGCTAACAGATGCCTGTGCCGACCAGCATTGCTATAGTTATATAGTATATGATCACAGTTCCATATCCTGGGTCATGCTGCTTGCCATCGGCAGCTGGAGTCTGAGAGAGCATTGCTCTAATCAGCTTGACTTAATTTAGTTTATTTACATTTTCTTTTGCATTGAAATGAGAAAAGAAGGTTAATTAAAAGGTGGTAAATATATGTGTATACCTTATTTTATGACACTTAAGCCATGTAGACTATTAAGGCTATTTAGTTCATGAGTAATTTAGCAGTAAATGATAAAATATTTATATAATAATGTTCATTAACAAACTTACAAAATCTATCCTCATGCATGCACACGGTCAATCCTAAATCATATGCCTTCTTGAAGCCTCCCAGCTACAATTTCCTAACTAGAGTGGACACCCATCCTTTTTGAAAACTAGTTTTGTCCACCCTAGGTACAGTGAACTTATTACACTTTACAGTGTATAAAATGCAGTCACTTCTTGATGAAGAAACATCCTTTATAATGAGTAATATTTCTGAGAAATGAGGAGGAAATCCTAGTTTCTGTATAATCTCTTTTGCATCTGCAACAAGCTGCTTTAGCCTCATGCCTTCAGTAAGTTTCGGTACAATTTCACACCTTTCAATGTCAGTTCAACTACAGTATGAACACCATGGTCACCCGAAACATAACAGAAAACAACATTGTGAAAACAGAGGAAGGAACCCTGCAGCAGATCAGAGCACCGAGACTCCAGTCTGAAGACACATATTGTTAGTTCACAATGTGTCACCATTGTGCATCCAAACAATTCTTACAATGGGACATTTACCAACTGATGTGTTTGTTATTCTTGAGACATAGCAGACATGACTTCATGTCCCTTTCCTGAGAGGGGAAATGCTGTGTTGCTCTGCACTGAATCCTGACTGCTGGAAAAACAGCAATACTGTAATCTATGAAAAAAAAACATCTTTAATATGTTCTGATAATAGTATGAAGGGGTTAGGAGATGATAATATATGGTAATGTGAATTTGCAGTGTATACTCTTATTCTTTAGGTTTTACTTTAAATTATTTATTATAGAAATATTCAATCCAAATTTATTTGAATATCACTTTATACAACTGATGTCACAAAGCAGCTTTTCAGAAATTAAAATTAAGATGATCAACACATCAAACAAAGGCTAAAGACATAAATCGTGCAGTGAGAAAACCAAAGGGTGATAGTGGTAAGTAAGAACTTCCTCAGAACTGGACGAAGAAACCTTGGGAGGAACCAAGCTCATGAACCCATCTTCCTCTGGTCAAAGTACTTTATTACACTATTGATAAGGGGACAGTGGACCACCACATGTCTGATGTAATGCTCAGGTGTACTGGATTAATGGTTAAAGTTGACGGTGGGCATAATAACAGTTGCTGATAGTTAGGGTCCATGTATTTTTTTAACATAGTGTGATGGCAGGTGGGCAACTTGTCCAAGTCCATTAGGGAAAAGGTGGGCAGCCAATGTGAAGGGTTGGCAGAGGAGCTGGAGGGGCCTCTCTCAGATTGGGTGTCAAATATTCAGTCACAAAACTTGTAAAGCCATTTTTTATCATCTTGAATGAGATTTTCAGTGTAAATGTTCAGAAGTGGAATATTAGAAAATATTTAAGTTTAATATGTAAATAAACCAAAACAACTGAAATGTACGTGATTGTTGGAATTAAACTTTATAATAATATTATTTGCTTGTTGTTTATTTACATTCGATTGATCAGAAATTATTATAATTGGAACAAAACATCAAGTATGTCCAGCTATATATGATTAATATTAGTGTTTGGTCATAAAGTAATATTCTGTTCATTGCTATTGATAAAGAAAGTCAACAGACTTTATTAACATTCGAAAGGGAAGTTTCCCTTTGCTTTTCACCCACTAAATAGCATCCGTCTCCTCCCCTCCTGAACTCTAATCTAATGAAAAAAGGCTAGACGTTTTCTATTTCTTCCTAACCTCATCACAACAGTTCAATTTAGACCCAACATGTCTGATTCAGTCCAGACACCACTGCACACAATGTCTGGTGTCTTCAAAACAGGCAGGCTTTTAATTCTTCCTTCCTGCCTTTAATTCCATCACTCCCAGTCAAACAAAAAATACAATGGCCCAAGACCACATTTACCAAAATAGGACCTTCCCTGCGAGCAAACGGGCCACTATCATGCTAACAGCTCTATCCCTGTCTGCCGTTTCATTTTTATCTCTGCTTCTCATAAGACAATGGGTTTTGGCTGAGGTAAGAGAGGAAAAATAAAAAAAGGCCAGGGGGCCAAGTATGAGCCCTGGGGGCACCCCATGTGTCTTTCAGATAAGGCCTGAATGCCAGCCCTGCGTTTCCTCCATTATACAGCTAGGGGTACTTATCTTCAGCAGATCCGACAGTCACTGGAGACCACTTGAGCACTGAACTAAAGCTGGACATGAAGTTACTTTCATTTTTGCTGTCCTATGCTTGTAAACTTCAAGGACAGAGTCGGAGGCAATGCTGATTAATGTGTTAAAATTGATATATCATAACTGGTAGGAGATTCCTAAGTGCTGTTATGTAATAATGCTTATCAATCTCTATAGTTGGGACTGGTAATATTACATATTATACATTCACATATTAGCACACAATATCCTGGCACTGTGAACTAGGAAAACTAGGAAAGAATTGCAAAAATATGCAATTTGCATAATGTACATGATATAAATATACAAATAAATAACAAAGTAATTGATATGCAGTTACAGCTCATACATTATATATACAAAAGTAATAGGACACCTACTCATTCAATGTTTCTTATGAAATTAAGGGCACTAAAACAAGGAGTAACAGTCTTTAATGTCCAGAAAATGCTTTCTATTACACTTTGGAGTATTGCTGTGAGAATCTCACCCTAAAAATTTTGTTTGGAGTACCATTATTCCAGTGACACAGTGCCAGGGCTCCACAGCGCAGTGCTGGGGAGATTTAGACCACTCTAGCACATGCTGGGCATTGGGCATGGTACCAATAGCATCTACAGAGTCCTATTCTATTGGCAGTACAAGCTGTGTGCACATTTGCACATTTGTATCAGGAATGGGTGCAACTTAGTGGTTGAATGCATTCATTAGATGGGGTTTCCATTGGTTGTGTAATGCATGGAGTGAAAAATACTTTATTAGCTATAAACACGTTGATAAAATCTAATATTGGGTGAAGCAGAAAGCAGTAAACCACAACTCGCACATATTTCCATTCATAACCTGTACAACAATTTGACACCACCTAGTGGCTGGAAAAGTCAAGGCATCCTCATGTAACATGACCACTTTCTAATGTCCTTGCTGGCATATGTAGTTGAGCACAGTGGGATTTTTTTTTTCACTTTGAAGCAAAGTGGTGTGGATAGGGGGTGAATCTGAACACTTACATGAAACTGTCCAGCCAACATACTAATGTGGGCTCAGACTGTGTTGGGCATTCTCTATCATTGCACAGTCCACATCTAGGACCCAGATTGCAGTTGACAATCAAAGGTGGGGGTCTTGACTCTAGTGAGCATCCATATGTGGGGCCAGCAAGCACACTGATTCCTAGTTGGGCTACCCATGCAGACCTTATATGGTCATGTTATCTGGATGGACATTAATATATGTTTATGTTTTTCCTGTTCGGAATGATCACAATTTGGCCAGGTGGCCAGCTCTATCGAGCTGCTTCCATTTACAGATCCAGCTGTGCTCATTTGGACCTAAGGAAGACACTTTTCTGTACCCTTCCCAGATCTGTGTCTCCATATAACCCTGTGTCAGGGGTCTACAGACAATTTCATATTTTCAAAAAAATATGCTATATTTTTGTGTTTTAATTTTTAATACATTTGCAAATATTTCAAACAATCTTTTCTCACTTTGTCATCGTGGGGTATTGTGTGTAGAATTTTGAGAGAAAAAATTAATTCAATCCATTTTGGAATAAAGCTTTAAGATAAAAAATGAAGTGCTGTTAATACTTTCCGGATGTACTGCATGTAGTCAGTCAGGTACAGCAATAAGGTTCTTGTTTACGTCACATGCAAGCCAGAGCATGTCTCGCGAAATCTACCCGCCAAGTTTCATTCTTTTTGGTTGATATTTTTTTGATGATGAGTGTACACAAAAACCATACAATTCCACGGCACACAAGAATCTCTCTATTCAGTGTGTATTTGAAAACATTTTATCAACAAATGATAAGTTACTAAAACTCAGAAAACATACACTTAATTCAAACATACAAACTGGAATGTCACTCAAGTTCCATACATTTCTATGGCTCCTCCACCATTCTCTCCAACTCATCTGTCCAGTTAACAGGGCAGTCATCCTCAAAATCTCTGTAAACAGATGTGAAAAAGGGAAGTTGCGATAGAGCCGAAAAAAATGAGAACAAAGAGAAATGAAAAAGGAAATATTAGTGTGAAAAAACAAGTGTTGAGACACTCACGTGTCTTCATCATCCGAACGTGGCTCCAGTCTGCTGTGGTCAGTGTGGATCTCCTCGGGGCCATCTGTAGCATCATTGTTCTGCTCTGCAGCCAAAGGTCCTCGCAAAGGATCAGCACCTATACAATACCACACACAGCCACTTTCAGTCACACAGCCGTGCCCAGGACCTTGGCAGCAAGCAGCAGCTAGTTGTTTAGTTCTTCACAGTTAGAAACACTATTAATTAATTAATATTTGAAACCAAACAACAGATCTATAAAACCAAAATTGATATTTAAGGACAAACAATCAAAGCAGACTGTCTGCACTTAAAATGCTTTCAGGCACATGAACACATACTTACTGTGTCTGTGGATTGTGTAGGTTCTGAAGGCTGTGCTGAGGTGAACCTTTTCCAGAAGGCTCAGAAGATCTAGAGGTGGATCTCTGTCCCATTTCCTTCTCTCAGTCTTCTTTGGTATTTCTTTACACCACAACTCTCCTGTTGGCAACAATAGACAAAAATGTGTCAATTAAAAAAAAATAACTTTCTAGTCTTATTGTACACACAAGTTGTACACACAAGTAGAGATGGCAAAGAAACAGCTGAAGAGGAAAATTCCAGATACGCATGGAAATGTGCACATGAATATGGGGGGTGGAACTCCTGAAGGAGCACTGGAGGAAGGGCTGTGGTTGTGGTATCATGGAATTCAAACATCAACAGTTGTTCAACAGTCTTGCACATCACCTTTAATTCTAGAAAGATCACCACAATGCACAAGTTTTCTACACTCTAACTATAATTAGAGTAGTTTGACTCCAATGAAACTCTCATGAAAAGATCAAATGTAGTTTCAGTCCAGCATATTTTTAACTTGCTTTTGAGAGCTGACATTTGGATTCTGTTTCAGTTAAACAGGTGGCACAACTGTAATGACAAACACAAAATGGCAGGCCATCATACATGGAATATTAGTCATAATAAGAGGGAAGACCTTAAAAAGAGTTAAAACAGGTAACAACACGTTTTGCTTAAATATCCTTTCCTTAACATATTGACACAGATCATTGTGGGAATTCTCAACTCACAGAACCTGTTCTCTTGGTTAGGCGTTGACTTTGGTCAATACAGAAAAGCATTATTCTTCACTAAATACTGCAGTGATTTATAACAGACAGAGAATATAAGATTCCACAATAAAAACATAGATAATGCAAGAGTGGGCATGTAGGAGGTGGCTGATGCAATGTAATGCTTCCTCATCAAACAGAGATTCAGGAGAAAAGTGACAAATGTATAATAATAAAGAAAGTAAAAAACAAAAAAGGAAGAGGCTGAAAAAAGAGTAAAAAAGAGGAACCATTACAGGATGCTAAAGAAGAGGAGCAGCAGCCTGAAGAGGCCCATTTGAAAAAAATAAAGAGGGAAAGAGGAAGAAGTAGGTTTTGAAAGCGGTGCAGAATAAAAAGTTTGTGAGAAACGGTACAGAAGAAGGTACGGCACTCTTTGTGCACAGATTTCATTGTGCATTCACTGTTTAAACACAAAAAATACAAGTCGTCACAAGAGTGAAGATTTCTAATAGATTTTATAGAATTGCCTCAAGGATGTAACTTACACTGGTATTAGGTACCAACAAATTAATATTTATCTACTCCAGAGTCCTATTCTATTGGCAATACTGTACCAGGACAAGACAAGCTGTGTCAACAATGGTTCTGTGCAACCTAAAATAGCAAATTGGAAACAGCTATATATCAAGCCCAGGTACGCTATGCTGGAATGATGCATAAGCAGCTAGAGTAAACTAAACAGCCCTGTCTAGAAGGGTTTCAGAGGAGCTTTTGAGGAGTGTCTTTAATTTGCTTCCTTACATTATTTGCATGTTGCCCCTCTTACATCCCAGGATTCTGAGCTCTCTGTAACTGAAGTCTACCATCTACAGTGCTCCCAGTGCTGCTCTGTTTAAGTTTGTCAATGCTCACCAATTTCCCTCTTTTTTTGAGTCGGAGGTTGCCTGGGTCTGAAACTGGAAATAGCAAACTGAATTGATGCCTTGCTGCCCAGGGTGTCTCACAAGGCAGTTTAATGATGAATGTTTCTGTAACCAACTCACGAAGGCAACATTGTGTCCTGATGTTGCAGAGATAACAAGAGCTCACTGTTAAATGAGTGTTTATCTGTGTCATTATTAACCTTTAGTATTTTCACTCAAGAACACAGAAGACAAAATTAATAACCTTCAATTCAAACGTGGCTTGTTGTCTTTCTGCCTAAGAATAGTGGGCAGCATTTCTCCCAGTTCAGACACAACAAAAGGGTCTGTGTCCCAAATCAGCGAAATAGTGACTTTCAGAACAACTCTTATTATACATTATACTAGTTATTATACATGAGTCCGTGTCAAGTCACGAGTCATTATGAATGAGTTGCAAGTTTGAAGTCTATTTGTATGCCACTCAAGTGTGACCCAGACCCAAAGTCGAGCCTCTGGAATATTCACCAATCAGTCATAACACTAAACCACTTACATAATATTATGGAGATCCTGAGACAGGGACTCTACAAGACCTTCAGTGGCACAAAATATCTGCACACAGTCATGAAAGTTGCCAGATGGGGCTTCTATGAATTACATCAATAAGCCTCGGCTGCCCATGACCTAGTAACCAGTCTACCAGTATTCCTTCCCTGAAGCATTTTGGTTGGAACTGACCACTGCATACCAGGATCACTCCATAAAACCCATGTTGTGACCCAGTACACAATTTGATCCTTGTCAAAATGGCTCAGATTCTTAAACTTGTCTGTTTGTCCTGCTTTCAACGTGCCAACTTTAAGAACTGACTTTTCACTTGCTGAGTAATATGCAGATCCACTCCTTGGCAGGGGCCACTGTTATGCAAACCAATGTTCTTCACTTCACCTGTCAGTGGTTTTACTTTCTGATTGGTGTGTTAAAAAATAAAAATGCATCTGGCCAGACACAAGGTGAGCAAAAGCAATGCTCTCTTAGACATTATTGGGGATCAGTATGTTGATACTGTACCTGATCTGGAGTCAGACCCCTCCACGCTTTCCACACCAACTGAAGAAATTATGTCAGCATTTGCAAGGACCTCCAGAACAGTATTGGAAGGTCCTTCGGCCCATCTTTTTCGAGAGCCAACATTAACACTCTGACTCTCTGACAGAGACAACACGCTGGAAGATGTGCCTGAAGAAACAAATCACTCAGTTCAATGGTCCTCTTTATCTGCAGGGTTCTGTTATTACTAAACACAGCCATTCTATATTAAAATAACCATCTCATAAATCATACTAGTGCTACATACCTTTATTTGTAGATGTGGTTAACAAGCTCTTTTGACCCAAAAACATGGCCACTTTCTCTCCTTCTTTTCTCCAGTGGCTTCTTTGTTCCTTTACCAAGTCCTTGCTCTGTGTGGCAGAATACAGGGGTTGGGTAATCCTAAGCTTGTAAACAATGGATTGCCAAAAGTGCTGGTGTGGGAACAGAGATGACCTACTGGAAATAAATTAGTATATAATATTGTATAATATTGCAATAACTGAAACTGCTGTGCCATGAGAATGAAGAGACCTTGATCTGTATGATCTGGAAATAGGACTATACCTCTTCAGGCAGGTGCTTGAGTAGCAATCGGGACACACGGTGAGAGTTGAAGATGGTGTGTACAGAAGGCCTGTCTCTGGGGTTGGTCTTAAACATGTGTTTTATCAAGTAGTGAAGCTCATAGGGAAGGTGATTGGGCAAAGGAGCATATGCCCCACGACAAACTTTCAAAATTAGACTCTTCCAGCTGCGAGCCTGGAACTAAGGTGGAAATAAACACATACATTACATGTGGCACAAACCATCCGTCTAGTGAGAAATGCACATATTGTACATACCGGGTGATGTAAAGTGCACAGTTCATACAGGATACAGCCCAGAGACCAGACATCACTGTAAAATATACACATAAACACAACAACACTCAAACTGAGAATGGCATACACTTGCTGTGACGCACCTCCTGAACCTGGCTTGTAACAAACTACTAACGGATTGAGTGACTAACTGACACTAAGTGAAATTAAGTGACCCACTCACATTTAACAGGCAAAGAATTCAACAAGGGGGAACTCAAATGGATTCTGGTGCTTTGCATCAATGACACTGCATGTTCTTTTCAAAGGAGTAACTTATAAACTTTAAATTTAAGTACATAAATAAACATTTGCAAGACTAAAATATAATTTTGTACCTCTTGTTGTTGTATGGTTGGTTGTCCCAGATCTCTGGAGACACATAATATGGGGTTCCAACATAGGTCTGGGCATAAGCTCTTGCACTGCAATGAAAAGTGTTTGTTAATCCATGTTTTTAAAGGCAAATTAATACAAAATTACATTTTGGATAAGGCTAGCTGAAATTCTAATGACGGTCACATTTCAAGAAGCCCTGCCCAAGGGGTGTCTTAATCTTTAGAACCCTACATCAATTTTATGTCATGCATTTGTAGTGTCCTTTTATTAACTAAAAAAATTAAAAGGTATTTATAGGAGAAAGTCACACATGGCAAATATTATTTTCAGGTGATCCTAGGCTCATTAAATATTTCTTCTTTTTAGATGTAAATATTACCATGTTTTGATTTTTTTTTAAATTTACTTCTTTATGTTTTTGCTTATAAGGACTAAAAACACTGTATAACTCAGAAATCCTGTAGGACACTGATCATCCATGGTATTTCTGAGCTGAAAGTGCAAGAATTTTGATGAATTACTTGTAATGGTTAGATAATATTGACAAAATATTTAAAATAATACGTTCTTCACAACACTTGACAGTAGTCCAAATAAAATAGAAATACAACCTGAAAGTCCTTTATTATTTTAGTTATTTATGTATTTATCAGTATAATCCCTTATCAGGACTTTTATTCTGAAATTTGAATTTTCCCCTCCCTTCTCATTTTCCTCTGTAAACCAATCTCTGGGTCAGTGACATCATTAACCCTAACCCCATCTCGCTTATCAGTCAGAGTCTGCATGCAGGTTGAGCATGTATATGTGGACAGAGCAGTAAATATGCACTGATTGGCTCCTTTGTCATTTAATGGGATTGTGATTTAATTCAGTTGGAAACAAGTAAATTTTAGCTGTTTTCTGAGCTGGATTACATGATTTGATGATAATGATGTGACCATGGTTTCATATGGTACTTTTTTGTGGGGTCATGGTAGCTAGTGCACTGGATAGGAATATCTAAATGTAAAATTTGAGCATGTTGGATTGGCGTAAAATTCATATGGATTTCTATCTGGCTGTTCAGGTTAAGTTGCATTGTCATGTATCAGATATGCATCAACACCACATATGAAAGTAACAAAAAAATCAGTGTGGTTTTTGATGTTCAATCTGTCACATATCACAAAAAAGGTCTGATTTTACAGAGCATATCCTAAAAGTATTTGATCTGATCACAGTGTGGAACTGGCTCTGTAACTGAAATACTTTCTCTAACAATCAATACAAATTTGTGATTTAGAAATAGTGTTTCCTTAGATTACCTGTTAAGAGTGCAGGCTGACCCAAAATCTCCCAGTTTGACTGTACCATGTTCAGTCAGAAATATGTTCTAAAGAAAATAAAGGAGGAAAAAACATCTGAATGTTCTAAATAAAGATCTTTAAGTACAATAGACAATAATTAAGTCCTAAAATTACACATGTAAAATGAAATATTTCAGGCCATTTTTATGTTATTTTGAGACTTCAGTATGGCTTATAGCTCAGTAAAAATCAGGAATTCAGAATGACAAATTATTACAATATTTAAGTTGCATTTATCTTGTCTATTGAATATTTGCAATTTTAAACAATTACTAATCAAACAGTATCAACATAAAAGGCATGAAATGTGTCATTTCAAATGTAATACAAAATATGACACTACCTTTTTGAGTACATTATGAATAAAAAAAACATTCAATATTCTTTCATTTAATATATAAATTATTTTTACCTTTGATTTTAAGTCCCGATGAAGCACTCTTTTATCATGAATGTGTTCTGTACCCAGACACATCTGTGAAAACCACTTGAGTATCTGAGAAGACAAATGAGTGATATATATATATATATATATATATATATATATATATAGAACCTTAGGCAAATTATGGAAAATATTTGTGATTTTACCACATCTTCTGAAAACAGGCAGCCCTTTTGCTGCTGTATCCTTTGTAGAAGATCTCCTCCGCTGCAGAACTCCATTACAATGTACAGATGACCATTATCTGAAGAATGACAAAGAGTGCCAGTCAAAAATTCAGTGCATAACTGCAGTATGAAGCAGAAAATTAGACCAGGGTAAATAATCAAACCCCTCTTTTTATTATAATTGGAATTACTATGGAATATGGTTTTATGTTCAGGTATGCCATGTTTCTGGTTATAAAAAGCTTTGGGATGGTTTGATGTAGACAGGTCAGTAAAAATGGAAAGGCAGGGTACAGACCTTCAAACGACTCCCTAAAAGCAACAATATTTGGATGCTTCATTTTTGCCAAGAGCACAGCTTCTCTTCTCGTAGTCCTCATTCCACATTCAGCCTGTTTGGATTGACAGCCAATCAGATGCACAGTAGCCAAAAGCCACACTCAATATGTTTATGCTTGTTATGACCACAGAGGGGCCCTGGCTACTGATACCTTCTTACCACTCCTAGCTCTCATTCATCTAGTTTGTGATAATATTATCAATGAATAAAACTTAACCAGAAGTGAGCAAGTGTCAAGTGAGCCAAAAACATAACCTCAGTCATCAATGTATGACATAGCAAGACCCTAAACACACCCTGTTTCTCAACTCAGAGGCACCCCTAGCTTTTCCTGGTCCCACCACATGTGATTCAACTAATCAGAGTTGTTTGGTGGTATGTTAAATCTACAATATGTAGGGCAGGTGTGCCTCCAGGACAAAGGTTGTGAAAGGGTATAGCATATACTGATAGCAGCAGTGTTTATGGTCTTGCTATTGGGCTATAGTCACATGTCTTATTTTGTGTAACCATGTGTCTTTTTATATGCCCCCAGATTTCATTTCAGAAATCTGTTTACCACAGCTACCAGCATAAGAACATTTGGGTCCATTTGTTGTTATTTTTGTTTTCCCTTTGTTTTTTTATAACAGAATGCTAGAGTAAAAGGTGAGACCCTTCACAAACTAGTTTTGACATCACAACAGTATAGGAATTAAGAAAATGTAATAATTAAGAAGTGTATTTTCTAAAGATGGCACAATTGGATCAGTTAAAGAAAAAAGAATTAGTGTGAAAGAGCACACACACTGTGTGATGTGACTGTGTGGTGAGCTGTGGTTTTGAACCGGAGGGGGCAGCAGAGTGGTCAAGAACTTCTACATGTTCATCTTAAACTTGTGGGCAAAATCACTTCTCAAAATGGTTCTGAGACAGAACAAACATGCAATTAAGACAATAAATAATTAAAATAACTAGGAGGTGGAGCAGTATATGTGGATGCATTGTATTAAAGGTGTGCAATTTAACTACATCTCAATTAATTACATATTTGAAAAGCCAAAGGTCTTTCATAAACATATAATCATTTGTGATGAGACTGTCATATAATTACTGTGTTATTGCAAATAAAATAAGCAATGTAAAAAAAAAAAAAAAAAAAAACAATCAAAAAAACATTAAATAGGGCTTGGTCCCTAAGGGTTGTTGAGGCACTCAGAAAATACTGCCTAATAGTGGTGAACCAGCCAGTTGTCCAGGCAGTTTTCTAAATAAAATAAATTATTTAATAGAAAAATACAATATACAATTTAAAATTTCTTAAAAACAACAAAATCTCAAACTGGATTGCACATCTTTCCTCCACATATAAAGCTGAAGAATATAAGGAATGATTTCTCCACCAGAGCCAGTCATACTGTGTTCAAGCTCATCTGGAACAGAAATCCATGAGATCCAGAGTCCATGAGAACCCCACAGACATTGAATAAAATCACCTTTGGGAGGCGGATTTCCTTCATCACCAGTTTCTCTTCACTGTCTTTAGTGTGAACCAGGAGAGCACGTCCAAACGAGCCTGTCCCCACCACCTGAACTACTGAGTACAGCTCCATTACGGAATATCTGATATCAGACAGACTTTATAACATCACAGTCTAGATATGACAGTGCAGCTAAAATACTCTCCACTCCACCAGCAGACAGACTACTAACCCTCCAGATCAGTGACTACTATATAGTATTTGACAGAAATTTATAGTATTTTATAGTATTTTATAGTATCTTATAATATTATATTCAGCTCATCTGTCTGCTCCTGGTCCACATGGGAGCGTTACTTCCGTGTTATTGTATGACGTGGCAGTGATGTGAAAATAAAATTAGTCACCTTTATTTTTTAAAAATTGACAGAATTATGATCGCAGCACAGACAGTTAGCTTTAATAAAAATGTGTAAAAATAAAAAAATGGCTTTCTAGAGCGATTTACGTCGCGCATGCGCACCACTTAAGCACTTCACCGTGCTCTGCATTTACTCTAGGAGGGAGGCTAATGAACACTTCTGAGGCTGCACAATATTGAAAATGGATCTAAAAAAACAGCATTTTTAGCGGATAACACCAAAAATCACTAGGTCAATTAATATTAATATTAATTAATTTATAGTAATAATTAGCAATACGTCAATGTTCAAACTTTATATTAACAGTGCACTTGTCTATAATCTGTAGATGTGTCATGATTTTTTTCCTTTTGCATTCAGCAGCAAAAAATAATTTACTGCACAGTCTGCAGTGTGAAAATTGTGCATAATACTGAACACGTAATGAAGCTGTGAATCCATCCTCACACAGATGATGATCTTATTCACTCAGTCACTTTATATTATTATTATTATTATTATTATTATTATTATTATTATTATTATTATTATTATTATTATTATTATTATTATTATCATCAAATAACAGCTACTAATAATAATACTGTCACAGAGTCACTATAATGTACAATAAGAACTTTCTTTAAAATGTAAACCTCATACATAAGTGTTAGTGTTGCTATATATAATTCCTCATTATGACTTTAGGCACAGATTTCATTGAATCTTCATGCTCGTATTGTTTACCGTCTACTGTTATTCAACTTTGAAAATGGCAAAAACTTTAAACATGTCTTTTGTTTTTATTTTTGCCATATTCAGCAGTTGTCCTGAATTCTTATCTACATCTTCTATTTAAATTCGATACCCAATACACATGTAAATAGGATGTGTAAACATCCACTGTATATTTTTTATATACACGGTACTTCAACAGTGCAATAATGTGTGTGTGTTTGTGTGTGTGTGTGTGTGTGTGTGTGTGTGTGTGTGTGTGTGTGTGTGTGTGTGTGTGTGTGTGTGTGTGTGTGTGTGTGTAAATACTAAACTACTGTATTGATACTGAAATCTGTTTCTAATATTGTATGTTTTGCATTCACCTTTAATATGACCTCAAAATGAGATCATATTAAGTTCCTGAACTCTATGATGCCATTTGTCTCCCATGTAGGTCCTCCCCAAACCACTAGATGGCAGAAGAGGCCTGAGAGAGGAATCAGCATCTCTTTCCTTTTTTTTATGTTATACCTTTTAATTATTCGAGTTCAGTTTAATAAGCTTAAATATAGTATCAGTGAAAATGAGGGGAAATGTAAACCCCAGCTCACCACAACCACAGTGGACTGGAGATGGACAAAATAAAAGTCCCTAATAATAAGCTAAAACCCTAAATTCACTAACTACTCTACATATATAATAATATATAATAGTGTTGGTATCTATTTAATAACATGTGTAAATTTATAGAGTTAATATTTAAGCAAAAATAAATGAACAGCAGGAAAGCCCATGAGCATGTTCTGAAATCATGCTGGTTGATGTGGTGTGACTAACTGGAAATATCCATTCTCAGTCCTCACCATCCACAAGGGTGAAATGAGTAGGTCAGGCCAGTTTATTGGAAAAATCTATTACTTAGATGTCCTATAGATGAATCCTACAGTCTAAATGGCACATGCCTTTTAGGTCACGGTGTCTCTCTGCCTTATCTCCATGAATTTAATGCCGTATGAAAGCTGCTGATTGTGCTCAGACACAATCAAAGACTTCTGGAGCAAATAAATTGCTTCCTCTCATGCTGCTGGCTGACAGAGTGGATTGTGTAGAGGCAGCTGTGTTTGCTCAGAGATTTACTTCATTTATTAGGCTCGAGGAGCCGCCCAGAACCCCTGTGTGGACTGTAACAGTCACATCCAGGTGCATAATCAGTACCTGACAGTACGAGTCCAATAATTCCACATTATTCTCAGAAAGAATTCCATCTCTGTGGCCGGATGATGGCAGATCCCTTTTGTTTCTTTCTGTGTGCATTCAGGGAATTTCTGGCTTTCATTGCATTTCATCCTAATCTTTTTAAATGCCATATGAAAAGGACATGTTTGTATATATTGTATAATGTTGCTGTCCGAGCTAAACCTCTTATCTCCAGAACTATAACTAAAACCCTTAACTTTTCGTGTAAGTTAATGTTGCATCATTATGTTTTGCTGTGATTGCATTAATACCGTGGCCTTTTTAACTATATGAAGTGAACATTCTTTAAAAAGTGCTGAGGATCAGTTAACAGCTTCACTTTTGTAAGCTCTCGTGAACCACAGGAAGTGTTGTGGATGTAGAGCTACGCTACCAAGGGTCACTGTAGAATGCAATGCTGTGGTCCTTTATGATATGCTGGTGGGTACTGGTCAGTGTGGGATGAAATGATGTGGTTTCTGATATTAGATTCTGCACTTCGACATCAAGAGCTACCTGTAGGTACCATGAAGTCATTTTAGGATTGTTGGAGACTTTACACTTCTTACAGTCTATCCATCAATCTGTCCTTTCATCCATCCATCCAACCGTCCATCATCTATCTATCTGTCTATCTATCATCCATCTATCTACCCATCTATCTATCTACATGACCAGCATCTGTAATGGTGTTGCTCCGAAAGGCAGCAGGTCATCTTCAGTGATGAGTCTCGCTTTTCTCTTGGTGGACACGAACAACCAATCCATGTGTGGAGGAACTGTGGAGGAACTGAGTGAGAATAATCAAGCATGGGATGGATTATTGCACCATTAAGAACCTCTACAATTAAATTCTGACACATCTGGCTTGTTCACACTACAGAGAGACACTACTTCTTTATGTGTAGCTCAATAAATTTTGCCCATATCGGTCTAAATTTAATTACTTATGGTTTCTTTTAACCTTTATCTGTCTCCTGAATAGATTTGACACTTACCTTTCAGATGTAACACTATTTTACCATTAAACACTGAGCAATTTTGTGTAGGTTCTCTTCTGGTTTTGGATTATAAATGTATATATTTGTTATTGATGTCATGACTCCTGGTTCACCCAAAGTAAAAAATCTGTAAGAATTTCCTTTTAATGCACCATTTTACAAAAGGCAACTCTGACCACAAGAGTAGCAGTTAGAGAATAGTGTGCTTTAACAGTTCTTGAAGCTATGGAAGGATTTTCATGGATGAAAAGGCATGCAATTGTACATCTCAGAGGACAGTTTGCCCTTGAATCAAATCTATCAGAGGTCCTTACTCCAAAGAGGAATTACAAACCAATGTATATATTGTGTATTTCAGTGAATGATTTTTGGCTAGGGGCTATCAAATTAACTCAATTATCATAGTGGAAATAGCTTGAGACTGATGAGTTAAATCAGGTTAGGTATAGCCTGGATCTGTGTGAGAACTGATGTGGGACATTGTCTGACTGCTATACACATACTGTAAGCTTTCAGTGGTTTAAATATAATGTTATGGGATATTATTCCTTTTTACAGTTGTGGAGCAGGAAAAAATGGACCCCAAACCCAATTTTGAATCAGCGCATTACTGTTTTATTTGAATGTGGCACAGAAGTTACATGACTTCTTCTGTAAATATTTGAAGGTTAAAACCCCAGTGTAAATGGGGTCAGAACTGGTTGAATATAATACATGAAATTATATTGAATTAATGAATTGTAAAATGTGTTGGAACAGACCTTTTTAAAAAATAAGCTGTTTTTTTGTCTCAAGCACCGACCAAACATACCTGCATTTTGTAACTGAATCTGTCCTAACTTAGGGACTTCATGAGTTGAGGTGAGAGACACTGTGCTGTAAAGAACTTTCCACATTTCTCAAATGTTATGTGACACATATGACACAGTGGGCTCTTATGGGTTAAAGGCCCCTGTTTAAAGAGCCTAAAGAGCATATTATTGAGATACACTCGTTCAGAAAGAATCAACCAGTTGCAATGGATGATGTCATGCCATACTGTCATGGAGTCATTCAAGATGTCAGTGGGTCATCTTCAGTGATGAATCGCACTTTTGTCTTGGTGGAGGCGACCCATGAATGGTTTGTGGATTTTTTTGTCACACATCACATGTCCAGAAGGCCTGGTTCCATGGTGTGGCATGCAATTTTGTACGATGTCAGATCATGTTTGGTATTGATTACAGACACTTTGACAGGCCAGTGTTATGTTAATGAGGTCCTGTCACCAGTGGTCCTAACTTTTCAGATTGCACATTCAGGACAATGCTTGTCTGCATACACCTGCTGTCTAAAGCTGGCCTTGAAGACAAAAATACTATGCCATGGCCAGTCAGATCACCAGACCTGTCCCTGAAAAACGTGTGGGATCCCATTGGATATACTTGATCAATTGATGAATACTCCACCTCTACTGCAAACTGTGCACTATTAGGAAACTCTACAACTCCATTCAGAGATGTCTGGCATGTTGTGTTATAGTGCCCTACTGAGAGACACTACTTCTGTATGTGTAGCTCAATAAATACGGCCAATATCAGTCTAAATTTTCCTTATTTATTGTTCCTGGTAATCTTTATCTACCTTGTGAACAGCACTGCAATCCAGCACGTCCGTCCACTCACAACAGAGATTATTTACATATATCAGTCTTAAAGGCAACAAAAGAATATGGGCCCTTTAAAATGAAACAATCTTTTAAACACAAAATATTGCCCTTTGGGGTTTGACATTTTTGGCAATGGATAAATACAGCTTACATTAACTCATATACCTAATGGATTTATTGGAATACAATAAAACAAAAAAATCCTAAAAGATGTGGTAAAATCTGTCTTTCTGTGGAAACTCTGACTGAAATACCTTAAAGATAGTTATAACAAGACTGCATTGAATACACCAAACTGTCTGTGGTGCTTTAAAACCTGGTAAATCACGATCTGTTTAATAAACAGTAAACAATTCAAAAAGTATGTGCTGTTTAGACAATGCACATCTTTCACAAAGTTCCAAAGAAACATAACTGGATTATTTACGAAGGGGGCAGAAGAATGTGTCGGATCGTTTGCCCTCTAGAACGCGGTTTGAAGTGTCTGTAAATCAGACTAGCACGTGCTATCACTCTGTCAACACTATCAGTATGAATTCTCTTGCTTGTCATTACTGCACACACCATCTTTCACTGCAGGGTAGAACAAGTCAGAGTGAGATAATGGGAAAGAGCCAGTAACCCTCCTCATAGACAGACCCCAATATGTCATGCCACACTGCTATTCAGATGTGTGTTTTGGTGCTCGGTAACAATCACAGACACAAAGAGAAGTGACAGAACTAACATGACAGAGAGGGGAGTGAAAAAACTCTTGAGGTTCTTCAAGCATGGCTGAGGAGCATCATTGTGGTGGTGTCAGCCTGCAAATGAAATCCACAATTCACTATAACAAGCTGTAAGCAATTTGGAATATATGAATGCTGAATACACTTGTTATATGGAATATGCACTGGTTTGCAGGGAATGTTTGTCCACTGGATTGCTGTGAGAACATTCCCAAAAGAATTGCACCCAACTCTAATGGCTGTACAATGCACCTTTTTGTTTATAATAATAACAATATTGTTGAATAACATGTAGTTGAAGGTGACAATAGCAAACAAGCCTTCAAACCAAATACAGGAAAGAATACCAATATAGAATTGGGAATGAATAGATAACACACCATATACATGCATTCTTATTCTTATCGACTGTTTCTGAGGCAGGGTTGTTGAGGGCCTGGAACCTACCCAGAATCAGTGGACGCCATGCAGGAATACCCCCTGGATTGACAATACAAGTAAAACTGATACAAATTTAGATGTGTAGTTTTTAAAAGTAGAAAATGTAATGGTGTTTTAAACCCACTGCATTACAGACATGGTCGTCAGATTGACTGCAAACTCTACTCTACTGTTAAATCCACTTGCTTGTGTACTTTGGCTGCATCCAACAGAATCTCACTTGATCATTGATCATTGATTTTGCAGCTTCTGGTTCTGATTGTGGAGCTCATGGCCCCAGTAAACATATTGGGAGAGCTGACTAATCTATGGATCCAAATGGCAGACAGTTCAGATCAAATGGAAAAAAAAAGGTTTTGGATGCAGTTGGTGTTCATTTGTTTGCTCCAGGAGCTAAAATGTAATCCCATATTTCTATACAATCGAACCCAATTACAAGAAATAATCCACGGAAATATGTTTTTATTCTATTATATGCAGACTGAAATATGATTTCATGTTTACACCATCCCCATCACTGCCCAGCAGAGCTGCTGCTCCATACACTCTTAAAACATATGTCATAAACAACACATATTTTGTACAATTTTTAAAACACGATTTTAAATATATTATTATATTTATACTAAAAAGTTATTCAAAATAATTGGCGGTGGTCCAAATAAAGAGAAATGTCCTGTGACACTTCTCTATTCTCTGAGCTGGATTACTGGGTCACTCACTGAAAACTCATTGATAACAGTGATTAGATGTGGTAAGACTTGCAGTTTGTTATGATATGTTGAGTGGAGCTGCAGAAGACCTCTTGTGAGGAATGTGTAATGCTGCATGTGCATCATATTTGTGTAAAATCCTGTGATTTTGCTTTACTGGCTCAGTCAACATGCTTCCTTCACTTCAGATGCTGGTTCTGTTACTCTCGACTCTCATACACAATTTGGATTTACAACAGAGGGGTAACAGTGAAGTACCCCCCACCCCCACCCACCCATTCAACTGTAGGGGAAGCCCGTGGCCAAATTTTCCATAATGTTTTAAAATAAGGAAGTTTGTATCTTGGAATTGCAGTCACATATTTATGATTTATGATTATTTTTATGAAGTTTGTCATACATATGCACACCAAGTGAAGTTGTGTAGATAAGCTTGCACTTGTGTATATTGCTTGAGTAGATTTGAACTGTCTTTGACAGAATTGTGTAGCTACATCTAAATAAGCTGCCCTTACCATGGATAGGGCTGCCCACCGCTCCGGACATGTGTGCTCACTACCCCCTAGTGTGTGAATTCACTAGTGAAAAATAAACTTTCTAGCTAGCCAAGTTTACCTTTGGTTAGAGTCCACTTGTCTCAACTGTCTTAAACCACAGCAAATATTAATTATTAAACCTACAGTTATTATTAATGTTTCATGAAATGCTTTCTTCATCATCTGAGACTACAGACTTATGACATACAGACTTTATTTTTTTTGCTTATTTCAAAGCCTCAGTTATGAAAAATCAAAGAGGCAGGAATTCAAATGAAAAGGCAAGTTTTTGGCTTGTGATGGAACAAACAATATGAGTCTGACTGGTCAATGATTTAATGCATGGTGTGTTGGACATGGGTGTCGAGGCGACTTTGCAAGTGTCACCCATCTCCAGAGACATGGAGTTGTGGGTTCAATCCCTGCTCCAGTCACTGGGTATGAGGAGGTTTGTTCTCCCTGTGTCTGGGCAGATTTCCTCTTGGTACTCTGTTTTCCTCCCACCTCCCAAAAATGCCCCTGGTAGGGAAGTGACTGTCCTAAGCTGCCCCCAGGTGTGAGTGTGAATGAATGCTTGTACACATGTCCAAGGGGTTTCCTGCCAATGGTTCCAAGCCTTGTGGGCAAAATCACTACTCAGAATGGTTTTGTAGGCAGCTCTGCCTCTGAGGCAGAACAAATATATTTGTTTCTTTGTTTATTTTTATATGCTGCCTAGAAAACTAGCCAGATAGCCTCTAGGGCATCACTTTCTTTGGATGCTTGGTTAGAGACGTAATGTTGTGCAGGAAAAATGTCAAACATGCCACCAAACACGAGTATTAAAGCTACATAATGGAATTGAAGACGTGCATCTTAGTGTTACACTGTCACATGAAAACATCATGGTAAGAAACCAACACTGTTTAAAAAGAATTTCTTTAAAACAAGAAACTGAATTGCATACCTTTCATTTACACCTTGAACTCTGAGGAACAGATACACATTTCTAAAGCTTCATCTACTGCCTCTGTAACGTAAAAACAACAGAGTCTTAAACTGAATTGCATACCTTTCCAACTGCTGGTTATTATTGACCAGGAAGAAGGATGTGGATGCATTGGACACTTTTTGTCTTTACATGTATTCTGCATGTGTTGTATTACGTTACTTGGTCCAGATTCTGCAGCCCTAATTGTAGCTGGGAGCAAACCACTAAGAAATTTAGTGGCCCAGTTTTGGGTTCCAGCAGAACATTTTCTCTTTTTCTCCACTGCTAGTCATGTACTGGTCATATATAGTATGTTTATAATCAATCACACTCATGCTTACAAGTAAGCATCTGCAGAAAATCAAGACACTGTGATGTAACACTCTGGATCTAAGCTCAAATCTGGGTGGAACCAAAACCTCTTTTTTTAGACCTCACTCCCCTAAAGGCAGTCCTACATATCAAGAATTCCTTTGAAAAAAACTTGCATTAGGTGCATGTACAGTTCAGCCTGCCAGTGAGCTTTCTGAAATGTATTCAATGTGACTGTCAAGAAAGCTCCACTTTCATGCTGCATTTGTAGGCCTAAAAGCTCCGCTGAAGGATTAAAGCTACAATTCCACATTTTATGGGCTATTTATGTGCTCCACTCTCCTCCAACACTGGCTGGATTTAAATATTTCCATTTTTTGGGGGTGGAAGTTGATTTTATTTCCCACTAAGTCTCATTTATCTTGCATTTGAGCAGCAAGAATGACTTCTTGAGACTGCTAGGCTGAACTGCTTACATTTAGATGCTAATACGTGTGGTCCCATATGGGCCAGAGGTTGTTTATCACTGGAGCATGCAATTTGTATACTTTAAAGTCAGTCATTTCTTGGACCTTTAAAGGAGGATTTCATTCGATAAAAGAGGAATCAAGCAGTTGTTCTGTTTTCTGGTAAAATGTTGGAAATAACAATTTTAATAATAAAAACATCATAGGATAGCAGTATGTAAATTGATCCGGAAGCATTGCCGCAGGGTCTGGATTGGGAACACCCACATCTGTATAGATTTTGAGGTGTTATGAGGAAGGTTGAACATTGGCCAACCTTCTCATGGCAAAGCAACATGAGTTGGAGTGAGGCATGATACTGGATGCCAGATGGATGGGACATTCTGTTTCCAAAGTTATGGAGGTATTTAACATTCCTTGTTCCCAAGTGTGATGTGTGGACCAGGAATATGTCATAGAACCAATTCTGGACAGGTTGGGGCTGATGGCATGGCGCATTTTTCCTGCTGGAACATCGCATCAGTGTTTGTGTACATGACGTCCAGGGCTGTAAATGCTCACCCAGCAGCAAAACGTAATGTCAATGACAACATGTTTGACCAGACCAGTGGGCCCAACCCATGCCATGAGAGTGTACCCCACACAAATATGGACCTGCCACCGGCCTGCACACTGCCTTGTTTACAACGGGGTCCATGCCATATACAAACTCTACCATCAGCTCAAAACATGCAGTACCAAGATGAGGTGTTGTGGTGTTAACAGGTGCACTTTGGTGGTTTTTCTGCTCCTAAAGAACGCTGCACTGACCTACTGGACACATGTCTGGGGGTGACACTGTGGATCAAGGACACAGATTAGGAAATAGAGTGTACCATCCATGCCACCCACTATCATGCCTCGCTCAAACTCATTTGACGACGCTTTGCCATGATCACTCTTGTGCTCAATCTCACAAAATAACACCTCTACTCACATGGGTGTGGGATTTTCCAAGCTGTTTCCTGGGGTAACACTTGATAATCAGTTTACATGCTGATATCCCATGACTTTAGGCACGTCAGTCCATTTTGAAAATTAAATATAATCGGCTGTTCAACAAATGAATTTTAATATTTGAGGAATATAAACATATATTCATTTACTGTAATGATTTATTTGCATTCATGGTATCTGCCCTGCAATTTGATGTCAACTTTTATTTTAGTTATTATTTTATCCTCTTCGTCGTGAATAGTCACAGTGGATCCAGACCCTTCCTCAAATAATTGGGCACAAGGCAGGAATATACGCCCTGGACAGGGCACCAGTCCATCATAGGGTACTACACACAGTCACACCAATATAGCGTGGCCCATTCACCTACCATATGCATTTGTGGGAGGAAGATATGAAACTCCTCATAGACAACAACCCGAGTGGGGATTGAATCCACAACCCCAGATCCCTAGAGGTATCACACACACACACTACCCGAATCACCACTATTCTATGTCCACTAAAAAAAATACAATTCTGGATATTTATTATATTATCACTTTATTCCCAATGCTCTTTAGCTTTGTTCATCATTCTGGACACATCTAAAATGTCCTCCTTTTATCTGCAGCTTTGTAGTAGTTACATTCAAATATTATTGTACATTTATCTGCAATAGTTTAAAATAGTGGAAACATTTTCTTCAAATGTTTTGAATGGTAGTGGACATCATGTGGATATTTTTGCTTGAAGTACATCCATTTGGGTTCAGACCGAATAGCTGAAAATCTGCTCCATATACTGCATATAGGTCATCACCTGTCAAGTGCTAAATGCGAGCTCCATCATTTGAGCCAATTCAAGTGGAGCAAAGCCAACCTGATATTCATGGCCAGCAACCGTAACCAGATCTGACCTCGGTCAGACAGGTATTACCTGCAGACCTTTCTAACCCATAATTGGTTGGTCATGTCATTCCCTTTTCAATCTGGATAGTGAACCAGAGCTGAATGCTACCTGACCATGCGTCCAATCAGACCAGTCCAAAAGAATGAATAGAGAGCAATCGCTGAGTGCTGCATTATGAACAGACCACAAGTCAACAAACGCACTGTTTATAAACAGGTTTTATTTACAAACATACAATGAATAAAACAATACATGTTTAGGGTATTTTCCTTTTCACAGAATGTGTATGTAGACAAAGCATACACTGTCACAAAGTATATACTGTATACTGCTCCTATAGTATACATTAACAATAAATGATGAAATGGATATCTGACCATGTAGAGAGTGAACATGAACAATTATTGCATTTCATAGTGTTGCAAAACATATGTCAATATGTCAATAAAAGGATATGGAGGTATAAACAATCCGTAACCAGAATGCGTGTGTTTCCTTTCCTTTCTTTTTCTAACAGACTTCACTAGCACTAGTACGTCACCAAACAGGGAGGAAAAGAAAACATCATTCTCTTAGGATTAAGAACAGACATAAAAAAGGGGGAATTGGTCCTTCTGAGTTCTCAATAATCATCCTGAAGACACACACTAGACAAACACAGTCACTGTAAGTGACCAGGCTGTTAGATTTGAATCACTGGATGTCCATGTGAGCACACAGCCCACTCCCAATGGACAATGGAGGATCACTGCAGTTGAAGAAGTAATGGAGAAAGCGTTTACTCATTAGCTGAAACGAGTGTCTCTGCTGTTTATATAGTCCACACCGAGGCATCCACCCCTGTGCTGTGTGCTGCTGCCGGTAGCTCTGTGCTTGAAGCTGAAGCTGAAGGTGAAGCGGACTTTCTTTAATAAGGGTACTGCTTCTGTTTCTTCCCAGCGAAGCAGGCCAGCCAGGTGCACAGCAGAATGGCAGAGGCAGCGCCTGCACCAGTGCAGTAATATGCCCAGCCAATCTCACACGAACCTGAGAAAACACACAAACAATCAGGTCCTCGTTTTGTAATGGTTTTGAAACACCTTTACATTAAAGTTCTTTAAACATTTAAAACTCATTTCTCTGTTACTGGTCATACTTCTTTAGAAAACCAAATATAGTTCTTTTCAAATGCTGCTTACGTTGTTATTAAATGGGCCAAAAAAAACAATGCACAACTTCTGTTACGTCTTTTGACACTTACAACCTGAGATCCACAATTTGCGGGCAGTTATATGCCATTTTCTAGGCTTTGTAGCTCAGGAGCAGTGCAACCTTCAGACATGATCCACAGATCATAAACTACAAGACGTACCCTATCCAACCATGATTGTATAAAGAATTATACAGTAACATCTACAATTCTCTCATTTCCAACTGAATTAAATCCCAGTTTACATGCTGAATGAGCCAATCAGTGCGTGTTTACTTCTCTGTCCACATGTACATGCTCAACCTGCATGCAGACATGCATGCAATTGATCAGTGAGAGGGGCTGGAGCTAATGACATCACTGACCCAGATATTTGATTATAAATGAAAATGGTAAGGAAGGAGCTGTTTGCTCTCTTTTATTTGCTCACACAATGTTTAAAGTTCAGACTATACGTCCTGAGAAGGGATAATACTGATACTTACATAAATAACATGACTGCTGTATTTTGAAGAACATATTATAAATATGTCAGTCTAATCATTACAACTAATCTATCAAAATTTACTGCATTTTCAGCTCAAAAACACTTTGGATGATCCATTTTAATAGGATTACTAACATATAAAGTTTTAGTAGAAAATACATAAACAAATGTAGGCACAAGTACATTTTTAATTTTTTAGTTTTGGTGAATAAAAGTGCATCAAACTACAAACACATCCAACAAAAATGGCCTAGAGTTCTAAAGGTCCCTGGTGTGCTACAGGGTCAATCATGCTGAAACCAGAGAAAGTGAGGCCCAGTGAAACTTTTCAAGAAGCAGAGTGAAAGAGCTGATGGACACAGCTGAGCGAAGTGTGACATTAGTTTTTTCTGCCTTCACTGCAGACACACATATTGCACCAAAGACGTCAGCTACGCATGTCAGAAGGTTCTGAGTTCTGAGCTTCCTTGAAGACAAAGAAATTACACCGAGTGAGAACAGAAACACTTCGCACTTCATTCCCAATTCTTTAGAGTTCTCAGTTCTCTGGTAAAGTTTTAAAGAAGCCCTTGATGTTGCACTGTGAAGCATGTCTGAGCTTCGCACACTCGCACCCTACAGTCTTTGCTGCAAGCAGTGCCGGTTTAAAATAGTGTGTTTTCAGAGAAACAGCATAATAAGCCAGACAATGGCTACAACGAGCTCCATTTTCACAGGGGTTGCTTACAGGAGAGTTCTGGACAAATGCTAAACAGCCTCTATAAAACTAGACTCTCTTTTAACATGAGAATGGAGCCGTTTTAGCCTAGTTTACAGGCTTTCAAATGGGACAAAATGTTGTTTTTTTTATTGTTTATTCTATTGCTTATTTTCAACGATTTCAACACACACAAACACACACACACACACACACACACACACACACACACACACACACACACACACACACACACACACACACACACACACACAGCTCCAGCTGCCCACACAGAGCACTAACCCCATCTCCCTTTAGCGTTCACCCTGCTGTTCAGACTCTCACAGACCTCTGAAGTCATGCGTCATTTGATTTGATCTGGGGGTTGATCTGTTTTTCTTTTTTTTTTTTAAATCTCTCTCTTGAAAAATCAGCACCATCATGCTGTGATACAAATTCATCCTCTTAACGATGAGCTTCAAATGAATGTACTTGGTTTGGTCATTCGTGGTTTAAAAACAACTTTTCCTTAAACTCTTTAGATGAGTTACTGCAGTAACCCTCCCTTCTCACAGTACTGGAAAGTGAATATGAAGGCTTGGAAATCAAAGTTGAGCTGTTTTCACTCCAAACATTATCTGGAGATGCCCGATGTAGTGAACATGTAGTGACCAGCACGTGTCAGACGTGTTCTTACTACTGAAATGGGAATGGGAAAGGAAAATATTCTGCAGGAGGGACAACAGGACCAAAGTCCTTATATGAAAGTCTCTTCACTTGCTGGGCATCTATTTCCAGTAACTCAAGACCAGGCTCTAATCTTCAGGAATGGGGACAGAACAAAACACTCCATCAGTTTGCTGTTTCAGTATTTCAAATCCATGAAAGAATCCCTAAAAATAACTCAAATGTACAAAAAACATGATTTTTCAGTTTGTTCTGGCGACTCTGCTTGCAGTGATGACACTGATGGAGGGTTTAGCACACCAATCCTCCTGAAGTAAGCAACAAGATGATTGACTCTTTTTGTTGAAGGGTGTGTTTAACTGTAAACAGATACCATGTTGATTGTGAACTCCCATTCATACTTCAACCCGTGATCTCCTCATTATAATCTCCCTGACATAATCCCAAAATTGGTTGCCTGGATCACACATGGCCTCACTCAGACATCACCCAGACTTTGTACTGGAGGCCTGGCTGGATAATGTCTGGGAAATATACAGCACAACCGATTTAGACATGTGCGTTCAGATTTACAGCTCCACCAAGTAACGTCAAGATCTGGGTTACTGTGCATAAGGCAAATGGGCTTGGAAGGTCCAGCAATATGGTCAACCCAAAGGTCTCACCCTACTGAAGACCTTATGTAAACAACTATGACTGTTACATATTAAGAGAGCCTAGGCCCTTTCTAAGTACATGCTCAAAAAGTCAGACTTGGCCATTTGTTCTTGCTGCACACTTGTCACTGCATGGCTTAATATGAGCAATAGAGCCTGTGCTTTGGGACCAAATCCAGAGTTTTCTACAGAGAAGGAATTTATGAGGGTGTGAAAAATGAATAAAATGAAAGCAGAGTCTACACCTCCATCTATTATCTCTGAATGCTCTGCTGAGCTTTTAGATGTTTTAGCTAGAAAACTGCCAGTGTCGGTCAGATTATGCTTGCATTCTTTTATAGAGATGCAGTAATGGACAAAAATCATACATCACCTTTCAGCCAGTGACATTATGTATTGTTGAACAAAATGCTATCAGATGATACAAAATGCTTGAACACTGCAACTGGAATTTATAGATTGCTGACCAAGTATGAAAATGTCCCAAGTGCAAGCTCTAAATTTACTAGAATGTATACATAGTGCTCATAATGTGCTGTGCTTCAGCACTGCTATATTTTACTTTCTTGTTGTTCCAGTACAAGAAAAAAAGTTCCTGGCTGGGTATTAAATTAGGTTGCCAATGCAAACTACATTTCCTTTAGAGTATACTCTAGATCTGCCTTCGATTAAAAGAGAATGGGTGGGATAAAATGAATTGGTGGCAGAATATACAGAATGAACGAGAGTTCCACTGGCAGCATGTGCGTTTCATTTCTCCTTGATTTGGGAGCTTTATGACAGTATTAGTGTAAATAATGAGCTTTTAAAGATCAATAAACATGAACAGAGACTATAGAGTTTTACTAAATGTGCTGAAACAATAAAAATGCAAATACAAATCACAAAGATTTGAAGTTAATGTGTAGTTACACGTTAACAACTCATGATTATGTAACTATAGTACTTGCTGTTAGAGATGTATTACAGTAGTAAACATATATAATGACACATTTATCAATGTCAGTTTAGATTTATGTAGTAACACGTGCATTTTGTAACAGCATGTTTCCTTTTATGTGTATAATAAAGGTTAGTGATAGGGATCCGAGCTGATTCCAGCGTATTTTAATGGATCAGGGACTGACTATTTTAATCCCAATCCTGATCCGAGTCTCTGATTTAACCACGGTGTTCAGAGCGCCATCCGCTATTCTCAACATGCAATTAACCAACATTTTCTCAACCACATCAGTTGTAAGGAAAATAAAGTTAATAAGAGTTTAGACTGCAGTGTGAAACATGACTGTTTTACAGGGGAACATGTCAACATACTGTAGTATCTGAAACGATATAAAGCTATTGTGAAAACAGAGCTTTTTTACTTGTGGGTAAAAGAACCACACGCCTTTCTTTGTTCTCAGAAGAGAGTTTGAAACGGAGAGGAAACTAAAGCTAGAAACCTAATCACTGCACATTCACCAACCTTAAAGAGTTATTTTACATCAGTGGTCAACAAACAATTGACACCAATCTAGAGTGAGTCAGAGCTAATGGTCAGTGCCTCAGTTGGACTGGATTCTAAGATATTTAACAAAGAGAATATAAGTTGCTTCTAAACTAAATAAGTGAGTTATAGAAACTGTTACACAAAGTAATTTTACTTCATTATTATTTAATAAAGCATCTTTTTTATTAGTACAAACATAAAACTTGGATTGGTATCAGCTGACACTCAGCAGACTCAAATCAGATCAGGGGCAAAATAATGCTTGTATGCCTCTGAGGAACAACCTCCACTGGTTGAAAACAACCAATTAAAATGACCAGTAGGCAGAACTTTAGAAACGTGTATCGGTTCTTTAGAGCTTTAAATGTGGCTGCATTGCATGAACGTTGTGAAATTCCGTGTTATTTGTTTTTCAGAAATTCTTTTTATATTGTGTTGGTTTCTCTGCTTGGACAACTAGCCAGCTATCTTCCACAGCAGCATTTTCTTTGGTTGCTTGCTTATTATCCACTGCAGTAACTGGAACGCATCATTAGGGGCTGCACAAGACACTGTCACCATCACATCATGGTACTCTCCGTGCTGGCATGCTGTGAAATGCGGCCTTGGAGGCTAGCTTGTTAGTTTTCCAGGCAGGTTTCTGAGAAACCAATAAAACAAACTTCTAAAGTGCACACCTTTTATGCAATGTGTCCACATATAAAGCTCTGAGGAGCAGATACTCATTTTTAAAGCTCTGCCTACAGGTTATTTTAATTGGTTATTCTCAACCAATTGCATTTGTTCTGCCTCAGAGTTGGAGCTTCCTTCGGAACCATTTTGCATGAGAATATATCACCTGTAGTTACATGTTAATGCATGTATTGTTCATGTGTAACTACACATATACAAGCGGGACCAAAATTGCTTTTTTCTCATGAACTTAGTAAGTGAATTTGAAGAGAGACTGATGTTTGATTTGCTCTTCATGAAGCTGAAATCTGAGCATCGTCAATATTTACAGCAAATGACTCCTCTTAACTGATTTCTAAAGAAATGTTTATTTGATCACAATTAGGACCCTCCAGTAAATAATGTGTGACTTTATATTAAAATAGTAACAGTTATAGATACTGCTATAGACTTTCCAGTGGTTCAATTATACAGTAGCTTTATAAAACCTTACCCAGGTGAAACTGGTCTGAGCTGTTGTCACATGTTTGTCGGACCTCCTCACTGTCCCAGCCAAGAGGGTAGAGGGCACATCCCGAACCAATGAGCAGACCTGCAGGGAGAATAAAGATGACATTGTAAAGACAGGTCAAATTCCCACTTTCCTGCAAACAAGAACAAAAAGGGTTGCAGTGATGCCATAGAAGGACCACATTGCATCTCTATATAACCATAAATGGGATGTGAGTGTGAAGAACCTATTCATTCATTTATTTAATATATTTTTCCAATTTTCACCCTTATTAATTTGGAAGTACCCATTACCCATCCCCCTAAGTAGCTTGCCAATGATGAGCAGCATGACCCTGGATTTGAACCAGCGACCCCAGGATCATAGTGGTAATGACTTAGCCCGCTACGCAACTCTGGGCCCAATCGATTCATCTAAGCTACACTCTCAGTAAAGACGATTGTCTATAGTTCACAAACAAGGTTGTGTTATAAGAGTGGAACCCAGTTTAATGTAGGGCTATTGTCAAGACTCTGCCGATATGAAATGAATCACAGTACAGAAGGTACGATTCAATACATTGTGATTAGGGCAGCCACTAACAACTACTTTTCTGTTGATTAATCTATCGACTATTTTATCGATTAGTCAACTAATCGAAATGACTAATTTTCCTACAAAAAACAACAATGCAATACATTCTTACTTCCTATTCCTTTTATTTTGTTTGTATATCATTATACTGATGTAGTACACCAACATTAAAATTATTCAAAGCACCTTTGTGCGTCTTTCTAATGTCAAGTAGATATACTCGACGACTCCTGCCTTCTAAACTGTATACCTGGTATTGAGGGAAAACATTTATTATTTGAATTATGTTTGAATTGAATTGAAATGATTCAGAATTAACTTAAAAGATTGGTTGGTGTAATCAATGATGTTTTCAGTGTTCGATCGGTCGACATTCTCAGCATTGTCATCATTGATTATGTCAACCAATTGCCAACAGCCCTAATTGTGATATGTTGTGATACTGTAAGCAAAATGAAAAGTTAAATAATAAAAAAAAAACATCATATGCATAAAATCTGAATAAGTTTACTTTTTATGCAGCAGAACATTGAGATCTGAACACAGTGTAACACTGTTCTCTAGTGGCTGGAGTTCAAAAACACAAAATGAACCACTGTATTGTCAATCTTGTAAACTATTCAATTAAAATCACTGCTGTTAAGAATCAATATAGCATTGAAAAACACAATATTGCAATACTTTGATATATCAATATTTCCTTATATTACAGTTTGGTGCTATATAGTAATAAAATCAATTTAAAGTGTTTTTACAGCAGCAGATCCTGGAGAACCTCCTGTCCAACCCATTTTGTGGTTTTCTGCTCCAATGCACCACCTTCATCTCAGGAAGAGCTTGTTCTTTAGCTGATTAATGGGATCAAGAGTCTTGGGAGGGTAAACACTAAAATGTGCACCTAAGTGAGCCCTCCAGGACCAGTTTGGAGGACCATAAACAACAGCAAAGAAATTACTTTTATCCTTTCGTATGGCCTGTTATGTTCTCCCTGGTTCTATATATAATAGTTGCTTTTGCTAAAGTACTCTTGAGGAACCACACTTTATGAGTAAATTCACATTTTTCTAGACGCTGTATCTTCTTTATTCTACACATTGTACTGTATGGTCCACTGCCCATGAGTCATAAAGAAATCTGAGATCTCTATCTGGAAGCCTTTCATAAGTCCACGAAAGCTCTGATAAGGCAGGGTCACAACAAGCAGCACTAAATCATGCATTGTGGAGGGGGAGGGTGGTGAAGACCACCCAGGCCATGGTCCAACTATTTTTAACCTGAGCCAAAGAACTTTCACAAGACTATTCCTGTTCGTGTATTCTTGGTATGAGTTTGTTAGTCTATCTATTTTGCTGTATGGAAATAGAGAAGCTTTACATAATTTAACAACCAATTGATCCTGTCTTTTAGAATAAAGTCAATAAAACATTGATTATATGATTATGGGAGTAGATTAAAGGCACATGGTTTGCGTTTTACTAATAGCAACAGAGGATTTAGTAAGTGACTGTTCTGAAACAGAGCAATGAAAACCTTAAACCAACAACACATTTTTCCAAAGTCAAAGAGGAGATCATGAAGCAGACTATGGTCTGGAACTGGAACTATACCTGATTAACTATTGAGAACTACTTAAGTGTGTTAACATTCTGTATGCATTCCTTATTTGACCTTTAATAAACGTGGTCAATACAATTGCACACAGAAGACATAAAAGCTCGTTTGGGACTCTTTCAGAACAAGAGGGTTGTGTACGTTAAAACCAGAAATGTAATAAATGAGGAAATCGGTCACTGGTTGAATGGTTGTCAATATGAATGGGAGTTCTCATAACACTCAACATGGTGTCTGTTCTCGGATAAAGTTCTGCCCTTAAGCAACAAGATCCAATCAGACTGTGTTCTGTGCGGACTAGTTGGGGGGGGGAGCAAGAAGGACAAGCGTCAAAAGTAAATTGTTGATAGAACAACTAGGCTACTTACAACATACAGGACATGGACGTGAATCATACTGCAAGTTAGATATTGTGATGTTCTGGACCTTGGTTTGAGAAAAGCTGCTGTAAACGGACCTCCTGCCACAGAAGAACAATTTTAAATCCTTAAAAAATCTATTTTTTAAATGATGTGCAAACCAATCACACCATTCCACTTCTCCCTCCACTTAAAATAAAGCAGCAGCCTCCAACCCTGCTCCTGCAGAGCTTCCCGCAGACTTCAGATCAGATCTCTTCATTGGTTGAATGAGGTTAGATGAGGGTTGATTGTTAGATGAGGGTTGATAACTACTGATGTAAAGGTTCTACATCAGTAAAAGGTTTCCTGTAGAACCATATGTCTAAGCCAAGGATCGTTTAATGCCTTCTATAGTCAGCACTTCAAATGCATAATGAGGCAATCCTGTATGCTTCTACATGAGCATAAAAGAGCTCTTTTACTCTGGTTCCTCTAGCAGCCCACTCGTCTGTGTCTCAGGAGGATACTTGCTGCTCTTTACAATTTGCTGTTCACCAGGTCTCCCAGCATTGAGCTGCAAGGCCACAGCTGCTCTGCCCTGGATGGATATTAGCCCACAGGCCTTCAGCAAAGGGGCTTTGCTATCACATTAGGTTAATCTTTTCCAATTTGCCTCTTGCGTGCCTATCAGTTTTGGGCCAGTTGTGGAAAGGGAGAGAGAGCAACAGAGGCGCACCCACACTAACTCCATCACATACTGGGGCAGGAGAAGATAACGGGGAAAAAAATTAATCCCCACGCCAGGGTAGCCCGAGCTTCAGAGATGATTGAGTAAAGAATTAAAGCTCAAACAAGACAAAAACAGAGGAATGCAGATACATTCATACAGCTTCAGTTCTCTAAAGTTCTCATTAAAATTCAAATTCAAATATTGTTGGACTTAGTTTTTAAATTAGTGTTCAAAATTGGGTTTAGAGATTCCATTAGCTCAAAAAATGACACGTTTTCCCATCATTATAGTGAAGGTGTTATGAATCCAGTTTCAGACTGCTGTAGTAAATTATGATGAAAATTATGTTCATAATGTGCAACTAATCGGGGCCCAGTTTCCCCACACCATGCCTGTGTTAAGATCTTAAAGTAAAGAGAGGGTTCGGTGGGATGCTCTCTCCACCATGTAAGAGTCCTGCTACTGTTGTGATCATTTCAGAAGCCATGACCCATCAGGACACTTCACACAGCAGGTAAAAGTGGTGCAAACGCTTTTTCATCATACGTGACACGGACGTGTGATCTGTGGGGCACGTTTTTGGTCTGTAACAGCAAAAACACACTGAATCTGACATGTTCAGTTCTGATTTGAGCCACATTCATATGTGGCGGTGGAATCCAACACGCATCTGATATGAAGTAATGTAAATGGAGTGGAATTCAGTGTGACTTTTGCATTAGTCCAACTCAACATTCCTCATGAATACACACCGGAGAGAAAGGACAATGGATAATAGCAGAGAGGGAGGTTTTCAAGAGCAAGATAGCAAGGTAATGGATGTCATAAATATTCGGGGAGGTGTCATAATAAAAAATAAGTAAATAAATGCTTAAAGCAAAGTTGAAAGAAACCAAGAATGCAAATCAAGTTGTTAAAGCAAGTAGCTCGGAATAGTGGTCTAATGCACTAGTTCTATGATCAGAAGATTGCAGGTTCGATACTGCTGGCCATCGGCAGCTTGAGTCTGAGAAAGCAATATTGGCCATGCTCTCTCTGGGTGGGTAGATGGTACTTTCTCCCCACGATGAATGCTGGTCAGCACAGGCATCGGTTAACCATTGCATCAGATCTGGGGACCCTTGGACTCTCCAAGCATGTTGGCATAATGATGTAAGGGCATCAGTTCAAACAGTGGCGGTGGCTGACTTCACATGTATCAGAGGAGGCATGTGTTTGTCTTCATCTTCTTAGTCTAAGTCAGCTTAGCTTGAACGCATTTTCAGTCCAGCCATCCAGCAGTCCAGCCGTCAGCCACTGGAAGTCCTTTTATAGCCTCTATGATACCTCTATGAGACCCTTGTGCTTATCCTTGTTTCATTTTAGGAGCACAAACTGTTCATGTTCATGTGAATGTGAGATATAGGTCACATTAAAAAGACAGTGTGAACAGCCTAAAGAAAGACTGGATTTGGTGAGAAAATTGATTTGGGCCACTTCTCCTGCTGTGTGAATATAGCCTTAGAATTTTCCTCGGACAGAATGTTGCAAGCTGGAAAACTTGCTTCTGAGATAATAGGAAATTAGCTGTAGCTTAATGGCTTATTCATACCCTGTATCAATCAATCGTTTTTCACTCATCAGTCTTTATTTAGCAGACAATTCTAAATTAAGGCCTTATTGTTGATTACTTCTCTTTCCAACCCTAAGAAATTACACTTCAAACACTGGCAGTCTTCTGCAATATCTGAGCATCTTTTATCTTAGCAATCACTAGAAAGATAAGGATTTATTCAGGGTAAATTCCTCATTAGAATCAGAGGGTCTAAAAAGGAGTATTTGCTGATGTGCATCGAGACATCATGAAAACATTGTTCACTGATGTCAGCTTTTATTTCCTCATCGCAGTGCATACAGGCTTCTCGGCCTCCACAACAATATTATTTCTGATATTTGAATGTTAAAAAGCAATAAGCAGAATTTCTTGTTCAAATGTAATGGGACATTATGAAAAATTATTATTGCAGAAGGTGTGGATGGTCATACAATTAAAAAGGTCCATCTCAACATCCATGCAGACTGCCTCTGGTTCGGTGCCGTAACGTGTGGACAGCCATGTGATCAGAAACATGCGACAGACAAAATGAAGGAAGCATGCAAAAGCATGACATATCGCTCTTTTAATCTGTAGCATGGCTTCAAACACACTAACCACGTCTGACTTAAAGTAAGATTAAAAGAGCAGATCAGAGACGTGCCGCCTCTTCAGAGAAGAGTCTTTCTCTTGAGTCCCCTCTCTAAATCGCTGCCCCACTTTTCCAAGTGTGGGTGGGTCTGTACCACACCGAACACTCACTCCGACGAGACCTAAAATGCATTCAATCAAAAGGCACTCGTCTTCTCTTCTAAACACCAAAAGAACTGATGCTTAAATTTCTCTGCCACAATCTGGAGTTGATGGAAGCTTCCGGTGCATTGCAACAGCCCAAGCTGGAATACATTGCTCTTAGAAGCCACGTTGCGATGGTAACGTTTTTGTGCTGAAACTGAAACAAAATTATAAATTCTCTTTCAAGTCACAAGTAATGTCAAGAGATAAAGAGGCGTGTAATGAGCTTGAAATGCCCTGTAGTTCTGAAATATGAAAACAAAAGGAGGACAGCTGCAGTTCTCCCCACGACTTGGGCAAGAAAGAAAGGAGGATGTGCATCTATCCCCCTCAGCATGATTCATCTAATGGCTATTTTGGCACAAATGCAGAGAGCAACACCTATTTACAGAGGATTTACTAGACATCCTTACTCTGCTATTAAGGAAATACAAGGTTGCGATCTTGCCACTTGATTCTCTGCAAAGCAGGTTGAAGGTGTGTTATGTCAAAGAAGGAAACATGCAAGAATCAGTTATCAGTAATATGAACATGTTGCTTCTTTCAAATACACTTTATTTGTACAGTTAACAGTCCTTTTAAATTAAAGCTCATAAGTGGATGAAAAATGGATTTAAAACTTATCAAGAATAAGAAAAGAAATTCTACTTCTTTCCACCCCAACAAAAAACTTTATAAAGAAGTATAAATTAAGGATGTACATTATAGATTTTGTTTATCATAAGTGCTGTTTGCTTTGAAATACTGATATAGTAGACATCCAGTGATTGACTGGCCATCAGGAGAACCAGTAAAAATCCCAGTGGGCCACTATGGGTGTGGGTCACTAAGAAACCAACACTGCCCTCCACAGGTCAACAAAACGGAACCAATCAAAAGGGACCTCCCTCCCACCAGTTTAGACTGTCTAAAAATGTCAATGTGTAAAAAGGGCCCACAGTTTACTATTTACTGTGAGTAGGTGCTGCACAAGATATTGTTTCAGCATCATTACTGCAATGTGTGCAAACACAACAGTCACATCACAGGATGCAGGAAATGTTTTGCTGCTTAATACAAAATGAAAATTCACACATTTCATTTTTCATACCATATCTACTAGAGGCTGATTATATCTGCCCAAACATCAATTTTACTCCAATATTAGGCACACAATGTGAATTCTGGTGAATTCAGGTAAATTCGTCAAATACGAATTACGAATTTCCAATAACGTGCAGTCCTCACTGTGAGCATCTGACCAATAGGAGGCTATTTTGATGCATCAAAGCCCTGTCCACAAGTTTCCAGATTTTGTTGTGAAAACAATGTTTTTTCTCTCTGACTGGCAGGGTTTCTGATCATTTTTTGTCTATAAGGGAATACAAAATGCTTCTAAAAAAAAACAGAGGCGCTAATACTTCAAACACCTCAGATGTCAAATTCTCAGCCAAAACGGACTGAAATATAGAGCAAAGCTCAAGGTTTTCTTACTGTGTTGTTCAAACAGCAGGTCTTTCAAACTTGATCTGACTCGAAACCCACTTTAATGCCAATACAGAGCATAAACACAGAAAACCACAGCCAAAGCACAGTGCATTCTATAATAATAAAAAAGTCCACTGTGAGTCAGCAAAAATAGCTTAAGTTAAAGCCACTGTGTATGATTTCAATCCAATACACTTTTTGTCAAATCCAGCGAATGCTTCCTTATGGTTCACTAGCTCTCTGATCTGTTGGCACCAGAGCTTTCCAATATGGAATTGGCTTTGGTCAGTCCGGCGATGTTGTGTTCAGAGGTGGATAATCTGTGATTCATTGAAATTGCCTTTCTAAGGTTTGGGACGCACATGACCCGCAGATTAGCCTCCAAAGTTTAACCATAACAGTGAGGAATACTCATGAAATACTTCCTATATACTGAACATACTGAAATTTGATCTTCATTGCTTCTTCATAAACACTTAGTACTACAGCCCCCTCCATAGTGTGTACATGAGAGTGCAAATGGGGCAGAAGGGAGTAGAGTAGGGGAGGAGCAGAGAGCAGGGGGCAGAACAGAGTGAGGGAGCAGAAATTAAGGTCATCACAAGATTGAAATGGAACGTTATATAAAAATATCGCCTCACCCCATATCTTGCTCGGTTTATATGCCAATATAGATATAAATATTGATATATCTCCCAGCCCTATTCAGAGGAAGCATGTACTAGCCTTCACTCACCCGGCTTGGCAGCATTGTGTGTGATGGAGGGTGAACTAGCTAGAGAGAGGAACTGGCTGTGACCGAATCAGCAGGGAAAGTGTTTTCCCCTATTCCTCATATATAATATATTGCATAATGCATTGAAATACCTCCATCACAATGCAGGCATTCTGTCCATACTGTTCAGGCCTACAAGTGTTTTTTCAGGCTTGCCAGCAGATGTGGTGACATTTACTGCTGCTTTGCTCATACAACTTGAAAAATGACTCTAAAGGGCAGAGGAAAAGTGGGATGCGATTCAACATGAGAGAATTCCCTTTTGTCACCAGCTGGGTGACAAAGGGAAGACGGAATAAGACACCTCCGATCTTCACTCATCACCCAATGAATGTGAAGCTTCCCTCTTTCATCTTCTCCCCCATCTTCATTCCTCCTGCATGCTTTATTCATTAAAGCTTCAGCAAAGCACCTTATTAACTTGAACGGGGAACTTGCGGCAGATGTTGATGACATTTCTGCACATACTTTTGCTCAGAGGAATGTAATGATGTAAGGTAACGCCGCAAATCACCACAGGTTCTGGAGAAGGAAAGTCTTGCACCAATCTAAAGGAATGTAATGATGCAACCATAACAGACTTATTTCTGGACTTTGTATTCGAGGTTCACTGCAGAGGAACCTGCAGAGAAGGTCACTCGCCTCCACATCTACTTTCCATATATAAATATGAATATATTGACATAGATTTTGTAAAAAAATATATATATAATTTGGCCATACTGTAATATTGCATCAGCATTGCAGGTTATATCAGTGTTTAAATACAACAAATAGTGAGTGGGTCAATTATGTGGAAATGGTTTGGTTTCCAGAGGGACGACACTCTACAAAGTACAAAGTAGTTTCAAATTACGTAATGGAAACATTTATATTTAACATTGGTTTTCTCAAGTTTTTCCCATCAAATTGCCCAGCCCTAAAGGTTTTATGTTTTTCTCAAAGAATGACATACAGTAAGGCCTCAATCATTTGATTTTCATATATATATGATCTTTAATTAGCTTAATTAGAAGGACCATTTTCTGAACTGCAAAGAACCAAGCCATTCAAATGGTCCTTTGAGCTGTCATGGTTCTATATTTAACCAATGCCATTACTAAAGCACCCTTGAATAATCCCTCATTTTCACAAGTGCTTGTAAAAGCATGCCACAGAAATAGAGCAATTTAAATAACATGAAGGAGTCAGGTTCATTTCTACATCATGTGTTCCAATTTCATTGTTTATTGCAGAGTATTTTTGGTGTTTAATCCCATCCTCCACACTCCCGATGAAGCTTACTGCGTCTGAGATAGATAGTGGAGAGAGGGGGCAAGAGGGTGGGTGAAGATTCCTAAGAATGGAAACAGCAACTGCACATTTTGTCTATATGCCAAGATTCCAAGGGGGAGGGCAGACTTATGAATGACAGCTTGAGGTTGGAGACAGTCTCTGGTGTCATGGAGGCAGACGTGTTGGTGTGTTTCCAAACTATAAAGGCTATTCTGGAAGTTCCTGACAGTGGCAAGAATATGCAATGGTTCAGTGGTTCATGCGAGCAACAGTGGGCTCCATGCAGAAAAAGGAAATGAACAAAAATAAATGCTTAAAATGTTCTTTTATATTTTTACAGATCATCTTCCTGCCTATACCCGAATTTAATGTGCTGATGAAAGCTATTTTTTATTAAAAGAGTACTTTTTAAAATGAATACAATTCATGAACCCAATCGCCAAACCTACCTAGACAAACCTAAACTAGGCATTAACGTGATTTTGGTGATCAGATCATGTTCAGATTTCAATTTTCCACAATTGACCACCTCCAAATGTAGCTCGTCCAGAGACGGATCTCATTCACACTGAATGCAAGAAGAAATACATCTGTAAGAAGGTTAATATGACTATCTCTCTGCTTCTTGCTTTATCCCCTCACACTCTGTCTCTTGTGTGTGTGTGTGTGTGTGTGTAGCACCCTTGTGCTTTTTTACAGATAGATGAAAACAGTTCCTTTGCAGTTTAAATAGCCTGTCATATTCTCTGATAGAGTTGTCACAAGAATGCAAGAACCATTTATTGTTCCATCATATTGCAAAACCACAGCATGACATTATTAATGCACTAATCTGTCTCTGGTCAACATGTCATGGAACATGAGAACAGTGTGGATTTTCCACATCAAGCTGCAAAAAGTTGTAGAATGATGTGTTTGAAGTAATTCCCCTTCCATGCCCAGTGATGTGACTATTGTGCATGCGCCCAATGTGAAAGCAATGCTGAAACAATATACTGTGCAGCTGAGTTGTGTGCATTTAACGAGACGGTCAGATCTCGTCTGGTCACTGTGGGACTGCTTTTATAGAGAGTTTGATCAAAGTATATACAGATATGAGATTATCCAGTTTAGCTGTATATAAATGCAAGCAGGCCAGAGGTAAACAGACCCTCCATCTGGCGTGCCTTAGTGTATGGTTGCTTAAACAGTTGTCCATTTTAACACACCATCACAACCACCAACATTCCCAGAAGAGAAGATAATTACCATCTAATCCCATCTCCTGAAAGTCTGTACCAGTCAGTACTGAGTGTGTCAGAGGTCACACAGCCAGAGCAGCAGCACAACTGGTCGGATTTGCATGTCACAGTCCACCAAAGTTAAAATGAAATTTTATTGCAAGCTTTGTCCTTCAAACTAGTTCAGAAGATCTCAACTCAACTTTCTTCAAAGAAATGGTAGATTTTTACTGTATTTATGTTTACCAGCATCTGTTCTGATTAGATCTAGACATTTAACAAGTAAAAGCACTTTTATTGCAAAGATAAATATCTTTTGAAAATTCGAAAAGCAAGTTTAGTTTTAAGTTGCTGTGGAGACTGGAGAAGTTCTCCTTTTGGCAGCTTCTACACCACGATCAATATACTGCTACACTGGAGTTGTTGCATCACTTCAAGTTGAATTTCTAGAATTTAAAACTGAGTGACGAGTGTGAAGTGTGTGTGTGAAGTGTGTGTGTGAAGTGTGTGTGTGTGTGTGTGTGTGTGTGTGTGTCATGCAGGTTTGATTTGCACTCAGTAAGGAAAGACAAACGTTCCCCCAGAAAAAAAAAAAGTAACATGGCATCAAGTTACTCTGGAAGGGAGCTGTCAATTCCCAGTGGAGATTTTAATGCTCTGACTGACAAGGTAGTCAGCTGCCTGGATCACAGAGCAGACGCCAGAATATTAATGATTGTTCTCTCACAGCATGGAAGCGGATGACCTAGATGTTTAGCAACAAGCTGTGTGACACATTCTTCTTATCTTTCTCCACAGAAGAAAGTGCGATAGAAGTCATTTACCCATAGATTACTGCAGGAAGAGGTAAAGCTACGGTGTTTATAACGAATGATGGGAAATCATATCTTAACAAGTGAAATAAGCATAAATCTACCCAATATCTCTTATTGTCAGATTATATTCTACAATATCATAATGAGAGAGAACTCATTTCACACTCATTGAACACTGTGTGAAGGTTACTTCAGGAGAATATGGTGTTGTTTGATACTAGAGAGCAGTTCATCGCCTCCAGACTTGACAAGTTATGGGTATACGAGCCACTATGTGAACCAGGCCTCACGACCACAGCTTTGCCTGCAGGAATCCATGCTAGACTGAAAGCTAAGATTAACCAAATGGCCTAAACATCTCTTCATCCCTTGAAAACAAACTGGACCACCTCCGTTGAACCGAACTGGAGCTGAACACACATCAGAATTGAAAGCATTGGCTTATTTGTTTACTGATGAAAGCCCATAGCTAAACACAAACTGGCTATAATCTCTTAAACTGGCATGGCACTGAGAGGACACGAGGAGAGGACAGCAACCCTATTAAAATTAGGCTATAATATGTGGTTTAGTGCCCTAAACTAGCCAATAAAAGTAGAGTTTATTTTCCTAAGAGCCTCCATAAAAGAAACATCAGCCCCTTTCATTACGAGGCAAAATAACAGGGTTGTAAATATTCTTGTTAAATGACATCCAAGTATTTTTCACACCCAACCACAGACACTTCCTTACTATTTATACGTCAAAGAACACCTTCAAATATTCAGTAAATGCATTATTAAACCTGAAAGCTATCTAAAGCTGTTTAAACATCAGTGACGCATACCAACAACAGAGCAAAACCCAGATCCCGTATTCCTGTCACATTGGCATCCAGATGTATGTGTAATTACTTGGCTGAACTGGAAAACAGCACAGCTGAAATCACTCACACCAGTGCCGTAAACGTGTCAGAATGAAACACATTTGAAAGGTTCTGACAAACTGTGTAGAGGTGCTACTGTGTTTACCACAGCCCTCATGGGAATGAAAATTGGTTCGACTCACTACAGGCCCAAAGACCTACCTACTTCACAAAACACTGTGCACTTGCTGGGTGCTTGTACAACAGAGCTAACATTTTTACTGCAACGCTGTAACGGCCACTTTTCTGAACAACTTGATGCACAGCCAAAGAGCCCTACTGCCTTAACAGAATAAGTAGGGATGTCAGAGAGGCACAGCCATCTAACCATTGGGTCCATCCCTGGGAGATGCTGGCTCTGGTGTCCAGCAGTCTGAAGATAAAAAGCTAAAAAGAAGTGGTTTGCTGGCTTTATGTGACTCAGAGGACGAACAAGTTAGCCTTCACGCCATCGCAGCACTGAGAGGATAGTGTGACACTCATTGGCAATAAAATAGTTGCATCCAGAAGGAATTGTGGGATTGCTATGCTATTGAGAAGGAAGATAAAGGATACCAGGAACAAAAACATTTCATTAAATTTAGACTGATATTGACAATATTTATTGAGCTACACATACAGAAGTAGTGTCTCAGCATGGTGTTGGGTATAATGCATGGAGTTGTAGAGGTTCCTAATGGCGTCCTGTGATAATCCATCCCATGCAGCTTGAATATTCTCTCTCAGTTCCTGCAGAACATCTGCACATCTGATTGCATCCCACACATCCTTTAATCAGAGACAGGTCTGGTGATGCAACTGGTCATGGCATGGTATCGGGTCTTCAAGGCCAGCTTTTGAGATGGCAGCAGTATGTGGATGAGCATTGTCCTGTTGGGAATAGCGCACCAGTGAGGTTCAGCAGCGGTAGGGCCACTGGTTGCAGGACCTCATTAATGTAACGTTGGGCTGTCCAAGTGCCTGTCTGGCATTGTATGAAATTGCACCCCTACACCAGGACTTCTGGACATGTGACACATGACCACAAACCACTGATCTTGTTGCCTACCACAGTGCCTCCACACACCAATTCTGAATGTACGCCAGTCTCACAGGTCCTATACTTGCCTCTTTGCTGAAATCCTCATATAGTCTGTATTCTGAACGAGTACCACGTGCAGTATGTCAAAACTTTGAATACCTTTGAAGAACTCAGGCTACTCTAATGAGAATCCAATTCAAGAAACATCAGTGAGGACAAAGAGGCCTATTCTCATAGACAACCGCTACTACTGCCCTCCATTAGGGAAGCGTTCAATATGCAGTCGTGAGTGGGTGCTAATAAGCCCGTGCATACAGTTAATGCTTCCTCACACTCACAGTGATTACCTTACAGCTACTTATTCAGCTGGGCCTGAGAGCAGGCAAGCCTTGCATGTCCTTACAAGTAATTAAAGATTTAGGCTGCTCGTTCGGAATACAGACGAGATGAGGAGTTCAGCATAGAGGCAAGTGGATAAGTCCAGCAATGTTGGCCCACATTCAGAACCTATAAGACTTAAAGGGTACCGATTACAAACCAGGGCTAATACATATAGTGGGATTAAAAGCCACACAGTGAGACCTAAAGATACCTTCTATACACTTTATATGCAGGCTCGGAATGATGGCACCCACTGCTGACACAGATGTGCAAATGCACCTCACAGCTTGTCTAGTCTCTGTACAGAAGTACTGAAAGAATAGGACTCTCTGAAGCAGATATGCATGCTAGCTTAAGGTATGGGCTAGAAGGGCACTGAGCTGTGGGATCATGTGGAATGATGGTGCTCCATTTGAACAGCAAGCCGTAGAGACGGTCACTCTCTACTTACATAACAATGAATGAGGTGTCCGACAGAGAAGACATAAACAATATTTATGTGCAACAGCATTAAAATACTGAGTGTGCTCAGACCGACAGACATACCACAAGAATTACAGAACAGCTCATGTATTGCATTATCAGTGTAGAATATGAAGAGCTGGCCTATATTTAAGCATGCTAAAACTGCTGGCAGGTGAGCTTTTAATCCAGTCACTGGAGGTTTACATAGACTATGTGAAATCCCTTTTTTCTGCTACACCAAAAGCAAGACCCTCCCTTTCATCTCCCTGCCATCCTACTGTGTCGGGAATGCTCGTTTTTGTGTCGACCCTTCCTGCGTTCCCTCAATGGAGTTTTAGGAATTCTGTGCCTGGCTTGCTTTGGCCGCAATGCCATTCATGTTTAGAATTCAAAGGGGTGGAGAACGAAATAAAGACTGGGTTTTGAGAGAGAGTGGAGAACAGAAGACATGAATAGGTCTGGAGCCGGTTTAAAAGGGCCAGGGCATCATTCTCGGAGGAATAAGGAAAGGGGGTCAAGAAAGGGAGGAGAGGACAGACAGGGAAAATAGTGCTCCAAAGAGGGAAGAAGACTGGTGGTGGGGGAGCAAACTTTCAGGAGACTTGGTAACAACAGTAAAGTGAGAAGAAGGAGAGCAGATGTATTGGAAAGAACTGATTAAAGTTATTGGGGCATAAAGTTAGATCCATCGAGTCTTGTTCCAAACCAATCCTTTCTGTTATGGCAGGTGTTTGGTGAAGAAATGTCTGGTGGAGTGAAGCTTTGGTAATTTTTTTAATGCAAAAAAAATGAAGCATGTCTTATTTCGGACTGGGGGGGGAAACAACCTAATTTTTACAAGGGTGTAATATTTTATAACTCATCCTTTTTCTTAATTTTTCCCCAAGATCTGATTCCCCGACTCAAGTGTTTAGCTCAAGTCTCAGGCTTTTCCTATACTGTTTCATCTTCTTTAAAAGTTCTAACGGGATCAAAGCCGAATTTCTCAGAGGAGCTTTATTCCATGGTGAACTTATCGATGGAGAACGATTCCCTTAATCCTGTGAGGGGGCACTGGGGGTTTGGGGAAGCCAATGAAAGGATTTATAGCATAGCTGTTTGGGGAGAAGAAATTCAGTGGGAAAGTCTGACATTAGAGTGCAGTCACAGAGCACTGAGATGGTTCAGAGTCCAGGCGGATAAACCAATCCACGTGGGATTACTCCATGCTCTTAAAAATGAACATTTCTAAACAGTTCCTGGCTTGGACATATGGTTCTCGGGCAAACCCTTTCATTGCTTTAGAACCACTAGGGGTGGTTAATCTATTCTAAAGATGGAGCCCTTATTTTTAACTTGTCCTGAAACAAAAGCACAAATGCATCAGCAATACAATTTGATCTGCATGTGAGTACGAGCAAAGGTCTCCTCTCTGGATTCAAGAGCCGCAGGGTCAGGTCAAGCCTCATATATCTTCACACATGCACTGACCCCATGGAGAGCAGGGTCAAAGGAGGCTAATTAGTGTAACTGGATATTCTTTAACTGCTGGACACCCTGTAGACCTGCTCTAAAGCATCATATTCATTGGTAGAACCTGGAGAACTGGTGCAATAACTTAGAGTTTTTATCAGAGACAGATTTTTATTAAGGCTCAGTTTATGAAGACAACAGGAGCTCTTCTGAAGCTGGAAAAGAAGTGACTGGTGCCCATCACGCAGGCATCCCATTGACTTCCCTTCTTTCTTTCAAATCTACCAGTCAATAAAGCCGAGGAGGATTTAGCACAAGTGCAAGTTGGTTGCATACAACATCTGGAGCTAGTATGCTACATATTGTCACATACTGACTTGTGGAATGGTGGTGGAATGGTGACTAAGGTCTGACACATTCTTCAAGGAAGAATGTGACCGCAGGGCTGGGCAATATACCGATATTTATATCTAAATTGGGATATAAACAAAGTGGGATGTTAAGCTTTTTAAACAATGTTCTGTTTCAGTCTTGTGAAAAAAAAAAATTCTGTTCCCTCCCTCTGCTCTGCCCCCTGCTCTCAGCTCCTCCTCTACTCTGCCAAGACAAATTTCAAGAGGCTTATATATAGTACAAAGACAGGATTTTTTCCACATTGTATTTTTCATGTCATATATCGTATAGTATATCATCATTCAGCTCAAATATTTTGAGATTTTTTTTTATCTATATCAGCCCTATGTGAATGCAGACACTTTGGTTTGTTTGTATTGGTTCCTATGAAATCCAATTTCATTTCTTCCCAAGTTTTTATTTTATCCTGTTTTTTTCTTTCTTTTTTCTATAAAGAATTCAAAAATGCGTCGTAGGGATTCATGCATACTTGTAGCGCCATATGCGTTCAAAAATGCGTCACGTCGCATATCATAACGTAACTCAAACCAAGCTGTGAGCTGAGTGTTACAGCAAGAGGCACAACAGCGACAACTGTCCTTTACCCCTCTACCGTTGACCAGTTTAACCCTATCCTGTTTAAAGAGGCTATGATTGTACACTATCGCCCCCTTGAGTACTGAGTGATTAAATTGCCTCAGTAATGTAAGAACGGCAGGACCGTTTAGAGTGTTGGCTGTTGTTGGTATTTGTGTGCACAGTCCTGTGTTGAGTATGTTTCTGGCATAAAGATAAAGGAGAAGGCCTGAAAGTTCTTAGCTTTAATTACTTTACGTAATGAGATTTTATTGCAATCAATTGTACTGGTACATTCATCATCTACACAGTCGAGAGGAACTTGCATTTTAAGTGGGATGAGCAAAAAAAAAAAAACAAAAACAAAAACAAAAAAGTAAACAACAAAAAAGTTCAGAATTATAAGACTTTCATGTGACTGCGACAAGATGAAGCATGCTGTGCTATCTAAGGAAGCTACAGAGCTATTTTCTAAAGACCAGCTGGGTGCCAGTGGCCAATTCCCACGTGAGGAATCTTCAGAGCGCTGAGGTCACAGACACAAGGTCGATTTATTCAGTGTTTCAATGGATGCCATGTCCGTTCTCCACCACCCTGCTTTTGTTCCATTGATCGGTCTTCTGTTAACGTGTCAGAGGTCCCCTGTCGACAGCAGCATCTATCTGATTACATGCATAATAAACTGTGTACTCTCATTCATTAATAGTGCCAATGAATGAAATGATGAATTGATGCTGTGGTAACGAGACTAATGCCCAGAGAGAAGATTTAACATTGAAAAAGTCGCCTTGTCAGCACCACATCAGCAAGTGGTGTTTGCCTGTTTAAATTCTGCCAGGCTCCTTTATCTTGGGAGAGCGCTGAAAACACTTTTGACATGCTGGGTTTACTGTGGTCTCTCTGAAATAACTTTAAGATTAGGATTGAAAGTTCACAAGTCTGGCAAGACAGTAAGCAGTCCAAATAGGAAAAAGGCAGAGACGTTTGTGGGTAGGTCATCTTCAGTGCACATACCCACACTCACGCCTACACACTTCGAAGACACCGAACGTATGCTCATATTGGCTGCAGCTCACTTTTCTAAAGATTACAAATTGAACAGCGCTCCCCCTTTTCCAGCTGAGGCTTAGTGGCTCAGCCTGAAGTAGAAAGAGGGGAGGAGAACTTCGGAGGAACTGGAGAATTAAGCAATGCTCTAGTACTTGTGAAATGTCACTCTTTCCTCGCTGTCCCTGTTTTAAAAAATGCAGACGGTCCACTTACTCTCCAGAAACTATAGCTAAAACTCTTGGCCCAGCACCACTCAGATGCCAAACTGAGTCGATGTGAACTTGTACGAACTGCCAAGTGGCTTAGCTATTAAGCCAGTGGGGCGTTCTTTGATGCTTGAGGATTTTCAAAAGGAATATGCCCAGCGATTCTGACTGACACACACACACACACACACACACACACACAACAGTGAGCACGCAGAGTGATCAGTAGAGCAGCGCAGCATTTCGCTTTCTTCAACTGCTCTCTGAATAATTAATGGCAGCAGACATGCAGCTGAATGCTGTTAACAGTGTCAATGTGCAAAAGTTTCCTCTATGTAAGGAGAGCATGTTCACTCAGAAATGTAGCCTGCAGTGAGTCTCCTCAATTCCCATGACCCCACAGCTTCCAGGGAATAGACTGAGGTTGCATTAGTGATGAGAAAGGCTCAGAGAGCAGTGCAGTTTGAGCATGAGTACCTAGACATGAGAAAATCCAGATATGCTCCTCTTCTGGGAACATAAGGACAGATTCAGAACTATAGTACTCTGCACCAAAACCACAGCACATATCCTTAGTGAACCAATGAAAATCAAGCAATAAAGAATGTACCATAAAGAGGTACATTTTTCATTTATTTAAGATAATAGTTTGATGCTGCATGAAAAATATTGTTCTTTAGAAGATAGTCATATCTACAGAACAGTACTTAGATGAGAACTGGTTACCGGTCTTGTTGGTCGCCATGGAGACATATGAAGCAGAGAAGTCTCTGACTGTCTGCTTTCTATCCTGTTTGTCCCTCATTAAACTCTGCTTCCACACCCATTCTCTACCCCCTAACATGCATTTCTCAAATGTGCTGAGTGGGCAGGAGAGCTGCTGGTAGTGGGGGTGGATGTACTCTGTAAATTGATTATTTCTGCATGTCTTGAAAACAATCTACATACTGAAGTGATATAGGGTAGAGTGTTTCAGTATGGGCTGCTTTTAAAATGAAGCACAATATAGGACGGCCAATCAGAACAGACATAATTTACATTCAAGACACAGTGTGTTTGATACTAAGCCTGTTCAATACTAAGAGATCAAGAAATGTTGAAAATGTTGGAAAAATGCAATTTGATTCAATTAATTACACAATAATCAAAAATAAGGATTCTAAAAAAAGTCAGCTTAGTAAAATGTAGCAACAAATATTTTTATACGTACATAGATCATATATATATCTTCAACCCACTGTTTAAGCAATGCAGAGAGGAAGGAGGAAAAAGAGTGTCAGACCTTTGACACGTGAACTACTGAACGTACTTCAGCTCTTCTTTTAAATCATGATACAGCAGGAAAATTGTACTTTTTAATCTAAGTAGCTAAAAAAAATTCAAAGCTAATGTAAAATTCTCAATACTGAACTGAATTTAGTCTAAAATTGCAGAAACTACAGTTGAGACATTTACCACAATCCTTGATTTATAAACACATCATAAGAATGTTTCTGCCTGAACAATTTATAAAACATTATAGAATATATTTAAATTCACACTTTATCTGTGTCACACAAACAGCAAAACATACTTTAGATACAAGAATAGTTACTAACATATCATATTATTAGTGTCCAGTGAAAACATCTCCAAAATAATAACTTTACAAAAGAAATCAATATATTTTATTACTAAATGGAAGTTAATATCAAATAAGAGTAACTAAAATTAATTTACAGCAAAATTATTTATACTCAGGACAGCAGTGATCTGAGCAAATGTGTTACTGTTATGCTATTTGCTTTTAATGCCACAGTAAACCTGAAGGTGTGTAACAGTGTAGCACTAGTCCTTATTGGACTCTTAGATGGGCGTAATTTTACTTTTGATACAGAACCCAAAACGTACGCAGGTGTTAAGATGTTCTTAAGAACCTTTCATATAACTTCAGCCTGATCTACAGTACTGTTCCAAAGACCTAATTTTGACATTTGGAATTACACAGATCCATGCAAATGATGGACCTTTCTTGCAATTTCTTGGTTTACGTGGTTGGCTGGGTCACTGTTCCCCCAATACCACAAGAATCCTTTGAGGTTATTTTTGAACATTTTCCAAGCAGTGTTGTCTGTACTGTTGATGTTCAAAGTGACTAAACATATTTATGGCAAGCTGTGCTCAAGTAGCAATTACGTCCTTTCTCTGACACAAATCAGACCGCGTTTCCCCTGAGCTTTGAGTCAGGCTGTCTGAAAGTTTGCAGCACCGATACACAGCAGAGTTCAAAGGAAGAACAATACGGTCGAATTTTTTGTTGTCCTTGTTCAACTGTGATCTTCAACACACTCATGATGTTCAAGCAGTAACAACCATCTGTATGCATTATGTCAAAAGTGGTATCCACAGTCATTCAGATACATAATGTGAAATGTGTAACAAGCACAAGAGAAGTTTAACTGCTCAGTTACAGTTGATGAGATTAGTCGTCCCATATTTTAAGGAACAGGTTTGCAAAAAATCTATATCATTTAGTCAATGAGCCAAGACATCTTTGGTGCCTACATTATTCTTTGTACATTTTGAAGCAACGATATGTCACTAGGTGTCAATAGTCACTTTTAATAATAGTCAAGTTTTATTATGAATGGACCAATAGAAATGCTCCAAATAACCTGGAATAATCAATGGCTAAAGAAAACATGGATAGTCTCAGAAGCCACCACATGTCTAGAGTCTCTGTTGGCTGCAGTTTGATCTGTAACTGTGCCTATCCCCACATCTCAAATGTCAAATCAGCCCATTTTCCATCCTATTTTTCAACTCTACACTGTCTTTCACCTCCAGTGTCTAATACCAACAGTTTTCTCGGGGCTAATATTGGCACATTTTTTATTTTCACCAGAAATCAGTATTAAAATGTTATTCTTCTATATCAAAAGACGTTGGGTTACACTTAGGAATTACGTGATTGACAGCTTTGGCTGGACGAGATCATCTGCAGGACTTGCTGAAGCATAACACACACCTGAAAACTGAGTATGCAGTGAACTCTGCTTTGCTAAGGGTGGTTTGAGAGACACAATCTGGGTGAAGGGAGCTGGTTGACAACATTGGCTTTTGGCTTAAATTCAATAGAACAGTTGTTGGGTGTCAAGCAACATGCCAGACATGTGACAATCCATCCTGTGCAGCTTGAATATTCTCACTCCGTTCCTGCAGATTTTGAAGTACTGGTGGTGTGTTGACTGTGTGTCCAACAGCATCCCACACATTTTAAACTGGGAAAGGGTCTGGCAATAAAACTGACCACAGCATAGCATCTGTGTCTTCAAGGTGAGCTCTTGAGATGGCAGCAGTGTTTGGACGAGCTTTGTCCTGTTGGAATAGCGCACTGGAGTGTGTGTTAGGAAAAGGTTGGACCACTGGTTACTGAAAGATTAATGAAACAGTGGGCTGTCAAAGTGTCTGAATGAAGACCAGAGGTGGCACTGTAGAAATAGTACACCTCACACCACAATGACACTAGACCTTCTGGACGTGTGGTGCATAACAAAACCATTGGTCTTGGCACTGACCACCAAGCCTTCACAGGCAGATTTGTTGGTTGTTTTCAGTGACGAGTCCCACTTGTGTCTTGGTGAAGATGACCCCCTGCCATTCTAAGAGACTCTATGACCATCTCCCATAGCAACCAGTTGATTCCTTCTGGGTACAACTGTTTTGGCTAGGAGTGTATAATGACCATACAGATGTCCCATAACTCAACTGTTTTAAATCTGGGACCAATAGAAATATAAGTAGAATCAGGGTTTCTTCAACTTTTCAATCAAAACCTATAGCCACACTTTTACTTTATAGATAAGACTGGGGCTTTCTTTTGAAAAAAATGACCAATTTCACTGAGAAGATGTTTAGAAGATTCTTAACAACCCACAAAATCCAACTCCCACTTTGGCTGTTTATTTGGCTTTGGACAGTGGTCTGGTGAATATGGCAAAGAAAATAAAGACAAATGAAATAATGAATGTTTATAGTTTACAGTAAATCCTACCATCCCCAAATCCTCCATAACCACTTTTTCCACAAGTACACTCAGGCTTAATGAAGACCAGACAAAATTTTGGGCTTGTTTTTGAACTTGGGGAACATTTGGCTGATTTCTAGTGTTTGCAACCTTAGCTTCAAAAGTCCAGCAAAATCTGGACACCAAACCTGTAGTGGCTGGGAGTGAGGTTAAGATTGAGAGCTTTATATTTTACCAAAATATTTTCAGATGACCATCCGAGCAGTTCTTCTATTACTTCTGCTTGTTAACAGAGAACAAATGCTTAAAAGTCTGTTACCGCTCCCGAAAAACAGTCCTGTCACTTCCCGCACCTTCTGAAGTTCAAACTCATCCGTGGGTTCTGTATCTGCTTTTCCCCAACTTTTTCGATTTCCCTTTTTGGCTCTGGTTTCTCCCCCAACAGTCTTTCAGAGAGGCTAGAGCTCAGATCAAACAAATCTGATAACCTCACAGACTCCGTGGATTAAAGGATAAAAGAGGAGTTACAGTGTGTATTTGACCTGAGATGACTTTAACCCACTTATCAAAGTGCCTATAGACTCAAAGTCCATGTTTTAACCCACAATCTATATATTAGCTGGAGCAGACAAGAAAGAAAGCGATTAAGTAATAAAGGTAAATGCAAGGCCTGTCAGTATATGAAGATTACTGTTTGCTTCTCAAATGCATTAAATCTCCCATACTGATGAGAGCTGTCAGCTACATGACACACGTCTTTGCCAAGTCAAATCTCCTATTTTATTTCGGGTTGTTTGTGTGCTAGCCTCTGGCTGCATGACTGACAGCAGGTTTTTCATCAGCCTTTTTTGAGATGTATCAATATACAGTAGAGCAACACCTTTAGGGGAGTACAAGTGATCCATGCTCCTGACTCTGAGAAGAAAAAAAAACTCTCAATCTTAACCTCAAGTCTCCAAAAGCTTCAGGGCAAAGAGGTGTGACAGTATTAAAGCTGCCATACAAACACAGTTAGGTGATATGATGTAGAAGGTTTTACAGGAGCTGTTCTTCAAGGGTTCTTCAATAAGGAAAATGGTTCTAAATAGAACCATGAACCCTTTGCATGTTTGGGTGTTGGAGAATTGAGCTGTAGACGGTCCAACTTGGAACCGTTTGGGAAAAGGTTCTGTATACCACCAAAACGTTCTTCTATTGTTACAAGATACAACATAATAGGGGAACCTTTTTTGGTGCCATACATTCTCCATCAATCTGAACTCTTTCAAAATGCAAAGAGCACTCTTTGAGTGTGCAAGCCTCTATATATAGAACCATTTTCTTTACTAAAGAAGGTTCTGTGATCCAAAAATCATCTGTCAAACATGGCGGAGGCACTGTCATGACATGGAAATGGCTGCCAATAGAACTTGGTCACTGGTTCTGATAGAAGCAGCAGGATGAACTGTGAGGTGTAGAGAACTATAGTGAAATTTTGCTTCACTGAGCAGGTGGATTGTAGGTACATATAGGCCTGAGCTGAAAGGAGGTGATGATATTTGTGATAACACTCAGGAAGTATCACGTCAATATGTCAACCTTTCAGAATCAAACTCAGTTGGCAGAGTAAGCCGTGCTCGTCTCGGTGCAATGCAGTCTGACGTGGTGAATTTCACTATGCACACATAGCAAGTGCAGTGAAATTTGAATGCATCGCAGAAGCGATTGCAATGCTGCATTTTATCTTTCTCTCTCTCTAGCTTTCTCTCCGTATCTCACACTCGCAGACACACTCTTCAGTGTTTGCCTGTGCCTCTTGCTTTCGACTTCCTCTGTTCTCACTTCCCAGAAGCCCTTCGGCCTGCTGCTGCTGCCTCCACACACTTCCGAGACCACCCGTCCAAACAGCTAATTAATCCCGCAGCAGATTGACTGTAGAGCCCTCCCTCTCCGCTCCCTGTCCAATACAGCAGTGTGCTTAGCTGCCCACAAGCTCTCTGACAAGCTTTCAGCTGGGATTAGAACTCCATTACACCACAGTCTCCCAAAGTTCCTCACACTCCTTCAGCTTCACACTTGCTGAGAAATGAGTATGCACTGACGCATCCTTAAAACCCAGTGCCACAACAGCAGCATGAGAAACAGGTTTAAACTATCACTTTGCTACTCATGAAATCCTGGTGGAAATGTGCTCTACCCCTGATAGTGACTCTGCTTCCCAAAAGTATGTATGTTAGCAAAAACATCATACTGAAGCAGTTAAGATGATCTTAAGGTGCCTTACTGGGCCAGTACAGGACCCTCCACACCAAGGGTCCCCAACCCAACTCCTGCAAAGCTACCTTCATAAAGGTTTCAACTCCAACCCAGATCTAACAGACCCCATTCAGCCAACCAAGAACATCTCATTTGAGGATCACAAGTTGGAATCCTGGCTCATGCTGCTTGCAGCTGGAATAGCATGCAGTTGAAGTCCAAGAGAGGCAAAACTGGCCGTGCTCTCACTTGTTCTCTTGTTGAGTAGACAGCACTCTCTCCACCAATCACACCTAATGTGATACGGACCGGCACAGGCATCTGTTAGCTACTGTATCAGAACTAGTTCGGAATTAGTTGGATCAGGTGGGGTGAGTTAAGGATAAACGTTCTCTTTCTTAGTAAACAATGTCACACAAATAATTCAATCTGGAACAGTCTAATGAGGATGCATGAGGACCACCAGAAAGGTCCTGTGATACTCAGTTCCTGGATTTAAGTATGTTAAAAACTAACATTTGAAGACCGACTCTTCTCCCGATGCTTTGTTTTCCAACATTTTCATGCTGGTGTTTTTGATTTCTTTAAATTCCATTGGGGCATTGATATGTCTTCCATTATAAACAATGGATGCAGCATAACAGTGTGACGAGAGGTCAGCAGGAAACTGAACAAACCGTAAAAAACAACTTTTTTGCTGGCTCTGATATTTTAGGGTAAATGTCAAATGTTTGTTGCTGTTTTGCACTAAATCAATAGTAGTTAACAAGGAAGGAATTGTTGTACTGGTAGGGGATGTTTCTGATCCACCCCGCTCTTGATACTTCAGGTAGGCAAAAGGGATGCAGTGAACAGATAGGCAGGTTAACTAGTATAATGCTGAGTGAAGATCGAGAGGGAGGCATCCTACCCACTCAAAAATAATGAGGACAGTTGCAGACTCCAGGCCACAGACGACTGTGGCAACACCAGTAAAGCAGCTCTGTGACAGTATCAGCTTTAAAAAGCACTTTACAAATATGTTTGATTTGATTGATAATGGACTTGTATAGTATATAATGAAAGCCTTATTTTCAACAAACTATGTTTCCATGGACTGAAGTTTCTTGTCGTATATTGGTATATACTCACTAATCGGTAGCATAACTCAAACTAATGCTCTTTCACTGAATCATGAATTCATATCAGACACTGGGTGCACACTTTCCAAAAAATGTGATCCCATATAGATATAGATACTGCAAGCAGCATTTATGTCTTCACTCTCTGTCTTTCAAAGCATGCAGGCCCTCCTAGGGTTTGTGAACCCTTATAAAACATAAACGAGACGTCATGGTTTCACATAATAGTGAAATCATTCATTACAGGGTGCAGAAAATTTCCTCATGCAACATCTGGAAGCTATTTAGTGAGTCAAAAGCATGAAAAAGTAGGTACAAACACACCTGGAAGCAAGCTGAAGTTCAAGCCAGTGCGTTTACAAGGCTCAATGGATGCTTGCAGTCTCAGTAGGATTATGAAACACTGACTGTTTCTAACTGAAAGCTAAACCGAAATTTAAGCCTTTAACACAATCAGACCAGTTCACACTACTTTTTACGCCATATAAGAGTTGAAATAGCAGTTGATCATGTTGTACGATCAGTTAGTTCAATCTTTCAACTTCAGTAAAGCTAAAAAAAAGAAAAAGCTGAGGCCTTGACATGCTGCTTCGACGATTTTCGTGTTTCTGGTTATGGACTGACTGGACAAGCACTGTATAATACATTTACATGACTTTCATCATGGCTTACATATCCAGATTCAGGGCTTTAACAAGAACAGCTTAGAGCTAGCACTTGGTTAATCCTGAACTTTAAAGTGAATCAGACAGACAGGATGTCGAGAAGATTCAAATAAATTCTGAAAAATAAATGCTATGTTATGACTACGAAGACGACAAAGACTATGAACACGAAATAGAAAACGAAGATGACGAAGACTACAAAGAAGACAACTACACACTACTATGAACACAACATTCAAGACTATGAAGACGACAAAGGACACAAAGAAGTCTTAACTAAGTACACATGTACAGTACAGTGGAATTCATTGTGCACATCTAAGCCTAGAACGGCAGAATCAGAGCACAGGCTCAGCCATGCTTTGACTCTCCTGGAGCTGAGAGGGTTAAAGGTCTTGCTCAAGGCCAGCAACTTTACTCTAAGGATCTATGACCAATGATCAGTACCACCTATGTGTTGGTTTGATCTTGTGTCTGGTGGTCTGGCCTGAGCTGATTAGTGCAGTGGTCTGTGTCATCCAGACCATGAAAGCATTTGTGCACACAGCATACGAGAGCCTGAGAGCAACCAAACAAATCCAACAGTTCAGATCTAATACCTCAACTACAGGCAGACCCATCACACCAGTGACTTGCTGTTTAATTCAGAAGTATATGATGCTTGGTGGTCTTACAGAACTCTCGGGGGGTTGTATCCATTAACTACATTACAGACAGTTCACATTTTATGCATTCACCATCACTGGAAAAATGCGACTTGACTTGTGATCCACACAATGGATTATAGAGCTTTAAACCAGACTGCAATGGGACAAATTCCTTTAGACATTCACCCTGGGTGAGTGAGAGTGTGCGTGCGTGCGTGCGTGTGTGTGTGTGTGTGTGAGAGAGAGAGAGAGAGAGAGAGAGCGAGAGAGTGTGTATGAGAGTGTGTGTGCATCAGTGTCTCAACTCCAACCCCCACTTTCCCAGACCGCTCATCAATATTCCTTGCATTTATTAGCACATACACATCTGTGGGAATATACACTCCCCATCACACACACACATACACGGAAAGCCCAAGATCATCCCCCTTTCACAAGTGAGAACAATGTGGGGTGCCACTATACACACACCCACACATCCCCCACACATCTTTCACACATCTCCAAACACATCCCCCATCCAGCCCACAAGCTCAATGTCAGTGTGTCCTAAGCAGCCCCACAAATGTGCTCAACAGATTTGGACATACGACACTGAACACACGTTCAGTGAATGTCTTGTTATAATGTTGCCTGTTTGTCACATCATTGAAGATTTCCCTGTGTTGATCAGATTTAATGATGCTGAGGTCTGGACTCTGGGTGACCAGTCCATTGTTTTTCTTTTCACAGTTTGGGTTTCAGCTCTGAAACAGGAGTAGGACTTGGTCTTCTCCTCTCTCTGAAAGATTAAAGTGATTCACCTTTATATGTAGGGGTCCCATTTCCCTGTATCAGTTGTTTCCCTTCCAGATGCACTGGACATCCACCACTCCTCCCAAAGGCCAAGTATACCTGTCCACAGCTGATGTGATGTTGGTGATCTTCAACATCTCTTTGAGCAGTGCAGTTCTCCCAACACACTTCTAGATCATCACCAACCTCCATGCATTAAAGACATCCCCAGTATACTGCCCCTCACTTACACCCATCATGAAATGCTTTGAGGGATGTCAGGAGGCACCTCAAGAACCAGCTGCTCCAATCACTGGTCCCACTGCAGTCTGTGTATCGTCCAAACTGTTCAGACGGACGATACAGACTGCGCCATCTCCACAACACACCATCCAGCCTTCATCCATCTGGACAATAAAGATATCTCTACTGACTTCAATTCGGCATTTTACACAATCATCCATCAGTATTTGATTGAAAAGCGGAGCCTGCTGGGCCTGAACATCTCCCTCGGTAACTGGATGCTGGATCATGGATTTCCTGGATGAGAGCTCAGTTCTGAGCACAACTCTGAAGAAAGATTTTCAAATCAATCTATAAACTAAAATGCATCAATAAAATTCTCAAACACAGACAATTTCACATGACTAGATGTTCATCCACTGAGTTACTACACAAAATTGAATCACTCTAGATCCATTTTTGTGGCATTTCTTCCTGATAGTAATAAATAGCCTTCAATGTTAGTTCCAGATAATGTAATATTTTTCCTCTGACATAGTTACCACACAAAAAAACATCTTTACAGTTCAGAAGGGAATCTGTTTGAGTAATGACTGTAAAATCGTTATTTTGGATGTTTCTGTGGTTTCTTGGTTCTACAATCCACACAAAGTACTTCATGGAAAAACAAAACCATACAACCCAACAATCCAACAACAGTTTTAGTCCTTTCCCGCCCTTTCACCACTCATTGAGGCCTGGGCGGTGATCTATCACCTGCTGACCAACCATCTATGCTCCTATAAAAGCACTTTTTTCCCATGTAGCATTTCCAGCCATTCTGTTACAACCGCCCTTCCCCCACCTAAAATCAATATGGAGATTAATGAACGACTCAAGACGGGGGACACCTTGTTGAAAACTCCCTGCCGAGCTCTCTAATGGTACATAAGTTACACCATGAGAGCGGGAAGCTTTCTCAGCACCGGCTCATACATCACTTTCAATGGGACATGCTTACACACTTCAGCCTGCTTGATGAAGCCTGAACCATGAAAACTTTTCCACATCTGCATCTGGATTCAGTAAATCACAGGGGTTTGGAGAACCTAGCTGCTTATACACCTGAAGAGAATTTCAGTGCTTATGCAGAAAATGTAGGTCTGAAAAGTGTAGATGCCAGCATTTACCCTTTCAGACAAAGTCCTTAATTTGCATGAAACCACACTCTTGCACTCTAATACCCTTAAAGTAATACATTAAATAAATTAAAAGAAGCCACTGGCAGAATTACTAGTGCATCTAAAAAATTTTTTTGATCTTGTTCATAATTTAACTCAACATGTTTATCTGTCATATTTATATCTTATATATTTTATATTCATTACATTTAAAGTGATATATTTCAAGATTTTATCGTAACGTTTCAAGTTTCTATTTCAAGCTATTGTTATCGTTGCAACTCCAATAGAGTGTATTATTAATGTATTTGCAATAACAATAATAATGTAAAATACCCCGTTCTACTGGACTCTTTTTCTCCTTTTCTACTTTTTCTGATGCACTATTTATATATATATTGTATATTGTAATATAGTCTCTATATTATATAATCTTTATTTTTATATAGTGTTTCTTTACTAAATTCTACCTTTCTGTACTGTACTTAGGTTGCAGCTGGAACCTTAATTTCCCTGAGGGAACCCTCCCAAGGGATCAATAAAGTTCTATCCTATCCTATCCTATCCTATCCTATCCTATCCTATGCAGAACCATTGACATCTGGTGAAACCACAATATACTAGTGCATCTCATAAAAGAATATCATTAAACTGTCATATTTTATATTTATTACACATAAAGTGACATGTCGAGCTTTTTTTGTCTCACTGTTGATCAGTTTGGATTATAGCTCATGAAAACCAGAAATCTAGAACATTTTAATTGATATTTGAATAGAATACTAATCACAGTATCAACTTTAAAACAAAAAAGCTTGAAATATCACTTTAAATGTAATGAATATAATTTTTGATTAAATGTTTTCACAGTAGTTAAATTGTTTGAGATGCAGTAATATATAGTTGAAAAACATCTGTTTTCTCCAATATTGTACTGCACTAACATGGACAGAGGTTGAATAATTTACTGTGTTTTAGAAATGAAAATAATGTAATTCAAGTATTTCTGATATTGATTCAATATAAAATTGTTCTAAGATTCCTTTTTTTCAAAATAAAAGATTTTTTTTTAATTAACCAAAACATTCACATCGATGTCTACCTATTATTGCTTGGCTACACATTCATTCTTTTACTAAAACAATGGATACAATGACAGCAGAAGTCCAAGTCCACACAGCAACCCGCTGCATAGCACTGAAAATGAAGGTACATGAAAGAGAGCTTCAGTTCCATCCGTGCTCACAATGACAATAGGGTTTGTTTCAGACCAAATGCGCTTATGAGGCCAATTCACTTCAACACACCCCACATGTCCTTCTGTGTCAAGAGCGGCTAAACCGATATCGATTTTAGTAGGGGTTATCTAACAGCTCACTGCACCGAAGAGATGGAAAGACAGAGTACAGGCCAGTTAGCTGTCTGAAAAGAACGCCTACCTGAGATATTATATTTCAATCCAGAAACTTCCCTCCTCATTATCCTCCATCAGGAGAAGAAAATCATCTTTGATCGCTCTGTAGAACTTCTTTCGGGCAGAGTGGCTCAGAGGGCAAGGAAAGGTTTCCAGAGATGCAGTAGAAAACAGATGAACTAAGAAAGAAGGTGTAAAGTGGAGAGGAAAATTAGGTTCAGATTGGAAGAAGTAAAGCAGATTAGATCCAACCACCAGGGATAAATGGCAGTGAAGGGTTTCAAATCGTGTCCATCAGCAGACAAGAAGTGGTGCAGAAACATTCTGAGACTGCAGTAAAAGCAGATCCTTGAAAACAAAGTCAAAGGATCATAGCCAACCTCCAAGGTCAACAGTGACGGGAAGGTGCTTGATTAGGTGTCAACAAACTGTAAATTTACCAGCATTTCTTTGAGCTTCCTCTTCCCTTGGACTCCTGCGTTTTTGTTCTGGAGCCTCATTTTGCTTCTGTGGTTTTGCCAAAGCTAAAACAGGATTGTGCTCAGCAGGGAACGAGCCTCGCTCTTTCGAAAGCATGAACCATGTCCCTGATAATGCCAGACATGACACACAACAGAAAAGCATGAGGAATATGTAAACAAACAAATCCAGACGGTGCTACGTGGGCACGGTGGCACATCAGGGCCAAGGCGGTGGCCCACTTCAAAAACACACGAAGCTTGACTCTAAAGAGAGAAGAGAGTGGAGGCATTTACACTTGGAGGTCTAGAGTTGTTCCTTTATTTTGCCTAAACATATTTACAAATGCTTTACCTACTTCCCTCTGCCTTCTAATCATGTGACCTTATAATTAATGAAAGAGTTGTGTAATGAAGCAAATTTCCATTTCATTTATATTCTTCATTAACAGATTTGGTACAATATCTTTGATATTGATATTTTACCAATTAAAATGTGGGTTCTTCATGAGGTCTTTAATAGCAATAGTGGAAAAGGCTTAAAGTGTCTTTAGACTGAGGGCTGTTTGTTATGGATGTACATTTAACTGCTGAACTTTATGAGGTCTGTAGATCCAAGAAACCACAGCAATGTCCCAAACTACATTTTCTTGGAAGTGCTCCAGTTTGGAAGTGCCAATTTAAGACCCCCAAACTCCCAACACTAGGAGACTGAAAACAAGCACATGCCTCCTCTGATACATATGAGTTCAGCGACGCCTCTTTTTGAACTGTCGTCATTGCATCAATTGCTAGGCAGCCAATACACTCGGACGAAAGTGTCCCCAGTTCCAATACAACAGACGCCTGTACCAACCAGTATTGCACTTGGGAAAGACTGCCCATCTACCCTCCCAGAGAGAGTATGGCCCAGATTCCGGCTGGTAATGGCAAGCAGCATGACCCAGGTTCCAAACCTGCGATACGTGGATCATAGTGTTAGCGCATTACACCGCTGATCAAACTACATTTTCACAATCAGTACATATTACTCGTTTTCTCTGTGGTCAGATCACTGATTCTATTCAGAACAATAACAACTGCAAGAAGATCTGAGTGCTTCGGTAGCTCTTCAGTTGCCTGGCTAATACGTTCTCTGGAAACCTGTTCTATTGAACATTCAAAGACCTTCTTTTCAGTAATGGATAATGATGCGATGCAAAAAATGATCCAGTTCATCGCTCAAAACCCATGGTCTGATCTGAACCATAGGTTTTGAGCAATGAACTGGATCATTTTTTGCATCGCATCAGTGACTTTCATGCAGAACTATACAGAACCATTTCTGATTATAGTGTATCTTTCTTTGATGAATTTTATCAGAGAAATTTCATCTTACAATCATTTAAATTAGGAGAACAGTTTTTCCATACAGAACTAAGGATGTTTCCGAGCATCCACTGGAAGATGGAAAATACCAAAGTTATACAGGCTTCAATGACTGGGCAGTAGAATTACTATCTAGCAAACAAAATTATGATTGGTTCATTTTGGATCAAGAGTTAACCAGAAAACCAAACACGATCAGACAGTGTTCTGTCAAGTCTCCATAGTCTCTCAATTGTTTTTGCTCTATAACACTTCTCAGTTTTCCTTTCGCATGCTGAACAGAATACTTAGGTGAGTTGAATATTGTGCTCCTATGAATAGATCAGCACATCATTCTAGATGCATCTTAAATTTCATTTTCTTCCGATTCTCAGTTTCCTACTACTTACTGAAAGCTGTGAAATTACATAAGGTTGTCATTTCACAGATTTATGTATAGGATTGAGTTTTATCTGCAACCAAATTGGATTTGCTTAAAATATTTATCCCAAACTTTTGAAAACAGCACAAAATCTCTTCACCTACAAATGTATCACCAGAAAGTTCACCTGAATCTGCACATTTGATGGAGATTCTCAGCTTGTTTAACAGAACTACAGGTTAGAAATAATGAATATAAAATTTTACCAGGCTTTGGTGGATATGAAGGATTAAAAATTCATAATTTCTACCCATGGTGACATGGTTAAATGATACAATCAAATCCAAAAGAACACAGAAGCCAGAAGGAAAGTGTTGAGGCTGCTCTGTATCTGTCCACAGCACACACAGAGGGGAGCTTTAATCGTTGAATTCATACTCGCAGCATCCAGTGAAGGCAATGATGGGGAAAGCATGCAACATAGAGAGCAGAGTGAAAAAAAGACACTGTGTGGGCACGATGCCAAAGTGTGGGTACCAATTACTGTCGAGGACGGTGGCAGAGGGATTAGAGATGCCCAGTGGGCACAGATGGCACTGCGGCCCTGCAGGTCCTACTCAAAGGTCACCCAATACACAAGGACCCCTGTGGCATCACAGCCCTATTCATCACTTACACCACAAGAGTCAGCTTAATGTGTTTCAAGGCTCTCGTTCTTCTTTCTAACACTGCTATCTAAGACTACACTATTCATATCATATCTCATTAATGCAAAAGTGATTTCAAACCAAACGCTCAACATTCAACAACAGAATTTGACAGATTATAAATACTGTTCCCTAATATACCATTCACTTAGCAGTCCACACAACCTGTGTACGGAAACTACACTCCAAATACAGTTCTTTTGTATGACCTTATTGTATAATGTCAGTATTAACATATTTACATAAATCAGCCAATCCAGAGATTCTCAACCCTGGCACTGGAGGCACCCCTACCCTGAATGCACCCTGCCCATGCATGTCTTTGTTAATGAGCTGATCAGCTGATCCAGGTGTAATGGGTGCAGGGAACAAAATATGCAGGTTAGGGGTGCCTCCAGGACAAGACTTGAGAAACACAAACCTGCTCTACCTGTAGGTACCTTCTACCTTCTCTACCTTCAGGACTGCTTTTTAACTGGAAACAGGGCAGCCAATCAGAACAGAGATCATTCACCAATATTAAGAACACAGTAACAAAAACACCATTATTTATAAAGATTAATGTTTTTTATTAATTATAATGATTTTACTTTATAATGATATTAACTATATGGAACAATGATGTTGGTGGCTCTTACATGTTATCTGTGGTGGAAAATCTCTTATAAATGGTTCTTTACCACTGAACGTTTCCACTACTGGTGTGAGTCAATGTGTATTAGCAGTCGAGTCAGTCTTACGTCACTGTTGGTGTTAGGTTCACATTACCAGCCTCATTACTCAATTCCGACTTTTTGGTCAAATCAGATTTATTTGATTCCATTTACATTTATATCATTATGGCATGTGCCAGACACTCTTATCCAGAGTGACTTACAAAAGTGCTTCGCTGTTCACTTAGAAAATATCCTTAGGTTGTTAGTAGAGACTAGAATCCAGAGACTTCAGCTTAGATGCTGCCGAAAACAAATGTCAGGTTGGAGGCCAACAAGATTCAGGATAATTATAATCCTTTAATGTGTTAAGAGCTCACAAAGGAAATGGGTCTTCAGTCTGTCTTTGAAGACAGCAAGTGACTCTGCCGTTCCATCATTTCGGTGCCAGGATAGAAAAGAGTCTGGAGCCTTGTCTTCCTTGCATCTTGAGGGATAAAATGACCAGAACCACCATGTGTAATTCTGACTGATCAAAGGCGTGGTGGCAAATACTCATGCAGGATGAATTATGACAATCTGCAGGTACAAAACCCCACACTTCAGGCAAAGAAGACAACAAAATGTAAGATAAAGGCTGTTCAATTTTTGAAAAGGGACATTATGCCCAGTTTCTAAATGTACTGCAGTTGTATTGTTAAGCAACACAAGATTAATTTAATATTTAAACATTTACCAAATGTTTTATTATTTTTAATGAAAACTTCAAAACCCTGTGTGTCTGTCTCAAAGGTCATCCCCTACGCGAGAACCCCCGCAGCTCCATTCATAATTTACACCAGAAGATTCTATTTTGGCTCAAAGAAAGTCAACTGATGCACTTTTATCTCTATTCCCCATTCAATCTGTGACCCTTTCACAACTCAAGCGTGTGTGTGTGTGTGTGTGTGTGTTATCTTAGAGCAAGCAAAGAATGTGAAAGGCTGCTATACCCATAGGAATCCAGCAATGACACTTTCAGAGGTGCTGGCTCAGGCACAACTCAATCACTTTAAGTCGCCTGTGTGGGCCACAGGATGAAAAGGGGGATGCTGTTCGTGTCTTTTGTCAAGATGTTTCATCAAGACTGACCGGGCCAAATGCCACACTCCCACTATGCCCTGCTATAAGGGCATCTCTCTCTGGACCCCGCCGGTCGAATGAAATGTTATGATGGCTGTAATTTGCTTTCATAAGGTCAGATCTGACACCCACACCACTTCTTCCCTCAGCGACGAGAGTCACTGATTTTCATTGTTTTTTTCATCAGTCAGTGTTTAAATCTGACCTCACCGTGATGAAGAGCCCAATTTTCAGCAATGACTAGTCCAAGCACTGCGACTGAGTCGCTACACGATGTGAACAGTTAACCCTTTTAGACTCTGTCGCCCAAAGTCTTCACTTTTGTAACTAAATTACTGTCATAATTAACATTTCATAACGTTTCATAGACCCTACAATGGAACCCAGTGGGAAGCCACATGCTAAATTAAACTATTCCAAAAAAAAAAAAAAATCACACTAGATTCTTGAAGGATGAATTGATTACTCAATATAAAACATAGAGTTCAAAGAATTAAGATACCAATCTAGTCTGAAAATGGGAAAATACTTTGGGAAAATGGGAACGTTCTAAGGATATATATCTTACACTTCATGTCTAATTTTTGGCTACAAGGTCCAGTGCAGGCAGTCATTCATTGTTGCAGACAAGAATTTAGATGAAAATGAGGTGTTTCAATAGCCTATTCAGGTGATTGTGTGTGTGTATGTGTGTGTGTGTGTGTGTGTGTGTGTGTGTGTGTGTGTGTGTGTGTTCTATTTCCTTTACATTTGAAAATGGACAGATCATTTGGTCTATAATGAACATTAACTTAATTAAATATTGCTAGAATTAATTATAAGTACTGAAAACATTTCAGTATCCGTGCTGTTGAATCACCATGCACTGATACACCTCTCCTCAGTGGTTATTGCGGTTTTCTGTCAAAACACTGTGCTGGCTCTGCAAGAGCTTCCTGACACCATACGGCTGACACCCCCATAGGTGCTGGCTTGCACATCACCATATGGCGTGGCCTGGACCCTGGCGCCATATGAGATACCAGGGGACTTCTCTCTCTGTCCTCCTATCCCAACCTTCCTCATCTCTCTCTCTCTCTCTCTCTCTCTCTCTCTCTCTCTCTCTCTCTCTCTCTCCCCTTGTTTTCCCTGTTTCTTTCTGTGTACTGGAAGAGGGAATTCTGTTTTGCCAACTGGGCCCAATTCCAGATTTGCAAAGTCCTTCCTTACACACACTGCCACAATCCCACACTCCCTCTCACATCCACGGTTTTGCTTTCTGCTTTCAAAGCATTGCTGCGTTTATATAATTGGTCTGACACAGTAACGTGTTATTGCCATGCAAAGAAGGCCAATGAAAGCATATGCAAAGAACAATAGGATGCTTTGAAATGCCAACACCACCAACATCTAAAACAATGCCTGTAAGTCTTTGCCTTACTGTGCATCATTACAGCTTCGAAAGAGGACGCTTCAGCTCGAGTGTGTGTATACACTGATGTTCAAAAACCAAATCTGTCGAAAATACATGCACACAGTAACTGTAATATGTTAGGACTAACCTAGAAAGCTGTAGAACATTAAATAACAAAGTTTAAATAAATCATATCCATGTTCATTTTGCCATTTAATTGATCTTTTGCTGTCATTTTAATCTGGCAGTTGTTCTTCACATGGTGTCAATATCGATGATGATCAATATTAATGATCAATATTTCCTGTTAAGTTGCAATTCTGGAGACAATAGTTTACAGGATAGTTATTAGCCATTACTTCATACTGATCTATTCGTGAACTAATGAAGCATTTGTAGTTCAGCATCTTTAACCACTAACATGTAAAATTAGCTTATATACACATGAATTCAAATTCATGGATTAACTTTTACATCATAGAAAATCTATATATTGACTAAATATATTTTAAAAAGCATTTTAAAAATGATAAAAGGACATTGCAACATTTTTTTCTTTTCCAATCTATTTTGAAATATTCAGAAAATTCAGTAACAAACCTGAAATGCTTAATTCACACCTTAATTCATAGTATGAGTACCAGCAATTTTCATTCAGTGTTACACAGCTGCAACTAAAGAAGTGCTGCATGATATAATCAATGATAATGAAGAATTATTTTAAAGAACAGACAGTCATGTGACTACACACACACACACACACACACTATACGAACTATACATATAAATATAATTATACATAATTTTACATTAAGAGCTGCAAAATATTGCTAAGAAATTATATATATTGTCCATAATGTGTAGATATTTGTATAAATTATGGATATTAAATATTCAATTATGTTATAATAAATAATATAGTACTTCTATAATAGTTAATTTCAGCATATAATTTAAGTATTATCTATTTTTTTCAAATAAATCTTTAAATGGTTGAATAAGACCAATATAGAATACCTTCTACTAACCGGTTTAAAGTGTGTAAACCTATACTATGTCAGATACTGATCATAAAACACGGACACCATCATTTTTCCAAGTAATGAAATACCTTTGAGCTTTAAAGTGAATGTATTCAAGCTTGGGCCCCTCTCTGGACCCCATCTCTCGTAACGCAGGGTCAGACCTCAGCATGCATGGCAGATCGCCTCTCTTTAATGTTCTGGTGATAAATGTTGGCACGCTGCTGTGGTGATGAATAGAGCACATTTCCCCTTCAGATCTGAACCCTCCATTACATCTCTTATTACTGTTCTCCCTCTGATGGCTTAATTGATCCTCGTGGTTTCCTGCCTTGGCCTCTAGTGACCAAACCTGAGGGACGAAAGGCTTCTACACCATGAAAAACGAGGCCTTTCACCCACAGATCCCAGCCTTTGATAAGAGACGCTGAGAAATGTTCAGGACCACCCCAATTCCACATTCAATCACCCGCCTGTCAGGCCAACATAAATCCAGCGCAGATTGGATGGCGCGAGGCCTCTGCTGTTTGTGGAACACGCTGCGATACATTTCCTTCACTTTTCTCTTTGGGTCTCCATCGTTATGAGATTGTATCCAGACAATGAGTAACAATATGTATTCATGAAGTACAGAATTTCATAACAGGACAGCCAGGGAGCGCAGAAGCTCTGGCTCAGGCTGCTGTGGCAGTAGCCGAAACAAGCCGTGAGCATTTTTTCTTTACGCTCCGTCTAAAAGGAGAAATGCTAAATATGTGAAAACAGCACTTTAACCTAGCCACAGCAGCGGGGCAGCGTTCTCGTGGTGTTGTGTGTTTTCTTGCTTTCGTGTGTTTTTCTGACATATTTATAGCCCAGCTGCTTGATTTAGGCACTCCATCTGCTCTTTCTGAACGGGGATGTGTGCTGAAGCGCTTTCTTTGACTGCCTGCTCATCAAGTCTAGCTTTTAAAAGGGAAGAAGGACAGCAACGGATTATTCATCTCCCACACAGACTTAAAACCTTATAACAGTGTGTGTGTGTGTGTGTGTGTGTGTGTGTGTGTGTGTGTGTCTGTGTCTGTGTGTCATGTGTTTATTTTTGCCCTAAATTGTATCTGAAGAAACGACAATGAAAACAATGGACAATGCCCATGTATTGTTTCTGTGATATATTGTGATATTACACAAATACATACCTTTTTCACCAGATGTCACCAGAAGTCAGTGATCTAATGTGTCATGGCATTATTTACACAGCATTTTTACATTTGTATCAAACAGCAAAAAATTGTGATTTTTGCAAAGTGAAAATTGTGCATTTCCACATTGCGATGCTGCAACGATATATTGTGCAGCTCTAATGCTGATGCACAGCAGTGTCATCACAGCTCAAATCAAAATTCTGATACTATTAATGAATAAAAACTCACTGACAAAAAATAAAGCAGCCAGGCTGAATTGATGCAACACGCAGTTCTGTCTGCAAATATGGAGATGATTACAGGTGTGGTCTTATTAGACACCAGTCTTTGCACAAAAGGGTATAAACAATTTCCCCTGTTGCCCTATGAATAGGCTCTTAGAGGCTACTTTTGGGTAGTGTACCTCTTGGTGAGATCGCTGACTGCAATACATGCCTCTACGGTGTATCTGATGACATTTTACTAAGTTGACAGGCTTTTGTCAGGGGGCACATCATTGGATTGAGAGTTTGAATCTGGTTTGAATCTGGTTTCAGCACCCACTACTTGTCCTGCCACTGACGTCGCATTAGTAGTGGCATAAATGCAAAATAAAGAAGGCAGCCGTGGTGGTTAGAGGACCAGCCTACTGGTTCAATTCCCTGAACTGGCAGGACATGACTGAAGTGCATTTGAGCAAGGAACTTACGTGAATAGGGCTGCCCACTGCTCTGGGCACGTGTGCTCACTGCCCCCTAGTGTATGAATTCACTAGTGTGTATGTGTGAGGACAAATTCCCCACAGTAGGTCTATATACACATTCTCGTGTAAGTTCAGCATAAAAAAGTTGTCAACATCCATTAAATATTACAGACAAGTTCCAAGTTCCAGTCTACATCAGCAAGACACTGCAGCGTTAAAACTTCTGTCTTAGAAAATCTTTCAAATGGAAACGTAGCCTTTGGCACACTCTTTGTCTTCCTCTTTCAAAGACTCACATACCTCAGGCTCTGACACTGCAGGGCTTCACCCCACCTCCCCTGACACTTCCAGCTGGTCTGAACTGAGTGTTTGAAAGAGAAGAAAGCGAGAGCCTATAGCATAGAGCACCATACATTATCTCCCTCATTTTAACACAAATAAAAGAGATGAAGTTTGTAGTATTGAAACTCTCAGTGTAACAGAGACGAGACATTGTTGTCCAGACATCTCGAAATACACCATACGGACAAAGCTTTGGGACACATGCTCATTTACTGCTTCGTCCAAAATTAAAAAGAGATTAAAAAGACATTAAAAAGAGTTTATTCTGCTTTTGTTGGAGTATCTGTCTCTACTGTCCAAAGGAGGTTTTCTACTGGATTCTGGAGCACTGCTGCAGGGTTTTGATTACATTTAATGATTAGAGCATTAGGGAGATCGGAATGGTGGATGATCGCCACCCAACTCCCCAACTCACCCCAAAACTACTGGATGGAGCTCCATCACTCCAGAGGACACAGTTCCACTGCTACATCACTCCCCAAGCCAGTGGGTGCATTTGCACATGTCTCAGCAAGGGGTGCAATTTCAGCTGCTAAATGCATTCATTAGAAGGTGTCCACAAGCATTTATGCACACCGTGTATCTGTTTAAAAAGTGAATGTGAGCTCTTTGTCATGTAGAAACACGTCTGCAGCTTTGAGGGCCAATTTATCAACATTGTGCGATCTCTAAAGTAGAAGAGACATCTTTATGAATAACACAGCTTTAACGCAAAAGTAACACCATAACTCAGATCAGCATTAGCATTTTTAAAAGATTACACATCAGCCTCAGAGTGCCTCCATCTCCTCTCATTTCTCTTCATTAAGAAGTCCCTTCACCAAATCAACCACAGTAGAAGCAATTTCTCTTGGATAACCACTCTCAGCGTACTTCAGTAGCATGAAAAATCTAATTTTCTCTCTCATGTGCACTTTTTTTCTCTTGCGCACATTCACTTTCCCTCATTCTCTCTCCCATATTCTGTCTCTCTCTTTTTATCCCCTCTCTCTTTGCATCACGCTTTCTGTCCCTGTCTCCCTTGCATGCTTTCTTCACTCTCACCATATGTTGCTTCCTCCTTGTCATGCTTGCTTTCTGGCTCTCGCTCGCTATCTCGTGTATTCTGTCTCGCTTTCTGTCTCACACGTTCCATCTCTCGCTTGTACTCTCTAGTCATTTGTAAAGTGAGAAGTCCCTTTTATATGATCACACTGCATAGGATTAACAAAACGCTGTTAATATGTGTTAATGCAGTACATTAATATTCATGGCATTTATCACACACCTTTATCCAGAGCAGACACGCGAGTACTTCACACGTAAGTGTACAGGCTGAATATTCCAAATATACCTCTAAGCATAAATTGCGCCAAATACAAAACTGCAAAAATGCAAAATACGCAACAGCTACACTACACTACACGCCATCAAGTGATTCCTTTGATATTCACGCAATCACAAGGCTTTATTGTTGAGGTACATGGTCTTAAAATAATATGCTAAAGGGCTTTTCTTTTTTTTTTATTTATTGTTTATGCCAATTTTCTGGTTTTCGCCCCCTAGTAATTTAGACATGCCAATTACCCATCCACCCAAGTTGTCTCCCACATCACGTGTCTGCTTTAGGCACCAGGAGGGAGAAATCGTCCATGTTTCCCCCGAGTCATGTGACGGGATGCCTACCGCCTCTTTTCGAACTGCCGGGCAACGACACAAATGGTTCTGGACAGCAGTGGACAGCAGAAGCCTGCACCAACCAGCAGCGCACTTATGTGATGTGGGGAAGAGTCCCATCTACCCACCCCTCAGAGCAAGCCAATTTCTCTCCCTCTGGACCCCGGCTGCTGACGGTGAGCACCATGAACCTGGATTTGAATCTGCGACCCCAAGAAGGAGTAGCTGGAATCTAATTAAAATGTATGTGATTGATGATATATGTAAGCCACCTCTAACCTAAATACATGATAATATACAGTTGGGCATGGAGGATTACAGGTTCCATATGGCATCATGCAGCACATTTGCCCACAGATGTTGTATCTGTGCCTGTAGATCCTGCACACTTGTAGGTTGCTGAAGTTGTTGGCATACCTGCTGGTCTCATAAACCTGGCGACAGGCCAGTGAAGTGTGGTCTGTCAGAGATATCCCTGGAAAACCCTTGCTGTCTGTAGGTGTGAATTATCCTGCGGGAAAAACAGTCGGAAGCAGAGGAGACACATGGCTGTAAGATGTCCTACACATATAACTGAGCTGTTAGGGTCGCTTGTAGCAGTACTAGTGGTGATCAAATGTCATATAAAACTCCCCCAGATCATCACACCAGTGTGTGGGGCAGTCTCTCCACAACAAAGGCAGAATTGAAATGCTCACCACGAGGCCTCCATACTCAAATCCGACTGTTGTCGGATCACAAACAGACCCATGGATTCATCACTAAATACATTTCCAGTCCGTAGCAGTCCAGGTTTTTCATTCATGACACCACTGCAGATAGAGGTGACAGTGAATTGGTAAGAATGACCTAAAGGCCTGATCATCCTGCTTCTCTCAGTCCAATAATTCACCCCCTCAAAGTCTGTCAACTGGGCAAAATGTCTTCAAGGCCTGTTTAGCAGTCAATGATCTTACACCACGAGGTATCCTACCCAAAAGTAGCCCCAAACACCTGTTTACAGGGCAGTAAGGAAGCACTTTACATCCCATTGTGCTAAGATAATGTCTAACCAGGCCATACCTGTAATCACTGATATATCTGGCTGTGACAGAACCGTATGCTGAGTTTTAAAGCAACGGTGTCTGTGTGCTGTTTTGTTTGTCAACGAGTGTATTTTACTATAAAATGTTAACTGGAAAAGATCACTGTTCCATTGCAAAAACATGGATTTTGTGAAAAGGCAGGCTTGAGAGAATATTTTACCAAAGCTGTTCTTGAAGCTTTATCTTTCAACTTTCAAACAGCTAAAATACAGTTACACTCAGATTCACATTCCCAAAGGCTTTCTGCCATCTATGCATGATCAAGCACAGTCTGTGAAAACACACATTCTCTGCCCTGGAAAAGTAATCCCATCTCTTAACACCAATTAGACAGATTTACAGCTTCATTTATAAACAATCGAATAAAGAATTCACGAAAATGTTTAACCAAAGTATGTGTCTCGGGTAATTATCTCATGTAAACTGAAGGACTTTCGCAAATGTCAGTAACTTTTAGCTGTTAAATGCATTTTTCACTGCAGAGAAACATTTAATTACTGTCTGCTGTAAGTGATCACACAGAGGTTAGGCTGTAAATGCTAAACTCCTTGAACCCTACATTGCAAATACTGTTAAACACAAATTAAACTAATGTCAGTTACAATGGTTGTACATTAGCCCTGCTTTAAAATCTAATAGCATTACATTTATTTTACAGCCATGAGCATATAAACCACTGACCTGTTTGACCAGCGGGTCAGGGAACAGTCCACACATTAGCTATCAGACTAAATATCCACACACAGGCTATCAGTACTTCCCATAAACCATTATCTAAAAGACAAAGAGTAAAGAAATGAGTAAACACTAGATAATAGGTCTTTGTCCTCCCAATAGCGCAATATAATGGAGCACAAATAGGCTGATGAGGTCGGCTCTCATCTGGCCAGTGTCACTCTGTGTGCCCCATAATAAATAAACACAATGTTTGCTACCTTCTGAAACAGACTGGCTGCATGATGCTGATTACAGTAATGTGATTACACAGGCAGGGAGAAATTCTGTTTATTTTATATGTTATCTGTATATTAAATTAACCCTTCTATCGTCTTAAGGGTCAAAAATGACCTGCACCACGTTAAATTGAAGAGAAATCCCCCTTAATGATCTTTTTCTCAACATAAAGTTTGATTAACTTTCGAGACTGGAAAGTGAAAAATATTAATATAAATATTAATTTTTCCATGAAAGCTGTACACATACAGGGTACAATGACATGTGCACTCCACCCATGGTAATTGTGAGCTTTTGCTGCACAAGAAAGACATTGGGTGTACAGTGGCTAGAAAAAGTATTCACCCTGTTGGCTTTTCCTATTATTTTGTTCCAAAACAACATGCATTTAAATGTTGTTGTTGTTGTTGTTGTTGTTTTGTATCTGAATTTTATGTCATACATCTGCACAAAATACTCTTATGCTGGTGATGTAAAATGAGAGGGAATACACACACACACACACACACACACACACACAGACACACACACGTTAGATATTCAAATCTCTTATGATCCCTCAGAGCACCATCAAATCCATTATCATCAAATAGAAAGAACATGGTACCACAACAAACCTGCCAAGAAAGGGCTGCTCACCAAAACTCTCAGAGTGAGCAAGGAGAGCCTTAATCAGGCAGCACAGGCCGTAATAAGTTGTACACTCCACAGAGGCCTGAAAAAGCCTTTACTTACAGACAAAAATAGGAAGGCTCATTTTGAGTTTGCAAAAAGTCAAGTGGGAGACTCCTCAAATGTATGGAGGAAGGTGCTCTGGTCAGAGGAGACCAAAACCTAACTTTTCAGCCACCAGAGAAAACACTACATTTGACGATACCAAAATATCTCATCACAAGAACTCAAGATTTCAAGAACAGGATGTTTTTCAGGAGCAGGGACTGGGAATCTGGTCCAAGTCGAGAGGAAGATGGATGGTGCTAAATGCAGGGACATTCTTAAGCAAAGCCTGTTTGGGTCTGTCAGAAATTTGAGTCTGGAATGGAGGTTTACCTTCCAAAAGGACAAAGACACCGAGTGGTTTAAGAGGAAATGTGTAAATTTACTGGAAAACCCAGACCTTAGTCCAATTGAGAATCTGTGGTCAGACTTACAGACTGCTGTCCACCAGCGAACACCACCTAACTTGAAAGAGCTGGAGCAGTTTTGCCCTGAGGAATGGGCAAAATCCCAGTGGCAAGATGTGGCAAGATCATAGTGACTTAACCAAAGCATCTTGCAGCAGTAATTGCCACAAAAGTGGGCTCTACATAGTACTGACTTTAAGGGGATGAATAGTTATGCACACTGAAGTTTTCTGTTATTTTGTCCTATTTATTGTTTGCTTCACAATAAATAAGTAAGTAAGTAAGTAAGTAAATAAATAAATAAATAAATATTTTGTAAATGAAATGGTACAAACCCTCAAATAATTCATTTTAATTCCAGATTGTGAGACAAAAATGCCAAGGCGTGTGGCTCCTTTATACAGAATAATAAGACACGAGGGTTAAAGAGCTAAAATAAACAGGCATTAAGATAATATCTGAGAGTTTATATTATCATTACAGTTATATAAATGCTTTAATCAATGCCAGCATTCATAAAGCAATAACACACATACCTAAAGCTAGGCTTTATTCCATTTATCGTTATCATTTACTTTTACTATTATTTTATTTTATAATATCAAAACAATTACTTTTTATCTATTTATTTATTTATTTTATGGTAATTTTTTGTTCCTCTTAATTAAATGTATTTATTTGAAAATTGCATTCTTTGATGTTTGTCAAATAGTTTTTAAAGACTTCTTAATTTCATTTAAATCCTGTTAAATCAAATTCTTATTTTCAGTTTTTAATCCCTAAATGCTCGGCTGCTTTGGAAGCGAGAGTCAAATAAATGTTGATTGATTGATGAAAGGCTTAAAAACATTCTAGCTAAAACATGATTTTCCAATGAGGAATTCCATGTACACATACGTATCCATGATTCCCTACCTTTTTTCTGCTGTGGCGCATTCCTAAAAACAAAGAACCTTGAAACTCTTACCACCGAAAAATGCTTAATGCAATATTTTAAATCTCCAAGAATCCATTGATTTGGTGTACAAACACAAAACTGTGCCAATTTCCAAAGGCTTCTGGACCCGACTGTATAGAATCAGCTCTAGCAGCATGGGACAAACACAAATGGAGCTCAGATCTACAGTGACTAGCTCCAGGTAAGCGACGGTCAGCAATATTGGTCACTCTGCTCACCAAGCTCCACGGACTCCCTTGTGTGCCAAAGATAGATGGGGTAATACAGAGCAGCCTGAGGCCACCATGGCCCTCCAGAGAACACAGCTCCAGGCTGGTGGATTAGGCCTGGATCTGTGCTGACAAGCCGGCAAAGAATTGAGCCTTGAGAGGGGGACAGGTCAGGTCACTGCTGCAAGGTAATGTCCTAGCACTTTACAAGGACAAGTTTTAGTGTATTCTCTGAACCCACAGTGATTGGATTCAGTGATGATTATTTAGGAAATGAATCAGGAATCTTAACATGATTGGATTATTAAAGCACTCGTTTTTATCTACATTTTCAAATACATTTGAAATATGCTGAACACTCAAGATACTTCATAAATCAGTGAACTTTGGAGTCTTAAAATTACACACCATGCATTATGGTCAAAACTGGAGGACAAGCATTATAGTTTGGCCAAAAAATGTACCTCGAATACTGTTATAAGCTATTAAAATCAATCCTTCCACTAAAAAAATAATATAAAAAAAGTTTATATGGAAATGCTTTGCTCGTATTTCAGAAACCACTGTGGAATGTCTGAGAGATGGAGACGTTCCTCATGCCTTTTGTTTCTTCTGCTATGAACATTGATCTACACCTTACAGCGACAAGATCACTTCAGTGTGCAGTCAGGCATCTTTTCATTTGGTCATCCTGTCTACCCTATCTCACACGTGAGTAACTAGCTGTCAGCATTGCTGTAAATCACTTTACTAACTTCTGCACACAGTGTCTGCCCTTGGACCAAAAACCATTAGCATTCCATCCTGAGCTGATGGAATGCTAATTGCTGTGGAAGACTGTGTGGACACCTCGCCTGCTTGACCCAGACACGGGCCATCCTCTTCTAATGGGACAGCGACACACTGCAAGAGCCATCCAATTAGGAGGCCAAGAAAGTTCAGTGGTAAAAGCAAGCTGATGGCGTGAAGGTTAATTGCCATGCTGCAGGAAGAAGAGGGAAAGTGAAACCCAATAGTCTTACAGTCAAAAATGAATTATTAAGCATGGAATAGTAATTCAATAAATAAAAAATGTGCATTAGTACAGTTCTTTGGTCTGTGCCTCAAACATTCTATAAATTGTAGATGATTGTTGCAAGACAATCGTCAAAAAATAGTTTCATCCAGAAGGAATCAAAAGTCAGGAACGATACGTGGTGGGTAGGTCTAATATCTTAAGACAAGCTCCGCCGTATATGTGACATAAGCAACGATGGCCCTTATCGTGGTACCTGTCTAGACTATAAAAGCATGTACCATTGAACGTGCTTTCCATTCTGACTCATGCTGTTGTGTTGGTAGTAACGTTTGCAAGCGAATTAAGTCTCAACTTAGTAGTCCCAACAATCAACTAATGTGTGTGCGCAATTTCACCAGACACACTGCCAGACCTACCCCCGACTGAGAACGTGTGGGATGCTATTGGACGCGCCCTCAATTCTGTACGAACTGCACGAGAACGTTCAAGCTGCATGGGATGGATATTCACAGAACACCATTAGAAAGCTCTACAACTCAATTATGAAACATCTGGCATGTTGCATTATACCCAACTGCACTAATTCTGTATGTGTAGCTCAATAAAAATTCCCCCTCTATATTTTTAATTATTTATTGTTCCTGATAACCTTCGTCTACATTCTGAATAGCCTCAATCTGACTCTTCCTTCTAGGGTGCAACTATTTGTTTGACAAAGATTTTTTAAAATATTCTTTCAGTGTTTTTATGTATGTTTTCATATCGCTCACCCTTAAAATGCCTTTAGAAAGCACTTTACACTTTGCTGTTTTCCTACAGAGTCAGGACATTCACAAACACAAAGTCATACAATGCCACCCCAAACAGTGTATCTGATGTAGATGCTATTTACCGTGACAAATAGATGGTGCCTGTGTCTCCAGAGAGAAATGATGTAGAGTAGCACTCCTTTCAAAAATGCTGAGCCTGAAAGTGACTGAATGTCAAGAGGAAAAGAGGGACTCTTACCCTCTACATGTCTCACATTTCTATCTTTCATATTCTTCATGACTTCATTGAGTAACATGCAGAAATGGATTTCTATGTAATTGAGTGATCAGATAAAATCAGATAGTGAGATTGAGATCAGAATTGAGTGGAAGCAAGAGTGAGAGAGATAGAGATCAGGAGATAGATAGAGAGATAGAGAGAGAGAGTGAGAGAAAGAGAGAGAGAGAGAGAGAGAGAGAGAGAGGGAGAGAGAGTAGGTCAGGTTGAAGGAAGTTCTGAGAGAATGCTTCACTTCAGGACGTGAGTGTTATTCTCCGTGGAGACTCTGGCTCAGAGAGGATGAGGGCTTTGATAATGATTACATAGCCTCAGGCCTAACACAAGCCTCTCTCCCCCTCTCTCTCTCTCTCTCTCTCTCTCTCTCTCTCTCTCTCTCTCTCTCTCTCTCTTTCTCTCTCTTTCTCTCTCTCTCTGTCTCTCTCTGTCTCTCTCTGTCTCTCTCTGTCTCTCTCTGTCTCTCTCTCTCTCCCCCATCTATCCATCATTCTCTGACGCTCACTCCTTCTGTCTTTCCTTCTTCACTGAAACACTTCTGTCTTCTGCTCACACAGCAGCAGCCCACTAGGGAAGAGCCCCATGGCACTGCAGCATTTAGTGGGATGGGGAAAGCATTTAAAGCCTCAGTCGGAAAATCTTGCATCTGACAGACCAGTCTTGTAACAGGGCTTCTATTAGACAGTAAATACAGGTTTCTCAAAAATAAAAATCTCACAAATAAAAATCAGTAGCATTGGAAATATATTTCAAAGCTACTGCTTGGCAGTAAAACAGAATTCAACCTCGGTACCCATCTGGGGTGGTGAACACTCATATATATATTCACACTCGTGATTAGACAGCATGAACAGACCAACCACCTCAAAACTTGGGGAGCATCTGGGGTTAGATGGGGGTTTCACTCCCTCCACTCCAACTTTCAGCCAATGCAGGGGATAGAAACTGTGACCTTCCAGTCAAGCACAATTCCACTTGCCTAAACTTTAGGCCATATAATGTAATAATGAACACATGCCAAGTACATACTGTCACCCTCCTAATGAAATAATCGCATCTCTACAACAGTGTGTTCATAAACGTTTTCTGTAATATATATTCTGTAATATGGTTAGTGTGTTCTAATTGAATAACAGCATTATGAAGTAGACAGCAATTATATAAAATACCAAGTGGAAACAAAGCTGTCAGCTGATACCAATCCATATCTGATCTGATATTTGATATCAATAATAATCCAAAACTTAGGTAAGATGTGTTATTAATTAACACTGATGTAAAATCCCGGAGGGTGTGTGTGTGTGTGTGTGTGCACGGCAACCACAGAATTTTGCTGGAAACCAGCACTTTTATGTTTTGTTCACTGAAATAAGGTCGGAAAGCAACACTGTCTAGGGCTGTTGTCGGCACATGGAACTTGTGCAATATTTTAAAAACTCATAGCACAATTCTGTGAACATCAAAGCACAAGAAGCACAGAAACTGTGATAAGTTTATATGTGTCACTGTAAAAAAAAAAAAAACTTCAGAGAAGCTCCTCGATGTGGCAATTTGGAAACATGGCTGTTAATGGTGCTTAGAAGATGCCGCACTCTGCTACAACAACACAAAGAATCTGGACTGGACCTTTATTAACTCTACTGGCACTATATTAAAACCCTTAAAAAAGCCTAGACCAGGCACGATCCCAATCCACTGGACTTGATCCCGATATCCCTAATTTAAATTAAGATACAGCCATTTCTTTTCTTCAAAATGACTCTGATTGGCTTATTGCAAAGTCTCTTAAGGGTTTCCAAACTAAATTGCTTGAAAGGTTTTGTCCAGCGCATTGCCTCATTCCCATACGCGGACTGGTATCAAACTCTCTCAGTTTCAACATAGAATTTTAAACAACCTCAATTCACCCGTTAAAAATGACAACAGGTAGACTGAGCATGCTCTTTATTAATAAGCTGGAGTCCAGCTGATACTAGGGTGGTGTTTCTGTAAGTCATAATTTTGGATGAGAAGTTCTAAGCACGAGATGAATATTTATAAGAAAAGAGAACGGAATTCTAATTGAAGTCTAGATGGCAAACACAATTTATATTTACCAGCCAGCCCTTAAAGCTCCAATTAGGTCCTGCAGAAAGAACAGGGCTTAGATCTCTGGTTATTATAGAGGAGATAGTAATAATACATATTGCAAAGTTTCAGTCTCTGGGGTTTTGAACTGCTGTTATTATCTAGAGGCCTCGTCTATCACTGCACCAAAATTTTTATTTTCAGTCATTGCGAGTCCCGACTGCAGCTTTAAAGTGATACTTTGGCAATCAATCTAAATTACAGTCATGTTCCCTCACCTCACATGTTGTCATAAAGCATGTGTCCATAGTTTTGTACCAGAACTATAAGGCTGTTGTATCTAAAGTGCAATGGTAATTCACTAGTTCTGACATTTATCTACTGCATAAACAATGAAAAAGTACATACAGAATCAGCAGTGTACCCTAAGGACCTTAAGTCACCTCCCTCCCCCTGCAAATGTTAGTTTTTTATGAAGAAGAAAATACAAAAAGTATTATTCGTTCATCAGGAAAAAGCTTAATGCAACTATAAAATACAACAATAAAAGAGGAAACTAGATTTATTTGTCTGTAATTAATGATAGTAGTAACCACAGTGTCCAACAGATGGTCCTACACAAAAATGATCAGGCTCTACAACCTGCATAGTGTATGACAAGTTTCAGTGGAGATACAGTGCAATGAAAGCATCACTGTGATCGTGTGAAGACAGCAGCATAAGTACATGGTCATACGGGTCAGCAGTCAAAATTCTTTTCTGAAATGTGGCCAAAATCTGAAACTGAGCCTCGTGTGCCACTCTGCTCCATATGTTCGTGGACTGCAGTTTCCTGTTGAGTGTTGTTTACATGTGAAATACCTACAATAACATCAAGAACCAACTCTTGCAAAGCCATGAAATACACCAACAGTCCGTCCGTTTCCCTTTTCATTCACAATTCTGACGAGAAGCTCTTGCAGACTGTAGACTTGTACCAAACATCTGCTTTGTGACCCAAACAAAACATTCACTTATTGCTACCACCTCTTCTCACTCTAGGAATCCCACTGCACACCCTGCAGGTATTTGTAGACAGATCATTCTCGCGCAGTGCCATCTGCCGGAGCCTGAAGTTACTACCACCTTAAACCTACATTGCTTATAGCAAGGTCATATGCAAAAGTGCAAATGCATCTTCGTGAAACTACTGAGCTGACTTTACGTTAGAATCTCGTCCGTTTTTATAGAAAACAGCTCAAGAATACAGATGGAAATTTGAGCAAAAAGGTCTGTTTTTATACAGCACACACACAGCGACATGCACGTTGTGGCTTTACAGCACAAAGGTCTTGAAAAACACTGGCACCAATGTCAAGATGTGTTTTCCATTATAACCAGCATGAAGGAATTTAGATCATATTTTAGATACATGGCTTTAGGTTTGGGTTAGATTTTAAAACAGGAAGCCTGTGCTTGCATAGCTGAAATAACCGGTGAAAAAGGGTCTGCACCACACCTCTCTCTGCCACAGTGTGCCTGCTTCCCTCATCAGGGACTCTGTGGACTTCTTTTCACTTTTACTGACTGACAAAAAGCAGGGTGTCTTCTGGAAACCTCATCACGGAGCTGCTATGGTATTCTGTGGTCTAGTATATATAAAGCATCAGCAGGTACATTAAGCTGTGGGTGTTAACGGACACTACAGTGCATTACACCCGAAAAAGGAGTGCCTTGAATTTACTTTAAAGCAACATGCATCACGTCGACACAATGTGGTCTAAGATCAGTGTTTATTAATGGCAGCATTGTGCAAAGATTTAACAGATGGTTCTGGAGTGCTGTTATTATCCAAAGGCCCTTGCTTTCACATAACAGTTTATTACTTCTAGTCCCAGGTGGGGTTTTAAAGGGGTTCAGTGAAAAATCCCGTTTATACATCTTTCCATTATCCCAGACTTAATTGATCAGCCAAGATATGCTTGGTGTCTGAAGGCTTATTTTGGTTTGTGCTGGAGTTGAGAGCCTGCTGCAGCTTATAGCTAGTGAAAGCTTAGGCCCACTAATTAGCACAGTGCAAACTGCCTGTCCAAACCATCACAAGCTTGCCTCAAGCCATAATAAATTGATAAATAATCTCTAACAGACTGTTTTTTGTAGTTTCCGACACTGTATGACATACAGTTTTCTCTAAGGGTGAACAAAAGCCCAGACAAACTCTGAAAAAAATCCAATTTACACCAGATTTGGCCCACATACAATAATGAATGACTGGTCAGAAGCAGGCCAGAAATGGGTGCCAATCATTTTAAATACATCTAGTGGTCAAAACTAGTGTTTGGGTTGTGGATAAGATCTAACAGTGATGGTTACAGCTGTTATATATACATGGTTACAGCTGTATTATAATGATTACTGTAATTATCATATTAATAAATGTATTTATTTTCATTTTTCTGAGTACTGTTCAGAATGCTGCTGCACATACTGCCACAGAATCATGATACAAGTCTTGTGGGTTGTCATTCAGTGAGGTATGGGGGCTGAATACGGGAGTCATTTGGCATAAGATCGGGCCATATCAACATACTATCTGGGTTTGTACTGGAACCAGTACTGGAACTACAGTGCCAATGTCAACATGGTTGAAAGTAATGAAAGCCTATACAGTATTTGATGTTTCTCAGTACTTCTCAACCCAGGTCCTGGAAGCACTGCTGCTCTGCATGTTTTAGTGCAATCCCTGCTTTAACACACCCCCTGCAACTGTGAAAGGGCTTGTTAATGAGCTGATTAGTTGGATCTGGTGTGGTGGGAGCAGGAAAGTTCTAAACTGTGCAGGGTAGGGGTGCCTCCACGACCACACTTGAGAAACACTGGCATTAGCCATTTCCACACTTTCACGATGGTTCCACTGGTTTATGAAATAGACGGTTTATTACCAAGTTTATTATTAAGTTTCCAGTTAAATCAAAAAGGGCACAGCTTAAGTCATTCTGTTCTGTCCCTCAGCACCATGATTCTGAACAGAACTACTTTATATGAGGATTTGTCAGTTCTAGACTGAGCACACACCATGATGGGCAGTGTAAGTCTGACCATTTGGAAAGTACTGAGTTAACTTGGGACTCTGCAGATGGTCAATTAAAGTACACCACAGGTCATCTCCGCAGGACCACTCAGGGAATTAAATTATATGGAATATATTATGGAAATATAAAATGCCATTTTTAATTTTACCATGATGGGTCAAGATGTGCAAGCTAGTTTTCAGACAACATGGTGATAGAATCCCATCAGCTTCAATTAGCACTTTAGAATCAGCATCAAAATATTTTAATGGGGACAGTGGTATAATCCACTACATCAGGTCCTGCTGCTTGCCATCGGTGGCCAAATTTCAAGAGAGCAAAAACGGCCATGCCGTCTCTGGGTGGGTAGATGGCATTCTCTCCCCACATCACACCCAACATGATGCTGGTCAACACAGGCATCTGATAGCCGTTGTATCGGAGCTGGAGACCTGGTGCTTTCCTCCGAGCACATTGATGATGCAATGGCAGCAGTTTGGAAAGAGGTGGTGGGAGACCACATGTTTCAGAGGAGGAACGTACTTGTCTTCACCCTCCTAATGCTGGAAGCATCATATATGTTAGGGGAAGAGAGTCTTAAAGGGATTGGGTCATTGGCACCTGTGATTGCCAGGGAACTGAAACAGTGTGTTACTGCAGTCAGAAATGCATCTTAAAACTGCACACAATACTACACTTGAAACAGGTTTTAATATTCAAAAAGCCAAGCAGACTGTTTTAGATGCTGTGGGTTAAAGAGGCAGGTTTTCATGTCTGATCAGCAGGAGACCAGAGTGGGGGAGGAAGGCAGCTTTTAAGACAAGCCAAGGCACTTAAAAGCTGTAACAATACATGTTCGGGAAGGAGGGCTCCTCTTCCACTGCATTCTGCTTTGTTGTGAGAACTGAGAGACGTAAACTTTTATGCTTGCAAATAATATTTAAACACAAATGCAATAAATCTGCCACAGTCTACAGCATCACTCACTGCAGTAGATGTTACACATAAGCCAGAAAATTAATTACCTGCTTCAAAGGCCAACAGAAGGGGCAGAGAGGCCACGCCAAACGGGTCTTACAGAGAAATCGTATCTGTTGGGTTTCAAATGTAGTGTAATGAATAAAATCCAGGTGTTTTAATACAGTGGCCCTGGGTGTAACTGTCCAACGGTTACATTTGATTTCTCTAATTATTTGATGACTGGGCACTGAGCCACTTTCAAGGACTGGGCATGGCGGTGTGTAGAGGTGATGGCACTGCATACATTATGTAGCCTTTCACATTTTATCCTGTTCAAACCGAGTATGAATTTTACAGACGTCCCGTACTAAAATTACATTGCATTGCTCCACCATCTCATGTAAAACTGGTACCATGGTACAGGTACAACCTTATAAATAGGCATAATGTGTGACTTCCTTCCCAGATCAACAGAAATAGTAGCAAAACACTCAAATGGCCTTTTTCACACTGCATTAAATACCAAAGTCAGCTCTCAGCTTTAACTGTTTAGGTGATACATTTTATTCAGTTAAAAACTCTTTTTAGTGAACACTCTTAAAAATAGAGGGTTCTTTGAGCGGTCATAGAACAGTGTTTCTCAGCCCAGTCCTAGAGGAAGGCTCTGCAGATTTTAGAGTTTTCCATAATCCCACAACCAGCCCTTTCAGAGTTTCAGGAGATGTGTTAAAGCAGTGAATCCACTAAAAATCCTGGTCCCATAGAACAGGGGTCACCAATCCTTCTCCTGGGACAGCTACCTTCCAGCAGCTTTCAGCTCCAACCTAAACCTAACTCACCAGAAAGCAGTAATTAGTTGGATCAGGTGGGGTGGATTAGGGCTGAATCTAAAGTCTGCAGGAAGGTAGCTCTCTAACAGCAGGGTTGGTGACCCTGTCATAGAATAACCTATTTATGCTTCCATAAATACTTTGATAAAACTATACACAGTCTTCTTTAAACCTTTAGGTTCTCCATATATATATCAGTGGTTCTTATATGGCTTTTCACCTAGATGGCTTTCTCAGTGCAGATTTGAGCAGAAGGAAGTGGCACAATCTCAGTTCTTTGTTTTCTTTTGTCTCGTTTGACACCCTCCTTCAAAACCCCATAATACGAGAAGTAATTCGAAACTAAAACCCTGATCATTTCACCCAGGAATCATCCCTGAACTCATTACAGAGGGTTAACAGCAGGGCTCGCATTTCAGATGCACCAGAAGCACATAAGACGTCTGGCTCAGTCACTGCTCATTACATAAACAGTTTCTCAAGTCGCAAGAATGATGAGAATTCGAAAATCCAAACAGAGCTGGGTTCACAGATCAGGCAGGGGCGCTAAGCTGAAATAATAAGCTGCCAGACTTCTCGCTCCAGAACCTCTGACACTTCACTCACTTTTGTTTCCTTTGCTGAAATCATTGTCCTGCTTTAACAGGTACATCCCCCCTGAAGGTGCAGAGGCTGGACAGGCTGTATTAATAGTCAGCATCATTCATTAACTCGGTTCCTTCGTGGGAGACGAATAGGATGCTGGTAAGCATAATACAGAATAAGCCCTGACATTTCAAGGCCATGTCAAAGGAACAGCTCTGTTTAAGATGTCAGCATCACTGCAGTGTGAAGTGATGCTTGGGTTGGCTCTTACAGGTCAAGAAGAAGAGAAAGACTGTCCATAGCCCCGGTTTGCTCACAGTTTGAACAGAATACACCGAAATGCTTTTCTCTTACATATTCTTGAATGCTCATCATATTCACTCAGGGGGAACGGGGCAGCTAAAGGGCCTCAGTTATTAACTCATTCACACCTGCTAATGGGATCTCCTGCCTTTTAGACTATTAGTTTGGCCCACAGAAGTCTCCCATGTAATTATACCATCACAGTATTGTTTACAGAGCTCATTATGAGCTGAATTAAAACTTGGAAAACGCTGTATTACTGCATTACACACTCAAGTTAATGGTATACAAGAGGAACGCCTAGTATGGATAAAACAATAGACACATAACACCAAAGTACAGTATACAGCCAAAAGTATTGGGACAGTTTCTACTAGACTTTGGGGCACTGCTGTGAGGACTTGATTGTATTCAGTGGCAAGAGCACTCCAGAAAGTACTGGACAGAGTACAGAGAACACAGTTCAACTGCTCCACAGCTCAGTGCTGGGGGGCTTAATAATCTCTTTCGAGAACTTCTGTACAGGGACTAGAAAAGCTGTGTGTGCATTTGCATGTCAGTGTCAGTAACTTAAGGTAGATAATGCATTCATTAGAAGGGGTGTTCACAAACATTTGGACAAATGTTTAGCTTTAATGCGATACGGGAGCAGAAGACCCACCAGAGTGCCTCTGTTAACACCACAACACTTGACACAACCCAGCCAGGCTTGTGTGCATACTACCTGGACCCTAAAAGACTGGCAACAAGTGCTGTGATCCAGTGAGTCGTAGTTTTGGGCTGATGGTAGAGTTTGTGTGGTGCAGATCTTACGAGCCATTGACCCCACCACACTCGTGTGGGATGCATTCCATTGCATGGGTTGAGTCCAGTAGAACACCTAAACAAGTCATTTACTTGTGCTGCTATGTTTCACTGCTTTGTGAGCATTTGTGGCCCTTCGTGGACTTCATGTACTCCACAATGATGGGATATTCCAGAAGAGTAATGGATTGTACCATCAAGCCCAAGTTGAATTCTTAACTGCCCAAAAAACTTGGAATGGAATGTCCCACTCATCGGGCCTCGCTCAAACTCAATACATGCCATTTTGCCATGACCACAATGGTGAGTGTTCAACCACACAAGATAATGCCTCACAACTTCTACAGGTGTGGACATTCCCAAGCTGTCCCCTGATGTAACACTTCATAATCAATGTACATATTTTTGGCAAGTCAGTGTAATAATTCTACACAACAGATGGATATGAGCCCTTTAAGCCTTTGACTGCACAAAATGCTAAGCCCAGACACAGAGACACACATCCATAATCACTGCTGCTCACAGCTTTATATATTCACTAAGTGTCCCAAAGAAAGTGGTCTCTAGTGTGCGTCTACTGTAAGTATAATAACAACCGAGCCTCCATGTGCACTTCAGTAACTGCACTGATTGCACTACATTGCATAATAAAACCTGCATGCCTGCGGCTCCCCCTCCCTCTGCCATCTGTATTACTGCTTATAGGTCACTAGAGTAGAACAGAGTGAAAAGAAACTAACTTTATTTGCCTTTCTCTAGCTCAAAGAAGTATCAACACACACTGGCAATATTGCCGGAATGTGCCCAGGGAATAACAGCTCACAATGAAGTCTTCGCACGTTCAGTCTGGATAATCACTAAAACAGTAACTGCATTAGCTAAGTCTGTTGAACTGCCTGCTGGAGCAGGCTGTCCTGCTGACTACTGCATTGTCCAGTTCAATGAAATTATCCCAAAACTGTCAGTACTAACTCAGTCAAGAGCTCTTGTGTTTGTCAACAAATCGGACTGCCAACAAAGGTGGGAAAAGTCATTTGTACCACAGTAAGGCTACATTTTAATTACACTACACTGCTCACTCCAGCAAATTCAGTCATCCTCTAGATGGACAATAGAGCAAGAATATTTGACCTGAAGGATTGTAATGCAGGTCAGGTGAGTGAACACTGCCTGAAACTTAAAAGTGCAGGTATTTGTACAGGCCTAGCTCAGAAAAGAGCAACCCTGTCACAACTGATTGCATGATCAATATGCCTAGTTTTTGGTAATCAATTACTAAAGGCAAATCAATAAAGACAGGCTAAACCGTACAATAATAAAATACTATGCAGAACTTTACGAGTCCATGATTCTGAAAAGATGGGAAAATGCCAACAACAAACCCATACCATTCTCAGCACACAGAAAAAAACTCATATCTGGGGCAAATGTTAAGGATTACAGGTATGGTCTGATTAGACACTGGGTCTTGGTACAAGAAGGTAGTAAGTACTCCTCCATAGTACTTACAATATATGTGGACAAATGTGCCACAGGATGCCATACAGAACCCGTATGCCTCCATGCCCAACCATATCTCATCATATATCCAGACAAGAGGCTCCTTTAAATTGTAAGGTTTTCCCCAATTAGTCATCCCTATTATTCTCCAAGTGTTGGCCCTATTATTGGTAGATCCCTAGTTCACTCCCTGGCAATGCCACAGCCATCTGTGGCTGACAACCTCAGTTAGGGCCTTGCTCTCCTTCATTGAGCAGAGTGGTCCTTAATCTACCACCATCACACAACATTAATGCTAGTTCTCATCATAGAACTGGACATTAGTGCTCTCCTCCAAGTATGTCCAGCTGTCTATTAGTGGCAGTTTGAAGAGACGCATTAGTCTTCGTCCTTCCAAGACAGACAGCAGGGGTTCCTACCTAGTGACTGTGGAATGACTTAATTTTATATCAGCACACTTTGCATCACTACATTGAATTAAGCAGGACAAATGATCCTTGCTTGCAATCTCCCAACAACAGACCAAAACCTACGCCCTACAAAAGCACCATCTAAATCTTCATTAAATTCAACAAGTTGTTGACTGTTAGTTCCGACTATGCTGAAATGTTCAGAAAAGCTTGTTGAGAGGTCAGTTACTTACTTATTTACTTACTTAACATCATATATTCCACCCCTCAGTCCTCCTTCCCTAAATAAACCTAAATTTAATAAACCTAAACTAGAACTTAACTAAACGACAATTTAGCATCCACTCTTAGTGACGTGCCAATCCATGCTCAGGTCTGCAGAAGGCTGACTGCGAGAACAGAATGCAGGAGAAGAGTACTTCAGTCAGTCCCTTTTCTTCTTCCACACTCTTTGCAAAACTGAATAATGAATGAAAACTCGCTCTTTAAGAAGTGCTTTGACAGAGTAAAGGGCTTAGCCACTGCAGGGGCGCGGGACATGCAGCACGTGTAGAATGGCAGGTAGGACCATGGCTTACGGTCGACCACATTCCCAGTGGCTTAGATATGAGCTTGTCTTATACACCTACTATTTTTCACTCCAAATGACAGACCAGGAGTTAGACTTTCATTTTCCTGAACAGCTGGAACAATTGCTCATGGGGAGTAAGATTGTGTCACTTTTTCCCGTTCAGCACCATGCTGGCAAAGGCCAGGGATGCAAACTGAGCCACTAAATACAAGAAAACCCCCCCCAAAACCCCCCCTATCCACTGCCACACAGCAAACAATTTTATGTCTCACAGACACATACACACACACCGGCAATGGAACTGGACGGAAAGAATGGCTACAGAATGCAAGCACTATGGCTCAGCAGATTGAAAGGCATATAATGATGGGAGATTTGCTTTCACAATGGCTGGGAGGACAGCCCCAGGCATTATCAGTCGCTCCAGGAGCCTGAGTGTGTTCTTAGCCCTCATTATCAATCCCTTAGCACACAACTGCTCATTAAGCCATCAGTGGCTTAGTCTATTAGAGAACTGAGATTTGAGCTCCCAAAAAATCTCAGTACATAGCCCAGCTACCTTCTGCCTCATAGCTGTCTGTGTGTGTTTATGTGTGAATAATGGGAGACATTATAATCAGCCTAAGAATTTACTGCAACTGTAAAAATGGGTTACATGTAAGAAGGGTCATGACTGAAAGGGACTAAGGCTTTTTTTTTTTTTGCCTTTTCCTGATGAAACAAAAGGCCGTAGTAATTTCAGCATTTCAGAACCAGGTCCCTAAGTGACTATCTCACTGGTAGAATAGCTGTAAACCTATTCCTGTTTGAAATGAGTTTGAAAATGTCCATAAATTGGGATACCACAGCTGTTTAAAGCAGAGGTATTTTGTTTCAATAAGGTTGAGTTAGAAAATTTCCTCAGTTCAGTAATAGTGCCTGCCGCTTGACATGCACTTATTGCTTTTAATAATCGCCAACATCTCGGAACATATGAGACACGCTGCTTTAGAACTGCCCCGGGAAGAAATCTGTCTATTCTTTATTAAATTAACTTTCCTCTGGTATATTTTCTACTCTGTGCATCAAGATGATACAAACAAATCCTGGGCTTCCTCACTTCTACCATAAAGGCTAGAAAAGATGTAAAAAATATAGTTGCACAAAATTGACTCCATGACAGTCTGGCACAACATGATTGTAATTGTGCTTTGCAACCAGCTTATTCCTTCCAGGTGCACTTATTTTGTAAGCTCTGTTCTGAACCTTGGTCCTATTTTCTGGAGATCTCAAGAAAGGAAAAAATTTACTTGATTCCCAGCAGGCATAATTGGCCTTGTTCTCTCTGGATCGGCAGGATGTTCTCTCCCTGATCCCTCAGAGCAATGCTAGCCCAGCTGTACACAACTGGCAGTTACATATACACATTTACATTTACGGCATTTAGCAGACGCCCTTTTCCAGAGCGACTTACAAAAGTGCTTTGGTGTTCACTCAGAATATCCTTAGCTAGTAGACGAGGCTAGAATCTACAGATTCCTCACACTTAGATCCTGTTGAAACAAATGCCTTTATGGAGTTAAATACTCCTGAAACGGATGAGTCTTCAGTCTGCGTTTGAAGACAGTGAGGGATTCAGCTGTTCGGACTTCCAGGGGGAGTTCGTTCCACTATTTTGGTGCCAGAACAGAAAAGAGTCTGGATGCATGTTTTCCTTACGTTTTGAGGGACGATGGGTCAAGCAGTGCTGTACCTGTAGCTTGAAGGGCTCTTGGTACATCTCGAGTTTTGACCATTGCCATCATGTATGGAGGGGCTGGTCCATTTTTGGCTTTGTAGGTCAGCATTAAGGTTTTGGATCGGATGCGGGCAGCTACAGGGAGCCAATGAAGGGAACGCAGCAGAGGAGTTATGTGACTGAATTTAGGAACATTGAGGACCAGCCACGCTGCTGCATTCTGGATAAGATGCAATGGTCTGATGGTCCGCTTAGGAAGGCCAGCTAGAAGGGAGTTGCAGTAGTCTAGTCTTGAAATAACAAGAGACTGAAGAAGCACCTGAGTGGCCTCTCTAGACATAAAAGGTCGAATCCTCCTGATGTTGTAAAGGAGAAATCTGCAAGAGTGAGTCAGGTTTGCAACATGACAGTTCTTCTTCTACAGTACAGCTTATTCAAGAGCAGAACAGTGGCAGCTTTTTTAACCAGGGTATCGAACCCACAACTCTGTAACCCAGTGCTCTAACCACTGATCCACCACTACCCCACTGAGACTCTGCTCTAGCTGTCCAATTACTTTGCATAAGTGGGTGGTTTCATGTCACTGCTGGTAGTATTGGTTCAGTGACAGAGTCCCAGTGGTGGTGGGAGTTGGAAAAAGAAATCTTCATTCTTTACATTTTTCACTTTTTGACAAAATCGGACAGTGGTTCTTGATGTTGACTCAAAATTTCATAAAGAGTAGATCAACAGAAATAGAACCCATTCATGCAACAGCTAAAGGGGGTTAATGAACTAAGGATGTGTTTTCAATATGAATCCATACGCCGACTGAGATTTCTCTTTGTCCAATGGTTTGATTCTAATATGATCCAACTTTATTTGACATGATTCAAGAAATTAGCTCTTCAAATAGATTGGGAAGGATAACATTTGTGGACAGCCCATCAGCTTGCAAGAAGCAATTAAGTCAAGTCAAGCCATTAAAACTCCACATCTTTTATTTATTGCCCAAATCAATCAGCAACATGTCCGATATCCCTTTCCATTCTGATTCCCATTGTGGAGTGTCAACTCGTTGGTCAGATGATGGATGGGCTGGTGTTCAGGCCTGCAGCAGTGGAGTGGGTGGGTGAGAACAGCCTGAAGAGGTAGTGGCTCTGAGCAGAATGCTAAGCATGTTAAAACACCACTAATGGAATTCTCATCACAGTGACAGATTAATTAATGATCCAGTCTTCAGCCATCTGAGTGGAGACAACATGTCCAGCACAGCCACCACACTGCATTTGATGATGAACCATCTCTCCATAACAAATCATAACTTCAGAGTCAGATGAAAAGCCTGGTAAATGTGCCCTGGTGTGGAGTCTCTCATTTACATTCCAAGGGCTGGAGAACACCAATCACCTGGTTTAAGTGTGTTTGGAGGTGGAGCAAAACTGGCTAGTGGTTTCTGAGGACTAGACCTTTGACACATTTACAGTCTTTGCCAAAAAGGATCCTCTGGTGTAATTCCATAGGAGAACCTTTCCTAACAAACCTTTTAATTATGCTATTTCAAATTCAATCTTTAAGCAGAAACATCTACTAAGCGGTTCTTTAGGGAATTCTTGCAATGCATCCCTTTTGTTGTTTTACAAGTTGTTTTATTGTGTGTCAAATGTCCAGTCCTCAAAACCCATTACCCAGTCCACAGCTTTGTTCTGTTCTGGCTCCAAACACACCTAAGCTAGGTAATGAGAGTTCTACCACCCATAGCAATCCTCAAGAAATCCGAACGAGAGTCTTTGTACCAAAGCACTTTTCATGTGACTGCTTTTAGGGAAAACACTCTGCATGAGCAGAGTTGATTATAGCTGCACATAATGGAGGATGGAGATGAAAAACGAGAGTGGATGTTTTCATCAGCAACAACACACTGCGCCGGCACACTGGGGATTTTCTTTGTATGTCGCACCAGGCTCCAGAACTGCAAGCACTAAATTAAAACAAGTGAAAACACTTCAGCTGGAGTAAAAGCACCTGGCTGAGCTCTGCTCACCAGACTGCCAAATACCTCTCACTCTGCCTTTCCAAAGACATGTACCGCAACAACGAGAGGCACTCTCGCAGCAGGAACAAAAGTTCTCTTTTAACTCAGCAACGCAACTTCGAAAAAGCTCCGCAATTCAAAATGAACTTTTTAGTTGACTTCTGTAACTACAGGCATATCTGACTTCAGTATTCAGGAACATCTAGAATGGCTCTACTTTCTGCCAGCAGGATCTCAGTGGAATGGAGAACGTATGCGGTTCCTTGCACTATACACTTCATCTCAATATAACTATATACTGTATACTGTGTGCATCCAAATCATTTAAGGTGGCAAAATCCATATGTGGTAACTTTAACCCATTTGAATGAACATATTTATGGATTTTGCCACTTTAATGGTAGACAGAGAGGGAAAATATAAAAAATAAGAGTGGGAACGATAGAACTACAGAGAGAAGTACAGAACGATAGAATTATGTAGCTCTCAGCTACATAATGTAGGAGTACAAGATCCTTGAGGAACCTTTTGATGTTCTTCGATTTGAAAGCTTCAAAGAAGCTTTAATAAAAGGACAAAACACCTTCAAAAGCTCTTGTACTTTGTACAGTGTAGAACCGCTGTATAACCAGCAAACAGATTGGCTCTTTTTGTTGAAGTCCAGGGTTTAATCTGTAAACAGAGGTTTTATCCACATGCTTTACAGCAGCTCTGCATCATTCAGATTGAGGGAAAAGTAAAAGTTATCAGTGGCCATAAACCTGTATTCATCACTATAATGTTTACATTTTGGCAATTAATCTCTAGTTCATGTGCATCCCTGTTCCTAAATTAGTTGCAGACTAATCTGGTCAAAAAGTTTTGTCAACAAAAGAGAGAGAGAGCAAGAGAGAGAGAGAGAGAGAGAGAGAGAGAGAGAGAGAGAGAGAGAGAGTGAGTGAGTGAGTGAGTGAGTGAGAGAGAGTGTTTTCCAGCCTCCAAAATTAATAAATATCTTAAAATGATTTTTATGCCAGAAGGAGGAATAATAGTTGGAATATTGCAAAATGTGCAAAAGAGTGATGGAAAACTTGTTTTTGAATAAACAATGAAACGTCAATCCATTAATAAGATTCTCATCATTTTGCACAACCATCCAGTGACAGTGGAAACTACTGGCCCTAAACATTTACAAATGAAGGTTCATCAAGGATTCTTCAGAAAAGAAAATGGTTCTATAAAGAACCATTAACATGATTTAAATGTTCTTTGCCTAATGGAAAGGGTCTTCAGTTTGAAAAAGAATGTGCTGTAGATGGTTCTTCTTAGAAACATTTTAAAAAGAATCCTATTTAACCCCACAAAGCGCTATATAGTATTACAGGTTTGATATATAGACTATATAGAATCCTTTTCAAAAAGGGTCTATATAGAACCCTTTACAGCACATTCTCCATCAATCTGAAGAACCTTTCCAATATATAAAAAAAACATTTAATCATGCAAAGGGTTCTGTTAATGTTAAGGGTTCTAAATAGAACCATTTTCTTTATTGAAAAATGCTCATTTGTATGTGTGCACAGATGGTCAGCAGCATAACTTATTTCACATTTTCTTCTGCTGGAATGTCGTAACAACACATAATGATGGCAAAACATGTGAATGGAAAACTGGTTAATATGAGTAAGAGAAGGAAAAAAAAGAGATAAAGAGAAGGAATGAAGGGAGGACAGAGGAAGAGTGAGCAAAAGCGAAAGACAGACATGGTTAGGGAGAAGGGGAAAGAGAGAGGCAGTTTAAGTTTAAGGCAGTTTAAGTCAGGAGAGAGAGAGGGAAAGTGTGATGTGGAGAGAATGTCACTTTGATACCGTCTTTCTGTTCTTTATTTCAGTAATACTCGGCTGGGCTGACAAACATACGCACTAAGTGATGGGAACGAGAGCAGAGGGAGAAGCCAGTGGGCTGATGTAGTTCAGAGAAAAAGGATTAGATTAGATGAAGGGAAGACCAGGGAAGTTAGAGTGTGAGGTTACGAAAGAGAGAGAAAGGGGAGGGGGTGGTTGAGCTCCTGTCAGTTCTTTAGACAGGTGAAAGAGGGGAGGCAAGAAAGGCTCTGAAAGAGCCCCGGTTTCAGCTTTCGCTCAAGCTAAAAATACAGCCTGTCCACAAACTCAGAGGGAGAGCAATTTGCAGCTCTGAGAGTTAAACCATGACACCAGTTTTAATCCATTTATCTTCATATCCCAGTCTAAACTTTCCCATTCTGCTTCCAAACAGCGTCGAGTGAAAATGTGGAAAGTCTTCATATTAAAAGACTTTCCACTGTCAAACCAAAATGATTACAACTTTATTATCACCCTGAAGAAACATCCCTAACTGGTTCTACACTTGAAGAACCTTCAATTAGCAAAGGAGTGACAGTTCTGTGAAGGTTCTTTACAACACATACCTCTCATTTCCAGGAGTTCCTTTATGAAAAGTGGATCTTTTATGGGATCGCTCAAATAACTAACTTACTAACTAACTAACTAACTGACTGACTAACTAACTAAATAACTAACTAAATAACTAAATAAATAATTAACTAAATGAATAAATAATCCAGCAGTGTTAAAATTAAATATTAATCACCCATACACACCCATTTTAAATTGAATATAAATAAATTTGTTTCTAATGTTTTGTTAATGTAAATATTTTTAATGTGAACTTGTTATTGTTCCAAAAAAAACTAGACAATATTAACTAGTGTATATATATATATATATTGTGATATAATAATTAATACAAACAATATGAACAATTACGTTATACTCACCTATATTGATGTGACACTGATTTTCCTCTGATTTCTGATCACTTTACCCCTGCAGTTCACCTTACAATGAGGTATTTAAAAAATAGAGAAATTTAAAACTACTGACCATTAATAAACTGAACATGTATAGTATTATGAAACTTACAGTACAGTAATACCTGTGTATGTAATTCAATGGTGTAACAAGTCTAATTTGACTAGCATGCTAACAGTGTGCTATACAGCAGCTGTGCAGTGTCTCTAAAACTGTGTCTTTTGACTAAATCTATAACTATTCCCACACACAAAGTAGTGAAACCTGAAAAAATAAATTAAACTATGTAAAAAAAATGTCAGTATACAGACAGATTTCAAAATGGCCACCAGCATACAGGGCATCCGGAAAGTATTCACAGCACATTTCATGTTACAGCCTTATTCCAAAAAGGGTTCAATATTTTTTTTGCAGCAGAACATTTTCTGTACCCTTACTCAGATCTGTCTCTCAATACAATCCTGTCTCAGAGGTCTACAGACAATTCCTTAGACTTCATGGCTTGGTTTGTGCTTTGACATACACTGTCTAATATAGGACATTATATAAACAAGTATGTGCCTCCAAATCATGTCCAATCAACAGAATTTACCACAGGTGTCCAATCAAGCTGTAGAAACATCTGAATGATGATCAGTGGAAACAAGATTATGGCAAAGGCTGTGAATACTTATGAACATGTTATATTTTTGTGTTTTATTTTTAATACATTTGCAAAAAATTAAAAGGAGATTTATTATTATTATTATAATTATTATAATTATTATTATTATTAATGTTATTTACACTGTTAAGCCAAAACATTAGGAGTCCTCACAGATGATGAGAATAACATTAATGAATAATCAACAATTGTGCATGTGAAGGCCTGGGATTTATGTTAGACACTAACTAAACAGTCAGTTTAGGAGACCTGGTCAGCCAAACCATGTGGTCTGAGACAAACCATGAACCAGAAACAGGGCATTGGGCACCCAAGGTTCTTTGCTCAAAGGGTTCAACAAAGGTCACCCTTTCTGGGCTAAACAGACAGACAGAAGGTCTAAACAGACCTTAAACCACCTGCTGTAACACCTTGGTGTCAGATATCATGGGCACCCTCAGATAGGTTGTATTGCAATCAGAATATGATTTTTTTTTCCATATTGTGAAGCCTGTCTTTAACAAAGTACAGATATGGACAGTAAAATGCATGTTTATAGCATATACTTAGCTTCACTTCTCACAGTACATTCCACTGCTCTTGTGTTACAAGTATAGAAGTCCCTGCTGGGGCTGTGCTTCAAGTTATTGCTGCTAAGTATCCACATGCTCTACCACAGTGGGTGGTCAGACCAGGGGTTGGAGACTCAAGCAGTCAAGCAGTGCCAGGCATATCAATATAATCCGGCCAGTGCCACCACATGCACATACCGACACACAAGGTAAGGCTTATATAAGGAACACTAAACATGCTCCTTTTTGTATAAACAGGAAGTTCATTCAATGGTGGCTCGACATATAAAGTAAGGCAACATCTTACCTCTCTAAAGTCTTAAGCTTAAAGGCATTGGGCCCTAGCTTCAGCTTTGCTCTTTGAAGCGTTTATAAGGAGCATTTCTTTAAACCCAGATGTTCTGGTTTCATTTCAGCTCTTCAGGATTAAGTCTCTTCCTTATCAGTCGGGCAGTAATATGAAATCCTCTGTTTTATTTGTGTGCTTAGATTTTTGGCTCTACCAGATTTTGTCTTCACTGTCTCCATCAGATATGAAGACCACAATAACACAGACTACCCAAGCGCATCAGCTTCACATAAAATCTGAAGATAAGGCTGGGAGATGAAAATGACAGAAAAACTCAAAGACAGTTTCAAGGTATGTGATGTGAATCATGATATTTAGTTTCTTTTGTTATACACAAGAAAAAAAGAGAGGTGCTCCAAACAAAGGAACATTTAAAAATAATATCAAGGGCTCCAATTAGCTCAGTGGTCTAATGTACTAGCACTATGAACCCCCCGACTTCTCCCCCAATGTGATCTGCTGTGATCTGCCACTGTATCTGCACCTTCCTACGAGTGTGTTAACTGCCAAGCAGTGCAATGGCAGCAGTTTAGAAAAGGGGAGGTGGTTGACTTCACATGTATTGCAGCAAGCATGTGCTTGTCTTCACCCTCCTAGTTTCAGGAGCATCACATGTGAAAGGGGGAGAGTCCTTACATGGTTGGGTAATTGGCACTTCCAAATTGGGGAGAAAAATTGGGAAAAACATAAATAAATCTAGACAGCTACAAAGCTTAGTAAACAATATTAATTATGCACTCTTTGTAATGAAAAATGTAGTATGTTTGTGTTCATTAAAAGAAAGGAGCCCTAGAATGGAAATTTGGCATAGTTAAATAATGAGACAACATAGCAGTGATGTTAGTGATAACCTTACAAGCTGCTGTCTCCTCATTCCAATACAAATCCTGCATAGGCATTTATAACCATCTATTAATAAAGAATATATATATATATAAAATATAATATAAAACAAAACAGTAACTCTAAATTTCTAAATTTTATAAAGAAGTATATACTATACACGGACATGCCAAGAGTCATGGCATAGAAGTATGTCAATTGATTAGCAAGTGGTGTTACCTCAAGAATGATGTGGGAACACTCACACCTGTAGAACCTGTAAGGTGTAATTTTGTGAGTGAGACTGAACACTGGCCAGCATGTTCATGGCAAGGTGAAGCATGATACTGAGTGCCAGACATTCCATTCCTATCGTCTGGGCATTTAACATTCCACGATCCAGTGTGTCATATGTATACCAGGAATACATCTTAAAATCACTGCCGGACACCTTGGGCCTGATGGCACAGTGCACAATCCTACTGGAATATCCCAATATTGTGCGGGTCCTTGAAGGGATGCAAATGGTCCCCAAGAAGTGAATGAAGCGAGAACCAGTCAATGACTTTTAGATAGAATAGTGGACCCAACCCATGCCATTAGAATAGGAACACACCAGTATGGAACCATCAACAGCACAGTGCTTTGTTGTTAACTGGGATCCATGATTTCATGGGGCCTGCATCACACGAACCTTACCATCAGTCAAACTGGAACCCTGACTCATCGGACCATGGTACATGTTGCTAGCTCTCTAGGGTCCAGTTAGCAACCTTACAAGCACAGCTGTGGCACCGTGTCTGTTGTCATGATGCTAACAGAGGCACACTTCTGGTCTTCTCCCATATTCCACGGAATGTAAAGAATGCTGCACTGACCTGTGGGATATTTGTGGGGTCATGCATTGAATGTAGATGTGATTTATGCCAGAGTCGCTGTCAATCATGATGATTAAGCAGGTTCGTGCAGCCACTACACTATCCTCTGTGGGTGGTAATGCCTTCTATGATGTATTGTCAGTACATACATGATACTGGCTACATTTACATGCACCTTAATTATCTGTTAATAATATGACTAATTGCTCAGTCGGAATAGAATATGTCCATGTACACACTTCAGTTGGAGTAGAGTTGTCTGATTGAGCCCAATTTCTATTACAATTTCTATCCAAATGAAGGATGTGGGTAATCATTTTAAATAATCAATTAAATCAAACAATAATAGCCATGTAAACACCTGTATCCAATTACATTCCCACTCGGAAAATTTAAGAATGTTCTTCCCATGTGCACTTGTGTCTGCAAGTTGTTCGGGAACTTTAAAAGACCTAAAAATGGTTGGATGGCCGTTAAGCACGTAATAAGCTTTTCAGGCAAGTTTTTGAGCAAATGAAACACAGCTGGTTTTTACACGAACTGTTGAGCAAATGAAGAACAAATGGAAGTTTCTAAAGTCAGAGTATCACAAAGCTAAGTGCCAGAATACTAAAAGCAGTTCTGATCACACTGATTACATTTCACTTTTATGAAATTATGGGAAAATTCATGGGAGATCAACCCCTTGATAACAAGGATGAAAACGGCAAGGATGTTGAGTTTCCTGATGATCTGCTGGAAAACATTAAGGAAGGTATGGAAGGCATTTTTGGGTAATTTAAAAATCCAGCTGAAGACCAGCTTTATCCTGTTCGTCATTTTGGATTGGATTACTTGCAGTCTGCATAAAAACACAGATTTTCATCGAATTGCTGTGAGTTTGTATGTAAACACCCAGGTCTGAATGTAGAATCTAAATAATATCAGTCAGATTATTCTTGAGGAATCTTGAGGAATGTTACTGTTGCTAGAAAAGTAAGAATCCTCCAATGACAATAGATTTTCATTTTATAGATAAGTTAATTATTTTGCCGTTTTCTCTCAATATCTGATACTGTAAACCAGAATGTCCTTCACCTGTCTACTGTCTGTCTGCTGAATACAATGCTTTATCCAGTATTTATTTTCAGATTTAAAAAAGGAATCAGCTTGCGAAGAACACTGAACAAGGTCTGCTTCCCAAGTGTATAGTTATGTTGATTTAATCCCTTGTGCCTCCAAGGGGTCATCTAACAAACTGCACATGAGCTATTAAAGCCATGGAAAAGCAAGAGAATGGTGGGGATTCCTCAGTGGGGGAATGGCAAGGGTTATAAATAAGTGTATGTTAAAAACTGAAACAGATCAAAGCACTCTCACTGCTATTGTTTTCCGAGATTTATGTTTCTGCATATTGATTAATGGAGCAGTTACAGTTCGGGTTATAGATAGTTTGTTGGTCATAGCTGCCGTTCTGTTCAGCTCTAACTGTTGTACGCCCACCGAGGCCCACGACCCCCTGCTGCCATGGAAACAAGATCCCATAATACAGCAAGCCCACCCAACTGCTGTCCGACAGAGACAACCCTTCGCAGGACTGGCTGAGGAAGAAGAAGCTGAGAAGAAAAAGGGAGCTCGTTCTACATTCCACTCCTCCACTGCAGTGCAGGTAGTTCATGGTGGGGGATCATGAGGAGATAATCATATGGCAGCTTATCTTAAACCAACTGGTCTCTAGAAATACTAGAGTAGATAGTATATTAACATAAAATATACAAATACACCAACATTCAACCTGATCTCACATAGAAGCATCCATAAACTTTGTTCTACTTGTTTTGTCAACTTCTTTGTTATTTTTGCACCCAGCCAATGGTAGTACTGTCAAGCAAAATACAGCAAAAAACTGACAAAATGGCGCTCAGAGATAACGTTTGAGAAATCCTGCTGTTCATGACATTTTGGGATCTTGTAAAAAGAACAATTAACTGGAATTTAGGCTAAAATGTCATAATTTCACTACAGTTAAGGCTAGGTTTAGTATAAGGGTTAAGGTTAAGTTTAGGTATAGATTAAGGTGTGGGTTGTTAAGGTTATGTTTAGGTTAGGTTTAGGTGTAGATTAAGGTGTTGGTTAAGGTTATGTTTAGGTGTTAAATAAGGTGTTGGTTAAGGTTATGTTTAGGTGTAGGTTAAGATGTTGGTTAAGGTTATGTTTAGGTTAGGTTTAGGTGTAGATTAAGGTGTTGGTTAAGGTTATGTTTAGGTTAGGTTTAGGTGTAGATTAAGGTGTTGGTTAAGGTTATGTTTAGGTGTCAATTAATGTGTTGTTTAAGGTTGTGTTTAGGTTAGGTTTAGGTGTAGGTTAAGGTGTTGGTTAAGGTTATGTTTAGGTGTAGATTAAGGTGTAGGTTAAGGACTTGCTACAGTAAAGTTGGATTTGACGAGTTGACTGTTAAGTTCTGAGTCAATTCTGAGTCAGTTCTGAGTCACCTAAGACAACTTGCCTGTAGCTCTTTCTTCATCACTACAAGTCATGTTTCCTCTAAACAGAGCAAGCAGTTGTTTAACAGCGTGGAAAAATGTTGTGTCTACAATAAAGGCTGTATTTGTGTCAATACATTTATTTCTATAGAAATGATGAGTCAGTTTCCTTTTTTATTCACTCCATTAATCAGTCCATGAACTCGCCAGTTTGGTGTATAAATCTGAGTACATTTCTTAGTAGAGAAGCAGAGGAAGAGTAGAAATCTTGTGCCTTGAAAAACTTTGCTCCCATTAAAACGTCTAAGAGGCTACTTACAGATATTCTGCTTCAAAATTCTACGGAAGGAGAGCAGCAGGATTAGACGTGAAGCTTCATTAAATGTCTACACAGTTGACTGAGGACTAAGAGCAAACCTTAACCACATTTTTATACAGCTTCAATACATTGTGGTTTTCTTTAAGCATCATTAACGATGAAAACATACACAAAGACATGGGAAAGCAAGCATGCTGGGCTTCAACTACCAGGAGCTATTTCAATTGTACAGATTCAGGAGAATAAAATCTGTGGCATTCTGTGTTCTTCTGTGTTCTTCTACCGAATGCAGTTCTGCGCATGTTTAACAGCACACTGGAGTATTATAAACTACCTAATCTCACACACTGGAGCGCATGCATTCAAACAAACATCATCTAGCCTACAGAAAGGCCTACAGCCATCTGTTATCAATTATTGTGAGACTGCTGCAATTTTATGACTTCTATTCCATTTCACAATGCAACATCACATCGTCACGGTCATAAAACCTCAGCAGTAACTTTACACGAGTAGGAAAAAGACAAGGAATAAGTCCATATTTTATTGCAGTTCTCCGAGGTTCACATCTGTGTAGATCCAATGCCAAAATCATAGTTCACATTTACACAACCATTTTCCTCCCACGTTCTGAAAAACATGGATATCAGTTGAATTGTCTCTAAATTGCCCTGGTGTGTGGATGAGTGTGTATGTGAGTGAATGAAGGTCTCCACACACAGATATGGACTGGCACTCTGTCTTGGGTGAACGTCCCCCTCCAGTGCTGGATGCAGTCCTCCAGGTGGACAGTCGTTTCTGGTAGAGTATGTGGTCTGCGATTGGCTGCTGGTGTGTGTTGGTTGAGTGCAGTGTATGACTGGGTGCTATATAAATGTGACTCCATTCATTCATTCATTCAGATGAAGAAAAACATTGCCATTGTTAATACATTTCATTCCATTTGCTTATCTTAGTTCAATAAAAACAGTTCAATTGAGTAAACAAAGCACTGACAACATACTGTTTAGATTAAACTGACTAAAGATCTGGGCATATCAAATACATCTTGAGAGATGGGGATTTATTGATGACGTGGAAGCAAATACTTTCAGAGTGAGGTCACCGAGTCACTGCTTGCAGTTCAAAACCTCAAAAAACGAACTTGGAGACTTGCTTACCACTGTAACGGTGTGCTCACATTTCAAGGAACAGCTATTGTCAGAAAGTGCTCCATCAGGATAGTATTCATTTTCCCCCCCTATTCTCTTTGAGGCCTCTGTTCAAAGACTGTACTCCCCACTAGAACCCCCCTTGTGCTTTGTCAAACACATGCCTGTATCTCCAAGGGGCAAGAGAGCAGTTGAAAGGCAGGCCTGAAAAAAACAGCTGTTTGGCAGACTTCCTGTGCTGTGTTCAAGGCACACACTCCTTTGTTTACTCACCTGCCTCACACATTCCCTCACCCCAAAGTCAGGAACAATTACCCGCAAAGGTAGTGTACACTCCAGCCAAGCACGGGAAAGCTTCAGCCTAGGGTCTGTTCCAGTCGTTATCTGAGTAGATCTGAGTTGTGTCTGGTTACAAAAATGCTTCAGCTGTGACAGGAAATGAGTCACCACACCAGTAACATACCATAGGTCTAGCAACAGAGGCCTTCATTTAACCCTTGAATGTCCTGGAATGGAAACCTATATTTACCTTCCGATAGATTAATAATATTGGGCAGCACAATGTATTGTTTCAGCATCATCATCCCAATGTGGGTTTCCTTTTGCTGATTGATGCAAAAGGAAAAAAATGGCTAAAAGCAATTTTCAGCTTTATAACCTCTTCAGTCACCTATCCACACGCTGTATCAATTGGACACAGAGGGAACCCAGAGATAACACTATCGTAAAACTCGGGAATAGTTACAAAAAGTTCTTGTTGAAGTGTTAAAAAGCTATTCTAGGCTGGGCTAAGCTGACATTGTGGATTATGCCCCAACTAAAGTCACATACTTACTAATTATATAATCAAAGAGCTTAAATTGCTCAATGTTTCCTGAATTACTAAATGCTTTCCTTGGACTGATCTTAGATTTACATGTTATATAGTTTTTTTTTGTTTACTGAATTTGCAGCCCTCTAGAAATAATTTAGTATACCATATAGTATCTACATTTAATCATAATTGTTTGAAAGTGTACTAATGTATCAGCATTGAAATTTAATCATTCAATATTAAAAAGTATCAGATATCAGTCCTTGGCCCATATCAACGTGTCCCTAAAATTAAACAATAATCGAACACACGCTGCAGGAATATTATTATTATGCCTTAATTGTAAAACAGCTAACAACAATCCGTGCTATGTTTTGTCTGAGGTTAGACAGTGTTTGAATTTCCAAAAACAGTGGGATTTAGTGCAAACAGAGGAAGCCACAGCTCCTACTGATATATGACTGATTCAGTTCTGCTGACATCCCACCATACCTAAAAAAAAACCCAGATATGAATCAAGATGGTTGTTCTCAGGTTGTTTCATTAGATGTTCAGATTTACAATCCCATAAAAAGCTGCAGCTGGTTCTGTAACAGTAACCATTAAAGAACAGGTCTACTTTACCCCAAAGGTTCTTAATCTGGTTCAAGAGAAGCACCCTAATGTCTGAAGGTGCAGTCATTTTACACATAATGTGTTTGTTTTTTTTACTTACTGAATCTGCTTGAACATGATAAAGCTTTAATGTCTGTATAAACAGCTGTCTAGGTACGTCTGTATGATCCTATAATATTACAGCTTTATTATATGTTTTTCTGAAGCACATAAGTGACTGAATAAGGAGGACTTAATAAAGAGGACTCATGCAATGAGCGAAAGTGAAGCCAGTGAAACTCTGAAGTCAGTAAGTTTTAATGGGTCCCAGTGCAGACAGGCTGACATGATGAGGACCTCCACGGGCACAATTCTTCTAACAAGTCCCAAGAATCTCAAGTCTCTCCACCTACGCTCATCACAATACACTTCTCCATGACATCAAGTAAACCTTTTCATATCCATCAGATGAATCAGCAAGAGTCTGCATGCGGGCCCCACTTCAGTGACTCTTCTCATACATGTGTAACTTGCCTATTACTTTCCCTGCTTTCCCATAACCAAATAATTCATTGCCTGACGTGGAAAATTCCATACAATATATTTCAAATAGCATAAAAGAATCCACAGTTTCCACAGGTTGTTTATTTATAAATGATAGTCATAATACGTCATATCATGTCCTAAACAACACTTTCTGTGATTTCTGTGTATGCAATCTATGTGTTGGTGTGTAAGCTCAGTACAGCGAGAGATTGATGACAAATTGAACTGGCATGTTGGAATTTCCACGTTTTTCATAAGAAATTTAAACCAGAATTCCCCAAAGTTGGGATAGCCTTGCCAACCCTGAGTTCAAAATCTAATCTGTGGCCATGCTTCCATGCTGGCTATTCAACATTTTGCATAATGCCTTGTTATTTCTAACCTGGAACAATGCTAAAAATGATTATTTGGATGGTTTAATTGGAACATAGTCAACTCTGGTGTGGCCTCATTCCCAGCTCCGACGTCCAACTTCTGATATAAATGCAACACAGTAGAAGTCCAGTCCAGTGTTTGTTAGGAATTTTAGCCAATCACATCCAGTTCTAAAATAAAGAAGCAAACTTGTGACTCTTTTCTTATCAAACTGACAGCAGAATAATAAGCCTTTGGTTTAAGGGGTTAACGTTTTCACCTGTGATCTGGCAATTCTTGCTTTGTGGGCAAATTCAAGTTTGCTTACATAAGCCTTTCAGACCAAAATCACAACCACTGCTTCCAAAACTGTGCTCAGCTATGAAACAGTTTCCCCCACAACTGCTTCCTAATTTGAAGGTTTGCTGTGCAATAACAATCCCCTTACGCTGGCATGGTTTATTTCAGAGCGAGGATTGGTGAGGTGACCACGCTGCTCTTGGCCCTGCACAGCTCAAAACAAGGATTTAACCTCCAAATGGGCTAAAATAACACTTCCTGTCTGTCCTCTAGTGTTCCAGACTTCCTGTTTGACTGAGACAAATCCCTGCTGAAGCTGGACATTCCGCCCCGCACTGGCTTTCCATCTGTCCGATTCACTTGCTCTTTTCATTCTCTCTCTCTCCTTTTATCTGTCCATCTCCCTCATTTTTATTCTTCCTGTGTTCATCTAATTCTCTCACACATCCATCTCATTTTCACGATCTCATTTTCTGGTCATCTCGCTCACCCCTAAATCTCTTTTTCTCTTCATCTCTCTCTTTCTCTCTCTCTCTCTCCCTGTCTCTCTATTTTGCACACTCACTTTCATTCTATGTGGTCAGTCAGCAGTACTGGGTTATTGCCTTCGTCCTCCTCATTGGGCAGAGCTTCAGGTCACCCAGACAGTGGGGAAGAAGAGAGACAGAGAGGGCCACTGGAAAAGTAGGAGAGAGAAAGAAAGAGAGATGACAAGACAGGGGCCTGAGGAAAAGAAGGTAGAGGGCAGAGAAGTAAATTAGGTCAAAGGTGAATTGGAACTGTCAGCCTGAAATAAGACCTTACAGAGATAGAGAGAGAGATAGAGAAAGAAGGAGAGTTAAAGCCAAGATGTGTTGGGTAGGGGTGCCTCTAGGACCAGGGCTGATAAACACTGTCCTGTTCTGTGTTCAGGGCAGCATTGTGTTCCACAGGAGCTCCCTATTGTGTTGTTGGTTCAGCCCTGCTCTCTACAGTGTTGGACACCTTAATCTTCCAGTCTTCATGTTCAGATCTTCAGAGCCCCGGAGCTGAGCCCAGTAAATGATATATTCACCAGAATGTGCTTCCAGAGGACTGTCTTAATAATTCTCCAGTTTACCAGACTGACAGCTGAATGGTAGGAGTGTAGACAAGCTTATCAGTGCCCAGCACTGAGACAAATTTCAGCTTCACGTCAATCACCTGGAAAATCAAGATGAGGGCTTTTAGGTTATCCTGGCTGGAGGAACCCTCCAAAGCAGATCTTGAGAGCTGAACTGGTTCACATAAACTTCTAATGCAGTAAGTTGACTGAACCCATTGACCCACAGGATTGCATCACTTTGCCCACATATTCAGAAGTCAGATAGATTTAATACCTTCTTTAATTTTATACACTATGCCAGTATAGAGAGTATATCCAAAAGTTTGTAGACACCTGCTCATTCAACATTTTGTCTGAATTCTAGGGCATTCAGACATTGTCCCCCTGTTTGGGTACTGACCACCAACAATTAGTTCTGATTCACAAATGATGGAGCTCCATTACTTCAAAGAATCCAGCTTCACTGCCCAACAGCCCAATGCTGATGGACTTTGGAACACTCTAGACAAGATAAAAGGCATTACCAGCCATAGTGGACAGCACAGTGGCTATCCACAGGAGCTTAATGATTGTGACAAACAGCATCAGGCTTGAGTTGTCTGTGCAAATAGATCACATCCACATTCAAAGCAGGAGCACCCATACATACAGTATATCCCGAAGGTCAGTGCAGTGTTCTTTAGCTTCCATGAGACATGGGAACAGAGGACCCAGCAAAAGGTCTCTGTTACCACCACAACCCCAGGCACAGTGCCTTAATTGGGCTTAACTGGTAACGTGATGTGGTCCAGTGAATCATGATCAGGTTTGTGCATGGTGCAGACCCCATGCAGCCATGAACCCCATTTGTCAACCCAGGCTGGTGGTGGTTCCATAGTGGTGTGGGTGCATTCTCGTGGTATGAGTTGGGTCCAGTGGTCCATCTAAACCTGTCATTGACTGGTGCCCACTATATTCACTGGTTGGGGACCATTTGAAGGCCTTCATGCTTCTATGACATAGGCCAGACATATATGTCTCTGTGGATTGAGGAATGTTAAAGGTTAGCAAAACATTCCAAAAATGGAATGTCCAATCGATCTGGTGACTACCATCATGATGCCACCTTGTCATGAGATAGCGATAGACAATCAAACCACATACTGTTATCTCCTAACTTTTGGTAAAACGAAAGTGCTTTTCTGTGGGGTGTAGCTATTGACCAAGAAAACATCTGAACCACATTTATTAATTTATTCACTTATAAGTGCTCTTAAATTTTAATGTTCTTAAACATTGCCTCGCGCACATCTAGGTTATTTGGGTTAAAGCTCACCTTCAGGGTGGTGATGATTACATACATCTGGGTGTATTTTAGGCAAACTAAGACAAATTCTGGGAGAACTGCAGCAAGGAATCTTTTAATAAACTCTGACTCTTCATGCTACTTGTCATAATCACAGCCTGATACAAAACATCCATTTTTACGGAGAATGTGATGAAATTAAGCATATATTCATTCTCTCTCTCTCTCTCTCTCTCTCTCTCTCTCTCTCTCTCTCTCTCTCTCTCCCCCCACCCACACACACACACACACACACACCTTTGTGCTTCATGCCAGTTGATCTTGGTGTGAAGACAACATTAGTTACAGCTGTACACCTCAGGCTTAATATGAAGGCTGCGTGTCGAAGGCGTTATTGTGTAACTCATTTGCATTCAGAGTTTACATTATCATCTCATGGCAGTTACATTCATTTGCAACCACAGCAGGATCATAAAACTGTGTTGCCTTGAAGGGTTCCTGCTATAGATCACCCTTCGCTACCACACCCCACACCAGAAACATCAGTCATCTCAGACAGAACAAAGAACGCCCTTTTAACGGCGAGGGTGAGAGGATCTAACATCCGGGCCATTTTGATCATCAGTTATTGGCTAAATGAACAGTGGATAAATGGGAGGAGACCCATAGGGAGGCTCTGTCTCTGCTGCCCTATCCACCAGACAGCCATCATTAGGAGAGGACAATAGGAATGGGGAGAATACAATGGTTGAAGTTTTAAAATCAAGGTCACTTTCTCCCTCACTTGTTTCCTCTTTGTCTCATTGTATCTTTCACCCTTATTCTTCTCCTGACATTTGGGGTTCATTCAGTTTGTTGCTGTATTGTTTTACTGTTAAAGTAATGGTTTGGGCAAAAATCTAATTTACAGATTTCCCTCCCAAACCTCATAAGTAATATATCAGCCAAAACTAGATAACAGCTAGTCTCCAGAGCTTTGAAACTTTAAAAAGTAGCAGCTCAAAGGTAGTAGATTCTACCTCCTCAGGCCTAAATCTCTACACACTTGTCTCAGTGTTCAACTGTTAAAAAAATGATGACATGGTTTCTGACACATCATTGCACGTTTGATAGTAGCAGCCATTCTGATGCCTGAATTTTGTCCTACTTGCATCCATGTTGGGCTGGCATAGTGTCGTAAACCATGTAAGCAGTTCTATTTGAGATATCTTAACAGCTTGTTGTGGTTTGAGGCAAGTGGGTGATGATTTATACATGCAATTTGCACAGTGCTAAACTGGTAGCCACAACCTCTCATTACATAGCAGGTTTTTCTCCAACCATGGGCATTTTGGCTCATGAACCTCAGCAAACTTTTACATATTCAAGCCTGTAATTGTTTCATTAGGGGTGGGCTGCCATAAATTTGTCTTTTGCATTCACTTCTTTGGACCTGGGCTATTTCAGGGGTTCTCAACCTTTTCCACCTCATGGCCCACCTGTTTAAAAGTAGAAAGCATAACAGCCCACAAGAAAACAAAACTCAACTGTTACATAAAATGGTTTCCATTTTATTTCTCAAGTGCTGAGACTTCAGCTGTCTCTAGACTCAAGATCCAAGCGGTCTCTATGTCAGTCCCCATGTCAACAATCATTATGAAATCATTTACTTTGCACAGACGATTTGTTTTTCTGAGGAATAATGTCTCCATTATTTCTTCATTTCAGAAATGTCCACATCTCTGGTTCATGAATTATCTGTATTACGTGCCACAGCTGCATTGTCAACTGATCATGTTTAATTTGCCTTGCATTATTCTGTGAATAACTATTGCGAATTACTTTGTTTTTCTTGTGTTGTGGAGTTCCACAGAGGTCTAGTACGTGGCCTAGAACCTGATGTTACAGATATAATATTTAGGGCTTCACATATGACCAGTGGTACCACAGTTTGAGAACTGCCACATAAGCCAAGGTCATTGGCTGGTTGGACATTTGTGTCTGGGAAATGAGATTATGCAAAATCATACAGAAACATATGTAACGGCTTATTCCAGCAAGTATAAGTTGTCATAAAATGTTAGTTTTAACTTAAAAAGTGTTATGACGAATGACATTCACTGGAATAAGTCTTTAGGAATACCTGTAGGCTCATGTCAGAGGTCATTTGGTAAATGCTACCAATCACGTTTATGCTTCGTGATACGGCTGAGAACATGAATTATATATAAAAACTAAAAGTCATAATAAGAAAAGGACACAGTCGGGACGTAAAAGTCCCAGCTATGTTTGCTGTGGGTGCAGGGTGGGAGCTGTGAATTAGTTATTTTCGTTGAACTATTCTTCAAAGAGAAAATCCACAATCTGGCTATGCATGTATGCATGCGAGGGCACATGTGATGGTATCTTCATTTTTACATGCGAAAAAAAAAAAAATCTATTCAAAACTGCACTCAAATGAACTGCTGTACTGCAATCCAGGAGCCAAGCTCTGGAGGATGAAATGCCTAATTATCTGCTTGAACAAAGACACTGATGAATATTTGCTTATATAAGCTGATATGCCACACTATATGAGTCAAGACCCCCAACAGATTTCTTGATAGAGCCAGTTCTATTCTTAGCATGCCATAATGATGCGTTCCGCAGTCTTCTGCCCTCTTTGTCTTTCTCTTTTATGTCGCTTCCCATTCGCTGACAGGGACAAGTGACAGCTGACACTATGCCTGCGAGGAGGAACAGATATTGAGAGCTTGTTCGAGTTCAGGTGCATCCTCGGCTCCACCAGGCCGGCCTGCGTGACAACGGTGCAGTCGGAAATGAGGGCAAACTTCAAAGGCCTCTTCGCTGGATTAATACACAAGGCTTGCATATCAAGCCATGAACTGAATAATCAAGGAAATGCATGCAGCTTAAGGAGCCAGAGGAGTGCTAGAGGAGCAGTAAGGCACAGGCTGTCAGGAGTCATCTGCCTCCACTTAACACAGCTGTAAAGTGACTAGCTAATGGCAGGGTGGCAAGAATAAGACAAACTAGATTTAGATTTAGAAACTGAGAGGACTGGTATAATCAGAAATTTGAGCCCAGGTTTTAGTCCCACCTTCAGCACTGAAATGCTGTGAATTCCATTTCCATTCGAGTGTGTTGCTCTTTCATGAAAAACCCTGAGGATTTCAATTGTTTGTCATTTTAATTTATTACCAAAAGACAGAAACATGATGAAGACAACAGGTTTGAGTATATACCCCCACCTCCACTGCCCCTTTCATCCCTTCTTCATCTGTCTTCTATTCCCCACCCAACTAAGTACACTGGGTTATTGCCTTAAGTTTTCACATTTTAAAATTATTTTGAAATGCTATTGTTTACATCCTGCCAATATTAATTCAATTGCATGATGAACAGACCAGATGCGCAGAAATTAATTGAAAATAAATGTCTATACTTTCTAAACTTTTTGCATTAGTTTATGCAAAAATCACCATCACACATTAAACTGACAATCACTTCAAAACTTATAAAAATGCAGTAAAACAGACCGTACAAGTGAGAGACACAAAGTCACAAATATATGTGTGTGTGTGTGTGTGTGTGTGTGTGTGTGTGTGTGTGTGTGTGTGTGTGTGTGTGTGTGTGTGTGTTTCCAATACAATATATTCAATATATTATACAGTATAAACCTAAGTAATTAAAAAAGGTAGATCAACTTCATGATCAGCAGGTTTCACACCCTCTCCACACACAGGAGCAGTATGTGTTAGGGGGTCAAGAATAAGTGTCCAGGGCTGCAAATAAAATCACAAAAATCCGAAGAACAATTTAAGTACTGATTGGAGCACACCACTGAAAAATGACTAAATTATTACTTTGCTTTTTCTGTTTCAAAAATATGACCCAAAAATTTTCTTAGACATCATAAACCCTTCCAGACACGGAGGTGTGTGATAATTACTGCTTATGCATGGGTCATGACAGGGGCAGTCCACATCTCTTTCAACCCTGATCAAAGCAGCTACTTTTCACTTTCATCCCAATCCACAGCCTAATATAACTGGATACAGCCATCCAAACTGCCCTCTATGATCAGTGAACTCCACTCCTCCAAGTTCTGAAGCACAGTCTTGGAAACAGAACCGAAGCAAGTGTCAGCATTCCTCAAAGGCACCCCACGCTGCCTGTTTCAAATCTGCGATTGTGCGCTCGGAATGGGCCGGGCAAGCAGAGGGGGGATAAATAAAAGGCTATTATGTCACACCGTGGGCAGGACCCTGGCAAACTGAGTTTGGAATTACAGCCCTGAGCTCCCAGTCTAAAATGAATCAGGATCCCTGTGCATTGTCCTTAATACGATTTGGAGCAAAAGGCACCCTGAGTAACAGGAAAAACTCTGGAATCAATGCTCTCTGAACCAGAGTGAGAAGTTGAACCAGAGTGAGCGAGCAGAGGCAGAAGGGCAATTCAGGCTAGAACTGGATAGCCTTTTATTACAATGCGAACAATGACTCATGAGGAATGTGATATGACTGCAAAAAGAGCCTTATGAAATACACATTTATGAGGTTAATGGACCTACTTTAAAGGAACAGTGCAGCAAAAAAAGGTAATTTACATAATTTACCCCTAAACCAAAAATGCAGTCATATTCCAAATTGCCCCTTTTCAGAGGTAACAGTGGGGGCACAAAAGTGCATTGAAATACAGATAATGGAACGAAAAATGTGCCAATGTGCACAATCAGTTGAAAATGCAGAGTGGAGAAAAGTAAATCTGTCAATTTTAATATCTAGTACAGCTGAATTGTTTGAACCCAGAAACAACTGTTCCAAACAACGGGCACCAATTAACAACCCACTACAGCAACTCTCCCAGCTCCCATATCATTAGCAACAACATGGATGTAGGTCATCACTGTTCATAATGAAATAAATTCAGTGTTTATTCGAGTCACTAGGTGAGCTTATTCTTATTTACCTAGATAACAGTATGTTGCACACCATCAGAAACCACATTAGAAAGTACCATTTGAAATTGCTTAACAACTTAGACATCAACTTAGGCAAGCCACATGGTGGGATATAAACAACAGTCATACTGGGGGTGGTGAAATGGTGGTTGTAAACTGATGAAATGCTATTTTTAGGAAAAAGCAGTCAAATCTCTACAGGTGTGCTGCAATTAGACTGCCTTGAAAGCAATGACAAGTCTGAATTTTTTTTTTTCCATGGAAGTTCATGCACCAAAGGTATGAGGTATTTTGGTATGAAAATTACAAATATGGATGGCTGTAGGGACATTAGTCTAAAGGCCAGAGCACAATGACAGGACGAGGACAAACAAATGCAAACAAACACAAACACAAAGCGGTAGTTTTGACTGAAATCGGATTCGTCAAGTTAAATTCATGTTTGTTCACATTTGACACAGTTCACTTAGTTGGATATAACCACAGCATATATGCACTGCAGTGACCAATTCAAAGATCCACTGTTTGGTTTGTTTTTGCTATGCTTAAACATTGATAATGGCATTGTGTTGGATGGCAGCAAAAGTCCTTTTGATTGATATGTGGGAAGAAAGAAGACCCTCACAAGTCTCCAGAATGATTCTCCTAATTGATTAAATGTCTGCCCAAACTTGACAGGACAGATTCTGGAAGGTCCCCCCAAGGATTTTACATAACAGTTCAAAAAATCCATTTCTTAAATTCTAGCTGTCAAATATTTCTTTCAATAAAAATAAACAAAAACGCATCAAATGCTCCCTTTGTGAGATGCAGTCAATACAACTAGTGTTGTGCCTTTTATTAGGTGTAATATATTTTAAAAGCTGGTGTTGCTACTCCGCTGCAAACATAAGATAAAAGCAGCATGTCTTAATTTCCCAGTGTTTGTTTATTGATTTGGAAAGCTCCTATCCAAAGCAGGAGCTCTGATACATGAGCTTAGAGACTAGAACATGCAGCAGTAGCCAACAAACATTTTCTGTGATGTGAGGCAACATCTGACTGAAAAAGCAGATGTGAATCCAGATGGGGCTAAAATGATCAGACAATCACTGGTTGTGTGAAAAAACAGCAGATAATACAGGCTGTAATTTTCACAGCTGATTTTTCTGTGTGCCACAAACATCAAAATGTCGGTATGTGTCTCAGAATACAACAAAGTCTTGGTTCATTTCAGAAAAAGAGAGAAAACAATCAAAACATTCTTTTAGATAAACAAAATCAATTCCCAAAGTCAAAAAGGGACGCTAATATCAATAACCAATAAAACCAGCATAAAGGTGCATTTGCAAAACCACGACACAGTAATAAAGCAGGGGCAAAGCACATAGTGGTCAGTATCTTACTCACCGCCGAGGAACTGGATGCCCCCTGCCACACGTCCAATGGCACGAGAGATGAGCTCAGACACGCAGCAGCCCATGAGCGCTGTGAGTGCCACCAGTAGCAGCAGCCCACAACCCGTCCCTGTCACTACTGTGCATACACGCCACTCCACACTTGGGATGCCCTGGAAGGTGGCATAGCGGCCACATTGCTCCAGCATGACTGTGGCCTGCCTCTGCTCATCCCGTATGGGGTAAGAGCAGCGGCGGAAGGTGCCGAAGGAGACCGGCTTGCCCATCTGTGAGCCTAGCAACCAGTAGGGCATGAAGAAGCCCACACAGGATGCAGCAGCGCTGAGAAGGGAAATCAGAGCCCAGAGGATTCCCACACAGGTTAAACTTGAAGCCATGGCAGGCGAATGTGGTGCAGGTTGGGGGTATGAAATAATAGGGAATTCCCAAAATGTCTTGTGAACAAAATATGGATTCAAACTTTGTATTCCTGTTCCCTTTTTTGGATGAGGATGACGACGTCTATCTCCACACGGTTCTCACCATGTTCCTCCTCTCACTGCATCCTGTTCCCTAAGGACACAATGGAAAAAGACATGGAGTGTAAATAACCAACGTAGGACGTATTAACAGGAAATCTAAGACGTTAGATCAGGTTTTTTCCCTGGACTGAATAACTGAACAACTGCTACGCCCTATTTACCAGACTCTGCAAAAAGACATCTGACAGGTTTCAGCTTGTACAAAATGTGGTTAACATGTCGCAAAAGAAGTCAATGCTTGTGCATCATGGCATATCCAGACTTCACGTCTCTCCTGGAACTGATTTATATTCGTTTTAGTCCATTTATTAGTTGTTAAAGCTATAAAAGGTCTGGCAACCTCATACATTACAGAGTGCTGACAGACTATATTCCAAATGGGATCTTAAGGTCATCAAATGCTTTTATGGTGGATAATTCTCAGGTAAAATACAAGGAAAGTGGTGAAGCAGGCCTTTTGCTGTTATGCTTCAACGGGCTAGTGTTCTTTGCCTACTCAGAAAAGTCCACCACTTTCTGCTGACAGTTTTAAACGTTTCCTTGTTCACTTGGTTCAATTCAGCAGCCTTTTGCCTTTTTTTTATTTGCACTTGTTCTCTGAAGCACTTAAAGCTGCATATATGTGATGGGAAGGTGCTGTGCCAATAAGGCAGAGTATTAGTCTTATTTTAACCTCACTGCTCCAGTCTAGTAACCAGCCTAATCAAGCACACAATGTTCTTCTACATGCAAATTAGAGTGCAGATGTATGCCCCCCAGCACCAAACGCTGCCAGTACCTTTTCTACTTTCTTAAAACATTGTTACAATGTTTGTGAAAAGGTGATGTTCATGTTGTACCAAAGGCTCTTAATAATGAGGTTGTGGCAACATTGTAAGTAATGCTGCCATGTGGTATTATAGTTATTACAGGTGCAAACTCCACTTGGGGTAATTTTCTTTCACATGTGCTCCTTAGCTCTCCACGTGCTGCTGCTGCCACTGTCAAAAACTCAAAAACAACTTTGCAGAGAAGACGTATACAACACCAAACAAAGTTCTGGGCACCAAATCATCCTCTTAATGCACCCCTGTTTGATGGGATGCCAAAATCCAGAGCAACAGCATTGTCAGTGTCCCACTTTACTAATATTTCCAAATTATTTCATTTGAAACTGTGGAGGAACCTCTTAAAGTTCTTCAAGGAACCATCAATAAAAGGACAATGCTCTTAGGGTTCCCTCTCAAACCACAGAACTTCCAAAAGTTCCTCGAGCATCTTGTATTTTTTACAGGATGGGAACTAGAAAGTTGTGTCCTTGGGCTCCATGTTGGCCACATAGGCTCCCACCAGGGTCAGTGAAAGGGAACAGGAGGGGTTATACAGTTCCCATGTGGGTTGTCTACTGCACAGTTGGTCCTAGATGGGTCCCGTGGTAGATTAAAGTGGGTTGTAAAGATGGGGGCCAATTGTGAATGTACAAACATGTACAAAACCACTTAGAGCCTATGTCCACCTGGAACCCAGGTTCCACCTATGTCAGCCCTACATGACTATGCTGGGAGGGAGGGAGTCTCTACAAGTCTACAATATCCTCACGCTCTCCAACCCCAAATAGGGCTACATTGAGACAATGAGGTGACAACCTATTATTTTGATGCCCTCAACCTTGTCTCAACCTGGCTGACCAATCCAGTTCTTCAGAACGTTCTGACAACGTTATCTGACAATAAAGGAGGAATTCTGCCAGGTTTCCAATGCCAGGTTAGGCCAACATTACTTAACGAGGAGGTAGGGTCAGCGTTGTAAGACAGTGCCAGCAGTACCGCCTTTTTGGACAACGTTGTAGCAACGTTGTAGCAACCTTGGAAGAAAGTGGACAACCAATGACAATTACAAATGAAATGCATATATATATATATATTGTTTTTCTAAACATGTTTGTGTATATATTTTTTTATTTATACTATATTTATTATTTTTAATATTTATTTATATATTTTTTTATTTACATATGCAAAATAAGTGAAACGAGAAGCCCCGCCTACAGTCAAGTGCAACAAATCAGCTTCAACAACTAAATTTTAATATTCATGAGATGAAATCAAAACTTACATGATTACAGGGCTGCGTTCAAACTCGGGTTAAAGTCAGCAGCGCCATGCCGCCACAATCCCTAACTTTCCCACGCAGGGGTCCGGAGAGCTTCAGCAAGAGCGACCACCACAGCGCTTTCAGCCCGGACTGCCCGCTCGGGTTCAGCGCGGTGGAGTCCGGTAGAGTCTGCGCTCTCTCTCTCTCTCTCTCTCTGCCCGGAGCTCTGCTCCGCTCCACGCTGAGTGAAGGAGTGAAGGCGTGAAGGCTGGAGTGAGCAAGAGGCAGGCTCTCGCGCAGCTGGGACATCAGTCAAAGGGGCTCCGCCTAAAGGGGCTGGACTAAGGGGCACCACCCCCCCCACACACACGTGACAGTAATCTTATAATAGTCTCATGAGCAGCAGTCTATATACAGATAACTGTCCAATGACCTTCACCACCTGCATGGATCTTATTTAATCTCATTTAAGCCTCCGTTTAAAGTTAAGAATTAAATATTCTCACAATTTAACTCCACTTTACAGGCCAAAGCGCCTTGTGTCTTCTCAACCTGCAAGCAGACTCTGACTGATCAGCAAGAGGGGGCGGTGACATCACAGGCCCCGCCTCCTCTTGCTGATCAGTCAGAGTGGAAAATGAGAAGGGAGGGGCTGTTTGTTCTCTGTCCTTACTCATGCAATGTGCAAATGTCTCAATAAATGTCCTGAGAATGGATAACTCTGGTACATGTATAATAAATGTGTTTTTTATTTTATGTGGACCACTGCCTGGTATTTTGAAGAACGTATTATTGTAAACGTCTTTGTCAATCTAATCATTATGAATAATTCATCAACATTATTGCATTTTCAGCTCAAAAACACTCTGGAGGATCAATGTCAAACAGGATTTCTGAGATATACAGTGTTTTTTTCAGACCATATAAGCTAAAAAATGTTCATCTATGATTAAAACATGGCCAAATTTATACAAATATTTCCATTCTGTTCATATTTACATCTCAAATGAGTAATCTATGATATCCTGATGTCTGGCATGTGTAACTTTCTCATATAAATATTTTTCTACATTTTTGGTGAATAAAACTATATCAGACTATGACAGTATCCCGCAGAATTAGCCTAGGGTTCTAAGAGTTAAGAGCATTTTCACCTTCTCCTTTAAAGTCTCCATTTTGAAGAAGCATTTTAATTGAACAGTGATGACATGTACTTTTGGAATTTTTGTCCACCTCCATAGAGGATATGAAATGAAGCAATCAAGTGATTGAAGGAGTTTAACAAAATATTACCTACATACAGTTGCTGCTTTTTCACAGGTTCAAAAGTAATCGGACAATGAACTCATTAGCCGTTTAATTTCCAGACCTGAACAACCATTATTTCAGGATGTCTCAAAGGTTCTCACAACAATGCCACAACCTCAATAAATAGAGTTGCAATACGATATTACAGGCACATATTGGAAAGTTTGAACTATAGAATTCTATAAACAACAATCCCCATTCAGAGTAGTTTTCTCTTTCACAGCTCCTTACTTCTTTACAATTTCACTTTTAGGAATTATCCTTTCCTACAAGGAATACCTTGTAACAACCTATAGAACATGAAATGTTATGTGCATTTCCATTGCCATTAAGTCTCAACACACCCATGTTTTCTGGGATGCCACACTCCAGAGCATTTTCAACTGCCCACTTTGCTAACATATCCATATGGGCCCTCTATAGGTAGTCCAATTGCTGGGTTTCATGTTGGTCTGACAAGCAGTTTCATGGTCAGCTATGACTCGATCCCCCATAATTTCATGATCGATTGTCTGACCTAAAAGATGTGGAATTGATTCTAAGTAGTGATTTTGTTGTTTTTCCAGTCTTATGTTGGCCTCCTTCACTTTCTTTGTCAGACCACATATTGAGAGTTCTCTTGTAAGGCTTACAAATACTGAAAATGATACACTATCTTTTCATTTTGAGGATAATCAATGCCTTTAAGAAAAAAAGCATGTTCAGCAGCTGTTCAAGAGAACCCGTAAAATGCAGTACAAAGAGGTAGCAAAAACCAAACAAACCTATTAGAGAGATAGCAGAAATTTTAGGAGTGGCCACATCAATAATTTGGTACATTCTTTAAAAAGAAAAATGGTAAGCACAGAAATACTGAAAAACCTCAACGACCACAGATGACAGCTACAATAGATGATTGCAGATTTTTTCCTTGCTGAAGGAAAAACCCTTCACAACATCTAGTCAAGCCAAAAGCACTCACAAGGAAGGAGGTATATCATTGTCTATTGTAGGTGTTTAGTAGGTGTATTATTGTCAAAGTCTACAATCAGGGACAAAAGCCAGACTGGACTGACAAAAAACATCTTAAAAAGCCTGCACGTTTTTTTTCCCTGACTTTTACCATATAGTGTTGTCCTTACATTGTGTCCTCTCAGAGTAATGTACTGTTGGCAAGCTTAAGAGATTGTAGGCAGTAAGCTTTTACCCTTGCCTCCTCTCACCTGCCCCAGGTTGGCTTACTCATGTCTTACCATTAAAAAAATAAGTAATGCATTCCCTGCTGATGTGTGTTTAGCTGTTTGGCAGTCACAGAGTTAGCCAGGTTTGTTATGAGGAAGAATATATTGAAGAGAAATGATAGTAACAGCACAATCATGACCCATCCCCTGTACATTTATTCTCCATTAAAAGGCTGTTCAAAATGCTTGACAGGGGTCAAAAAACAACCTGATCATCTCAAAATGATGTATGGATGCATAGATAGGGTAAGCATTGTAGTTTGTTATGATATGATATGATAAACAGCAAGTATCTGCCCGCAAAGTACAAATCTCAGGTTCAAGGGTTAATTCCATTCCCTTGCTTCTTCATTTAATCAAAGAAACCAATAATTCTGAGTGCCGTTTTTCTTGGTTTAATAAAAAAATGAGATATTTTCCTCATAACAAGCAGCACATTGTTCTCAGAAACTAACCCCAGAGACAGAAATGACTGCTGGCTGAGAACAGGGAGACTCAATGTTAGCTGCACAGCTGAATGACTATGTGCTTATATATATATATATATATATATATATATATATATATATATATATATATATGTATGTATGTATGTGTGTGTGTGTGTGTGTGTGTGTGTGGTTGGTTCTTCATTTCAATCTATATGTAAAACTGTCTACTCTCGCAGGTTATGATAATTTTGGTGTAATATCTATTGTAATATCTATTCACCACACATTTTCCTTAAGACCAACTGTTTAGCAAGCTTCATAGTCATGCAGGGTTGGGCATAATCAGCTCATAATCAGCAGGCCTCACTGCTGAGAAAGATGTGGAGCAGGAGTGCAGGATGTTGATTGAGTGCAGAAGAGTGCTGGTCAATGCAATAGTATTATATAGCACTTAATGTGTATTTGTATTTCTAAGACCATTAAAAAATCTGTTGGAACAGGCTCAGACAAAGCAGACTCATTAGTCTGAGTTACAGCTACTGAGTGTGCCCAGTGTTAATTATGTCCTAATAGTTACCTTAAATGTGTTACAAGCCCTTCAACTAAACCCACGTATATTTGCCTTCCACATTCTGAGTATGAGTATTCATGCATTTATGTATAATTGTTTTACAGTTTCAGGGAACAAATTGTACCCTTGGAACTATAAGGTTCTATCTGCATTTGGAGCAGTTTTGAGATATTGAGACTTAAAGTCTTTATAGTGACACTGACATATGGTTATAAACCTTCAGTTTTCTACAAGGAATCTAAAAGCATACATTTTTAAAACACCTCACATAATGTTAAAAAACGTTGTCACAGAATATCTTCTTCTTCTTTCAGTTGCTCCCTTTAGGGGTCGCCACAGCGGATCATCTGCCACCATCTTGCCCTATCCCCTGAATATGCAATGCAAATATCTCAATCTTTATTTGAAAATGTTGGGGGTGGGCTCTGTATAAAAAGTTATTGCCCCCCTAAGTAATTCAGTCCAAATTCAGAGACATATGAGCTACTATATGTATACTATAGCTAAGATACTTTTCACAGCACTGTCATAAATTTATGTGTTTCAATTTTTAAGCTTGAGGAAAACTATTGCAGACATTTCTGTGCATGGCTTATATCTCTGCTGTGCAATGAAAACCATGTATCTCCATTTTGACCCCTGTAGCTCCTCTGTACTCTGTGTAAATAAATTTGGATGAATAGAGTAATAGAAATGCTCTAAAATTGCTATTATTTTACATTAACTTCCATTCACAGATAATACCAAATATGCCTTCTCCATCAAAATTGCAGTTTCTGAGACACATGTTTATCATTGAACAACAACGATATGCATGTACATGTGCAGGCCCATATCAAAAATAAACTCATAAAACAAGCCAGTAAAAACAATAAATCTTTTCAATCAACTTCAGGACAAACTCTCCATGTTTTCATTTTTTATAATCGCCTTATCCTGACCTCCCTTACCCTCAATTACTATGCCTTTGCGTGGGCCATCTGCCATATTAGAAATGCTGCTGGCACTGATGTTTATCAATTCCCCATCTGAGATAAAGCTCTGTTCTTTACAGTCATCAAGGTATGCCATTCAGCACTGAATGTTGGTCCTAGAACAGACCACAAACAGTGAACAACAGGCCAGAAAGAGGGCAGGCAATCCACAGCTGGACTGATGAGAGGCTAGACACACACTGTTTGTCAAGTGCTGTAGTTAAAGTATGGGGGTGTACGCTGGGGCACTGGAGTTTACTGAAGAGATGCACTGTTGTGAATTAATCAGATGGGCCTTAGAGAGTTATAACCTTGTGTACTCCCTTTATTCTGGATCTAGCTTTTATTCCAGTCACACGCACATGCATATGTATACACACAGGCACAAACACAGATTGTGACATTATTCAGTGTTAAATATTTTCCTTTTCGCTCTTTCAGGGTCAAGCTTCTACCTTCTGGCAGGGGTCAGATTCAGGTCAGTTTCATTAAACAGAGCTAGAACACACCCACAGTGTTCAATATGAATTTGAATTTACAGATTTTCAAGTGCTTGTGTGCAAAATCCATCCATCCATCCATCCATCCATCCATCCATCCATCCATCCATCCATCCATCCATCCATCCGTCCATCCAAAATTGTTACTCAAAATGGTTCTGGAGGCAGCTCTGCCTCTGAGGCAGAACAAAGGCAGTTGGTTCAGACAATAACCAATTAAAATAACCAGTAGGCCATAGCTGTTCCTCAGAGCTTCATATGTGGATGCATTGATGAAATGCTATGTAGCTTCTAAGGCAGAATTTAACAGCTTCTATTGAGTCATTCTTTAGAGCATGTGGGCGTGTCTTTAATTCCATTATGTTAAATGCAGCTTTAATGCTTATGCTCAACAGCTACATTAGTATTCTTGGTTGTTTTCTGTACTAAATTACTTAACTAGTCAAACACAGTTAGACTAGTTAAGTAAGTATGAAACCAGAGCAAAATTTGTCTTAAAAGCAAGCTTTTTGCAGTTTTCTGAGAAACAAACACCCCATAAAAACAAGTTCTTAAAAACAAAAACTCTCCTAGTCTACTAATTGTTTTAATTGGTTGTTCTCTGAACTAACTGTGTTTGTTCTGCCTCAGAGGCAGAGCTGCCTCCAGAATGTTTTTGAGATGTGATTTTGCCCACAAGCTTTTCAAGAGGGTAGGTTAGAGGGCAAATGTGATGCTTAGAAGTGCAGGTGTCAAATGTTTCTGTGTGGACCCTAACCCTAACCGGAAGCCACAGCAGCCCTTCACAGAATGGTTTGAAGCCCATTGTTTGGGGGTAGTGGTGGCTTGGTGGGATGTTGATCACATGGTTTTGGGTTTGATACCTGCATCTGCTAAACTGCTACTGTCTGGCCAGAGCTGGGTGACATATCAATATTATATCGATATCGGGATATAACCAACGTGTGAAATATCGTTTGTATCATATTAAATAACGTTCTGTTTTAAATCTTGCAGAAACCTTTTTTTTTTGCTCCAGCACTCTGCCCCTGTTCTTTGCTCCTCCTTCATATTCTCATGTACATGGGGGCATAAGACTGTAGTAAAAAATAAACAAACAAAGGATTTCATGGGGTGTCCTAATTTTTTCACATCATATGTCACATCATATATAACTGTATATCATCATTCAGCTAAAATATATTTTTTGTGCATATCGCCCAAGCCCATCTCTGACCTATTCAAACGGGGATGTGCAAAGACAGCAATTGTGTTGTACTGTAAAGATATAGTGACAATAAAGGTGCTCTAAAATAAACAATAAAATTTAAAAAAGTAAAATTAAAAGAGCCTTGCTCAAGGGCACTTCAGTTGTGTCCGGCCAGTTCAGGGAATTGAACCCGGCAGCCTTCCATTCACAAGGTTGAGTCCCACTGAGCCACAGCAGCCCCAGTGTGAAGTCATAAAGAAATGTTAGGGCATTTTTAAACATATTCTGTTGTTCTTTCTTTCCTTTTTGTGGATAAAAATGACTTTCAGTGCTGAAGTGTTTTAAATTGGGTATTTTTTTTCTTTCTTATAAATAATTTTGAACGCTTTTATTTGAGCCTTCATCTGTGCTTGTTGGGTGTCTTTTTCATATTTTTGAGAGATACTTTATTAGATATAAAATGGTACACAGTCTGCTCTTCCAGCCCGGAACGCAGTATGAGCAGCAGCGTGTTGCAGTCGGACCGTTTAGCCGCGCTGCCGGTGGATGACGTGGTTTGTTTATAATGGCGGAGACTAAAGCAGAAAGTCCAGCAGACTCTTCAGCCCTGCTCTCAAACAGCACCAATGTCTCCAACCAGACCAGCAACCCTCTGGCCAGGAAGCTCAATAAGATTTTGGAGACCAGGCTGGATAATGATAAAGTGAGTGCGAGTTTTATTCGTAGAGTTTTGAGTGTTAAACCTCTGTGAACCTCAGTGTCAGAGATGATCACACATCATCATCCACACACACACACACACACACACACACACACACACACACACACACACACACACACACACACACACACACACACAGAGTAAACTGAGTGTTTAATCATCACTAAGATCAGCTGAGGTCACACAGAATCTGTCCATTAGTTACCTTTATTAACCTCAGAGAGTACAATAAACACACTCTTAATTCATGGTTCTGGTTGAATGAAGCCGTTTATTACCTTTAAAATGATAATAATATACCCTGGATGTTTTGGCATGATAACACACTCACAATTACAAGCTCTCTCTCTCACACACACACACACACACACACACACACACACACACACACACACACACAATTACAAGCTCACACACACACTCACAATTACAAGCTCATACACACTCACAATTACACACTTACAATTTCACACTCATACACTCTCCCAATCACGCATTCACTCACACACTTGCAATCGCACACTCCCACACAAATGCACACTCACACTCACACACTCACACACTCACACACTCACGCACTCACACTCACGCACTCACACTCACGCACTCACACTCACGCACTCACACTCACGCACTCAAAGTCACACTCACGCACTCACAGTCACACTCACGCACTCACAGTCACACTCACGCACTCACAGTCACACTCATGCATGCTCACACAATCGCTCATGCTCACACACAATCTCACAATTGAAAATTTCTCCTGGTGTTGTAAAGGTGTTGGACAACAAACCAGTAAATTAGTGGTAACTTTATGGAACTTTTCTATGGGTGTTTGGGAATTTGTGGGCGTTTATTGGAATTAATAGGAAGTAATGGATAATTTAAATGAACTGTATGTACATTATCATCATTGTACTATTTTTGTGTATAGCAGAGTTGAAGGCATAACAAATAAAATAATAACTGACATGTTTTTAGCTGCAAGCTAAACTTTATAAATGCTTATTTCTTTCATTGAACAATGAACCTCCTCTGATTTGAGTTTGAGGATTGTGAGGTCTTACCCAAAACACACCATCCAAGATAATTCTCTTCACATCACCTTCGATGCATGCAGTCTGAAAGAGACTCTTTTCCCTCCAGTAGACTTTCATACAAGACATCCCCACCCCATCATGTGTTACTGTACAATTTGTGTGGTTTTTTTTTCCTTTGAGAGATAGATTGCTGGAAGCATTTGTTGTTTGGCTTTGACATATTTCACCACTTCCTTTGCTTGCTTGTATTTTGTGTGCCTTATCTTCAGTTCCTTGATGTTCTTAAGGAGAAGATTGAGTGTTGCAGCACTCAGTTGTTAAATGGGGAATGCTTCCTCTGCCTGTGTCCAGGCAGTTTTCATATTTTGGGTATTGTTGGTTACAACTGCATAAACCTTGTCTGGCCCAAGGACACTGACTACTGATCTGTGTGTTGGTTGTGTTTTGTCTCTATGCCCTTTTAGAACACAGGTTGCTGGTTAGTGACACTGAAATTGATAAATACTTCTGATGTTTGACCATCAATCCAATATAACTGAAATGCAGTCTGCCTCGTGAATGTTGTCTGTGACCTTGGCTTTCACCCTGTTAAACTAAAATAAAGCATGTCTAGTGGGAGAGTGTTGTAAAACCTCTTTCAGTAGACATTTGATGGTAACATCAGGAGTGAGCCAGTTGCATAAATTGCTCTGACAAAACTCTCATCTGCATTCTTCTGGGTTAGTGCATCCACTGAATCAAAAAATGCTTTCATGCAAGAGAGACTGATGAGAATGTGTTTGTGTCTGCTCCTTTTCCACCAACATGGAACAGTTTCCATTTGATTGTTTGCAGTGGGAACCAAAGATTAGTTGGTGCATTGCTGTGGGTGTATCTAGTTGTAGGATTAAAGAGCAATGACATACCATTCGTCTTGCATGGTGTAGTCCTCTACATCTTATCACCAAAAGTTGAACCTTGTTTGAGCCGTGTTTGCTTTTGAGAGCAAAACAAGCATCAGTAATGATGTATTTTGTGATGTATGCTTGATTCTTCTAAAACTGGTATAAACGCGCAGTGGTTCACTGAAAAGCACATATGTTCTCATAAAGCTTGAACAGAACCAATTCAAGAGCAGAGTTCTTTTGGTGGAAAAGAAATTGCCATGCCACTCGTAATTGAGCTCAGGTGCATCTTGTTTCCACTGTTGATCCTTCAAATGTTTGTACAGCTTGATTGTACACCTGTGGTAAATCTAGTTGATTGGAAATTATTTGGAAAGGCAAAAGGCAATGAACCCAATGGTCTCCCAGACAGGGTGCCATGGTTACTCTGTAGAGGGAAGAGAACCTTCCAGGAGGACAACCATCTCTGCAACTCTCCACCAATCAGGCCGTATGGTAGTTTGGCCAGATGGAAGCCACTCCTCAGTAAAAGGCACATGACACCAACAAACAAAATGATCTGATCTGATGAAACAAAGATTGAACTCTTTGGCCTCAGTGCCAAGCATCATGTCTAGAGGAATCCAGGCACTAGCCAATACCATTCCTACAGTGAAGCATGGTGGTGGCAGGATCATGCTGCTGGGATGCGGAAAGAAGTGGGAAGACTAGTCAGGGTTGAGGGAAAGATTGCAGTAATGTACACAGACATCCTTGATGATAACCTGCTCCAGAGCACTCTGGACCTCAGACTGGGGTGAAGCTTTATATTCCAACAGAACAACGACCCTAAGCACACAGACACGATAACAAAGTAGTGGCTTTGGGACAACTATGTAAATATTTTTGAGTGGCCCAGCCAGAGCCCAAACTTGAACCTGATTGAAAATCTCTGGAGATATCTAAAAATAGCTCCCATCCAATCAGATGGAGCTTGAGAAGATCTGCTAAGAAGAATGGGAGACACTTGCTAAACATGTGACAAGTTTGTAGTATCAAACTCAAAGACTTGAGGCTGTAATTGCTGCCAAAAGTGCTTCAACAAAGTACTGAGCAAAGGCTGTGAATACTTATGTACTTTTTTTTTTTTTTTTTTTTTTAAATCAAACATACTTTTCTAGTTGTCATTTGTCTACATTGTGTGTAGAATGTTGAGTAAACATGGATTGAATACATTTTGAATTAACGCTGTAACATAAAATGTGCAAAAAGTGAAGTGCTGTGAATACTTTCTGGATGCCTTGTATACCAATTAGGATAAGTGAATGCTAATTATTACTAATCATTAGGGCTAATCTGTAATTTATAAATGATTAGAAAGCATCCTGGTTAAGTCCTCGTCTGTATCCTATAATCTGAGCTTTGATGGGCGATTAGATGTCCATATCTGCTCTTCTGCTAAATCTGCACAGCACTGCTTCACGTCAACCTGAATTGCTTCTTCATTCATTAGTGACTTCTCAGTTTGATTACTTATTTCACATTATACTAAATCAGTAAGCTTTACCAGCGCACACGCGCGCACACATGCGCACACACACACACACACACACACACGACCATCATGGTCAGTAATCTAAAGAAATCCTGATAATATTGGTTGTTCTCAAACGAGTGCCTTAAAACCAACCTTATTTATTTCACAGTGACTTTCAGTGTTTTAGCAGGACGAGAGCCATACCTGTACCATACAGTTCACCAAACATTTTTTTTACATTGTGCCCAAATTGGTGACCAATGCACAACTAGAAATTTTCCACAATTACGTGAAATTATGTCTTTTTACATTGACTTTTTTTGGAAAGTTAGTAAGGTTTTGTCCTTCTGTAAAATTGCCATTTTGGAGACGTAAAGTACCACTTTGTGGTGATATAAACCAAAACCTTGTGTGATACTCTACAATTACAGTATGTTGTCTGTACTTGCAGGAGATGCTGGAGGCTCTGAAGTCTCTGTCCATGTTCTTCCATGAAAATAGTCTACGCACACGGAGAAACCTGAGGGGTGACATTGAGAAGCGTAGTCTGGCCATCAATGAAGAATTTGTGCGGATATTTAAAGGCGTGAAAGAGGTGAAGTTGTGTTTAAATTTTGGTTAAAAGCATTACCGAGGCGGCGCAACAGGCCATGTCTGTACAAGCCCATCATTTTTCTCTTTTATTTTGTTTCCCTAGGAGCTGGAGAGTATACATGAAGATGTTCAAGCCATGAGCTCCTGTTGTGAAGAAATGACCAGTAGGTTGAAGGTATGTTTTTCTTTTGTCTCGTTACAGAGTTACAGAGCAGGTTTCCCCAGACACAAATCAAGCTAAATAAGATTTTTAGGGCCAGTTTCTCCAGACAAGGATTACACCAAATCCTTGGAGAGGATTAACAAAAATACCTTAAGCAAATAATTCTTAAAAGTGCTTCTTTTTCTTCTTCTGTTTGGATAACTTGTTTTTCTTAAAAAAAAGGAAACGTATCCTCTTAACATTATTGTTGTTTCACACAAGGATTATTATTATTTTTTCTTTTAAAGTAGTACAATACAATACATTTTGATATAAAATATTAAAACGATATAAATAACATTTAGGTCATAAATTATTATTTAAAATGTGTCTAAAGCTTTTGTAAACTGTGAATTTGAACTACTTCTTGATTAAAATTTAATTGAAAGCAAATAATGGTCCACAGACTAAGTGTAATCCCTGTTCAGGAAACCAGCCATCAGTGGTAAAACCCCACTGTTGTTGTGACTTTATCTAAGACTATAAGATTATTCCATGTATGGCAAGCTGACCTATAAAGTTGAAACCTAGTAAACTGATCCCAGTTTTGTTTTGCATTGTGTTGATTGTATTCTGTTCTGTGGCTTCTGTTTATTTCAATAGGCAGCTAAAGAACAAACTCAGGACTTGATTTTAAAAACCAACAAACTACAAGGAGAAAAGTAAGTGGGATTAAAGAAATGTGGTTCAGTAGAATTACTATGTTGTTACAAAAGACTTTCTTGCCATAAACATATATGAACAAGCTGAAAGGGTTTTGCTGCCTGACGGCCTTTATTGTTGAGCTGGTTTCTCCATAGCTGCTTCCATAAATAGCTTGCTTGAACACCTGATAGCATCTTATGAGTTTGTGCGTAGTTGTGGCATGTTTATCTTGTGTAGTGTAGTATTTGCTGTGTACTCTCTGAATGTGCCTGATGGAAAAACAACCATATTGTCTTTGGAGTTTATTCTCGCATTGACATAATGTCAGCCAATCAGTGTCTGTTCATGAGCCACTAGGTTAGACATTGCCTGACCAAAGGTGAGTACAAACAAAATACATCTGTATGAACAGTGTGTAAATTTGTTCTACTAAGTGAAGTGCTCTGTTTTAGAAATGCAGATGTGATCCTGCTGCTATACTAACATGTGAGGATCTAGATTTAATACCCAGCTCTCATTCTGAAGCTAAGTGCTTTCTGTTTACCTTAAAAAGTGTTTGCCACAGGATTTCTTTAAGCATATCAGAGGATAACATCCTGTTCTAATATACTAGAAAGTTTCTGTTCATAAATCACCTTCCAAAGTTTAGGTGCAAGTATCAAAATCTAATGCTCTGCATACTGGGAAAGATTATCTCAGACTGTGATGAGTAAGATATATAGGTTGGCTCAGTTTGCTCTAGTCTTGGCTGTCAGAAGGGTTTGGATAACTGCCACAAGCCACAGTGTTGATCATGTTCTCAATATTGATTTTGAAGTTCTTATTAATGTAACAGATATTCTAATGTGTTATAGACTCAAGATTATTTTCAGATGCTGATAAATGACCTATGAATGCTGAGATGGTAGAGAAATGGGTACCGATAGGTGAGGTTAATGTGCCATTATCAACAGAAAGGGCTGGATGGCGATAAATTAAATCCTCTAACAAATCTTGTGAGCTGTGTGTTTCTACTTGTGAGGTTTAAGAGTAGTTTGAGTGTTTTGTTCAGATGCTCGTCTTCAGTGTAATGATTTCATCAAAAGCTCATTTGAATGTTAGTAGTTAAAAACTTAAGATCCGTGAACAAAATGTTTTCTGATTGTGTACCGGTCACTCTGAAATCTCACCCACCCTCAGTATCAGCACTTCTTCTCTCCCAGCACTTTTAAAAACATGCAGTTTAGGGGTTGATAATGAGTGTGTGGGTAGGGAAGAGTAGAGTGAGTCGGAGATTTTTTTGCTTCGTCACCACGACACCACACTATGTCACCACAGCAATTAGCTCTCTGGTGTCCACCAGAGGAGGATGGGTTCCTCTCTAGAGCATTGTTGTAAAAAGCACTATATAAATAAACTTTGATTTCTATGTAATGGAGGAAAAAATTCCATTATCAAAAAAACAACAATGTTATTAAAAGAGTTGTGGACACAGCAGAACAGAAGTTTCAGCCTTCTGGGGAATTTATCAGCTTAACATGGTTATTTTTTTGGGAAATCACTTTTAACAGAATGAAGGATGTATGTGAAAATGTTTTACACTTTAAAGATGGGTCCTTTAAGAGTCTTCTGGTCTTGTTTTTATGTATCATGAAAAGGATTCCACTGTTGAATCAAATAACCTTTTTCATTATAGCACTTATGTTTTCTGCAGGTTCTTTAAATAAATGAAATCAAACTCATCTTATTTATAAGATGTGGTGCTCTATTTTGGGGTTCCACCATTTTGAAGTGGTCTCAGAAACCATCCCACAATGCACCACAATAGGTAGTTTAGACACAATGAAGACTAGCTAACACGGAATCCCAAAGTTTGCATGCAGAAAGACCAACGTTCAGAATGTTTATGTGGCACAGTCTCTAATGAGCTCCTGCATAATGAGGGATCTGAAATTGTTCACCACAATAGTGCTCGGTATAATGATGTGGATTTTCAGATGTAGGGGAAAGTGAATAGTGTACAGATTGGACACAGCTGCTCTTATTTTATTTAGTATTACATGTGGTTACTTCCCAGATGTAAATACAACTTGCACTTTTAGCTCCTCCTGCTGTACAATGTAAAATGTGCATTTTAAATGAGAGACATGGAAGCATGTTGTCTGACCTCGAGTAGCGTTATAGGATTGCTCAGTGTTCTGCAGCTCTTGTAAGAGGTTTTGTGCAGCTCCACTACAGTGACATGGGGAGAACAGCTTCTCATTACTACACTGGTCTGGAACACAGCTACTGCATGATTATGCACTACAAACTATTATGACAAATATCATGTGTTGAGTCTTTAACCATTGTGATATTCCATTTGTGCCATATCACCCACCCCTCATATTAAGTGCTGCATAATGTTGTTTTAAGTTTGAGTCATAACATTTTATTGTAATATTTACAGAATCTTAAATATCAAACTCCCTAGACGTAAAAAATATGGATGTCCTGATCTGATTGTGTGGATCTGGATCAGGGCTGATCCAGGCATGTTTTAATTGATTGGCATTGGCTGTTTTAGTCCCGATACATTTTTGATTCTTAGTTTGAGCCATGGTGTTCTGAGTGCCACCTGGTTTCATCAAGGCACCATTAATAGATATCGGTCCCATCCACAGCAGCCGTGAGGAGGTTCTCTTCTCAAAGGGTGAATACAACAGTTTTGATGCTTATTTACAGAGGAACATGAAATCATATCTGAAACTGAATTAAACTATTGCTGAGAGTGCAGAACCAGCAGAAAGAGGCTAATGCCTGCATGATCTGGAAAACCCAATAATAGCACATTCACCTCAGTGTATTTATTTCATATCAGTAGTTGACAAATGATGACAATTATCCATCCAGAGTGCGTACTACTCCTGCTACACACACAAACAGATATATGACTGCAGTGTTTTAAAGGCACTGGGAGCTGAAGAGTCAGACTGGATTAGAATTATGTTGAACAATATAAAACAGGCTTTTTAAGAAATGTCACTTGTAAACTAAATGAAGAGTGCAGAATACCTCATTAAATAAACTGTTATTAAATAAAGTGAATTTACTTCACTTTTATCAGTTCATCTTATCCAAACTGTATGGCTGTATTCTTAATACAAACACATATCAGATCATGACTGGTTGATACTCAGCATTAAGGAACTCAAATTGGTGGGCCAAATAACTTGATCAGGACATCCCCACTAAAAAAACCAGAGTCTGAGTTTACTGGCAGTTAGCCTCTGATCTTCTCTTGTATTCTCATTGTATGCATTATTATTGAAATCATATGTAATTACTTTGTTTTATTTGCTCTAGTGTGTGCAAACTGTACACTTGTGTTAGTTATTAATAAACAGTTTCAGGAAATATGCAGATTCAGCTGGATTGCAGATCTCTCCACAGCACAGAAGAGAGGCTTTGATGGCTGTGTTCTATTTCTGTTGTTGGGAGAAACACAAACCAGTGTTGAAACAGAGCTCTCTTGAGAATAATCTCAAAGTTTTCGGTTTCTCGCAGCTTCATCTATCTGACATCGAGTGTTATTTGATGCTGCTTTTGTCCTGTCTTGGTCAAGCATTTTGAGATATCCCCTCTCAGCCATCAGTTCTCTCCCATCTCTTGTTTGTACATGTGAGGAATATAAATGAGTGTCCATATATTCATAGATTAGTCAGAAATTTGACTTTTGATTGGCTCTAATGAATGATTCATAAGCCAGCTCTGGACGTTTCATTCCCATCATACTTCAGTGCAGCATGTGCAATTAATACTCTCATATCTCATGTTTGCAGCTCTTTGTGAACTGATTATGGTCTCCAGAAGATAACAGACAATGCAAACAAAAGGAAGGGAGATAAAAAGGGCTTTTGTGTGGGCGTCTGTTTCAACATGAGCAGCTGAATGGCAAGTTATTAGAAGTTCTCCTCTGGGACCCGAGGACATGAGGACAAGGCACAGACGCAGCGAGTGATGAATTGATGTCCTCAGCCGAGCATTTCCATCACCTTTTGCCACCCACAGATCAGCTTTATGGTCCTTGCTGGTGCCGCACTGTTGTTTATGACCATTGAGAGTCTGCCAATAAAACTCATTTGGGCGGAATTGATTGGAGAGTGGGGGCTGTCGAGGAGGTGACATGAGCATTCAGCAGAATGTCTCACCTCATGATGCACTGCTGTGACAGAGTGTTAAAAATGTCTGAGGCAGAGAAAGATGGATTGAGCAAGAGAGAGAAATACTGAGTCTGTGCAGAGCTTCAGAGGTGACGGCCAGATTTGGACAGACTGGAATGGACTGTCTGAGTTATTTAAAAAAGCAGCACTGAACGTAGGTGAGGTGAGCCGAGTGTTGTGGGCTTGCTGTCTCTGTCTGACCTTGTGGAGCAAATTCTGCAGCTGGCTTGCTGGGCTGAGCCGCAGCCAACAGCTGTGAGGGTCAGCTGTTGAATCAATGCTTGAGTGCTCTGGCTTCAGACATTGAATCTCCAAGTGCCAGAAGACACCTGAGACATGACGGGTGATGCTTGTAGGTGAATACATTTGGCGCCAAAACAGAGTGCGGATCATCTCTCAGCACAATCGACTGATCACCAATTCTGATCAAGGGCAGATCTGGATGCCACTTTCCAGTCATTACTTGGAAATATATCATGCAGGGCTTTTGTTCTCTGCATTGACTCAAGATGAAATGCCCTTTTTATAATCAGCCACATTTAAAATGTTGTTGAACGAGTTCTGAGAGGCTCAGCATGCTGAGGACTTTGAATCCTGGGTCATGCTGCTTTGCCATCAGCGATTGGAGCCTGAGAGAGCACTATTGGCCATGCTGTTTGTGGGTGAGTAGATGACTCTCTCTCTCTCCATGTACCATACAGGAGGACTTGTAGTTCTATAATTACAGACTATAGTCCATCTTTTTCTCTGCATACCTTATCCTCCTTTCACCCGGTTCATCATTGACCAGTTCTCCAAAGGGCAACCACTGAGCAGGTATTATGTTGGTGGTTGGTCATTCTCAGCATTGCATTGACACTGAAATGGTGGTGGTGGTGGTGGTGGTGGTTGCTCTGGGATGAATGGCTCAAGCTGCAGTGCTGTTTGAGTTTTTAACCCCCTCAGTGTCACTGCTGGACCGAGAGTAGTCCACGAGACAGAAATGTCCAGCCAGAAGCGTCCTGTGGACAGCATCCTGTGAGCATTGATGAAGGACTCTAGGATGACCAACATAATCTGTGCAGAAACAGATGAGCTTCTTTCTCTGACTTTACATCTACAAGATGGACCAACTTGGTAGGAGCGTCTAATAGAGTGGACACAGTGTTTAAACTCTCCAGCAGCACTGCTGTGCCTGATCTACTCCTACCAGTTTCTATTGTTCTTCTGAAGGAATTGGCTTCATTATATAAATCATATCTTCAGCTAGTTTATTTTTGTTTTTGCATAAAATAAGCACAATATGAGACTGCTAACACTACAGATACAGCAAACGAAATTCCATGTACATGCACCCCGTAATGGAAATCATGTGTGGCAAAATGATGCATGATTAGGTTTCCCATATTCAGAAGTGAGCATAATCAGTAATTTCTGGTGTAGAAGTTCCTAATAACTGCCGTGTCCTCTACAGAATCCATGTGCTCTATGAATATAGAGTGCATACTCTGGGTCTGCTGGCGTTATCGTTTTTGTCCTACGATTCCTTTGGGAGCAGTTCTCTTTCAGTGATATTTTCATCAGCACCTCCACAATGCACCAAGCCAGATGGGAGTGTTCCTGCCAGTCTGTCTGCTTTGTAACCTTCGCTGACATTTCTTGCCTCAGAGGGGAGATGCTGTGGGAGATGCAGGGCAAGGGCACAGGTTTCTCATTCACTTGGTAGGAGAAAAAGGAGGATCTCGAATATTAACACCTTCTCTGTGAGCTCCCATGATGAAGCACTGTCCCAGCTGACCTTTAGGGGCTTTTTGTGACCGCTCTTGTGTGGGAGTCGAGTTGATTGTATAGACCAGCTTGCTGACCTTTTTATTTCAACTTCTTTGACACTTGCAGCTTATTTCTGAAGCACATGACATGGCATTTTCAGATTGCACTGAAGAAAAAAAAAAAAAAAAAACACTGTGGAGGTGCATGGCACAGGGTGGAGGTGGTGGTGACTGCTTCAGTTGGAACATTCTGGTTTTATTTTTTTCCGCAGCTGTGAAAGTTCAAATGTGCTCGAGTCTGCAGTAATTAGTTGACAGTTTTCATGGTAACAAATCGGGCTGGGCATTGACTGTACTGTACTGTTGTTGTGACAGTTAGTTATTGTTATGCGTATATGTGTACTTTTCTGAGTCGGTCAATACAAAACCACAATTAATCCTGTTTAATTACACGCACTGCAGAGCTGTAATATAAATCATTGTACTGAGTTCTGAACAGTGGAAGTGGACGTTTTAAATGGAGATGGCCTGAGCAGTGTTTTTGGAGTCAGCAAGGTCGGACGATTACTGAGATCAGTTGAGGACGGGACTGATATCATTTAGCTTTTGTAAGGTTGTGTTTGTTCTCTTAAGGTTAAATTAAATTTGTGCTAAAAATAGACTGATAACAATACATAGCTGATCAAACTATAGTTATATCAGTAAAAATTAGGGCTGGGAAATATGGACAAAAAAAATCATATGCCAACACGCACGCACACACGCACGCACAGAACAGGACATTCCATGAAATCTTTTGTATTTAATTATATTTAAAAATGGAATGTCATCCATAATGCCAGATTTCTGTGTAATGCCTGTAATCTGTCCAGTGTGTATGTGAGAATTGGAGCTGTAAGGGGCCTAAAGTAACTGATGTCCAATCTAGTTCTGATCCTTTTGTTTTTACCAGCATGTTCTACCCTTTGGAATTCTCTAGGCAGAGTAAATGTTTTTCTTCGAAGCCTGCAACAGTAGGAATCCATCTCAGAAACCTTAGGTTTTAGTGTTTTGACTGACTCTTGGATGGCATTGAATTGTATATGATGGAAATTTTCAAGTGTCATGATATGATATCTTTTCCGTTCTGCACAGTGCTGGTGATTATGGACATTGTCCATGGTTTTACTGATCTCTGTTGCAGTTTGAAAGAGCCCTTGATGGTAGCCCCCATTTATTTGCATTTTATATACCACAGTCCCTTCCTTTAACTGCACATTCTTATCTCTTGCTTAAAAATAACTTTTCTAATTGTTTCCCATTTTCTGCATTTTATGGGTGTTTCATACTAGATGTGTTTGCTCTCCCATCCAAAAGACAACAAGCTTTTCTGACAAATGACAAATGAGTGCCTCTGCTCGATGAGAACACATCTCGCATGGGCTGTCTGCCTCCTACATCTTCCCCATCACTCAGTGCCGCAGTGTCATTTGTTAGCATTTAGCACCAATGTTTTACAAAAGAACACAAAAGCTTTGGCTTGTGACAAGTGGGGGGGGGGTCCTGAACAAAGACAGCTGAGGACAAGCAAACAGATACCTGATAGCATTCATTGTCTGCTGCTTCTGGCTCTCGCTTCTCAATTGAAAGAAGCTTTCGTTAGGGAGAGATGAGTGTCTCAGCCGCATACACATGCTTGATTATAGGCTTTTGACCTCATGGTACAGAATGTATCCACTGTGAAGCCTCAATATTATTCCAAGATGCCTGGCAAACAGCGGATGTTCCCATTGCTCAATTACCGGCGGATGATTGACTTCAGCTGGCAATGTTACAGAGTCTGTTCTATTGCTTTTCAAACAGTGAAAGGAGGCTCTAGTACCCTGTTGGGCCACCACTAGCTTGGATACAACATAAGATACATTTGGGCATGGAGGCAAACAGGTTCTGTATAGCAACCTTCCGCGCATTTGCCCACAGGTGTTGCAGCTAGGCCTGTAGGTCCTGTGAATTCATATATTGGCAATATTGAGAAATCTGGCAACCAGGCAGGTCATAGAATCATGGGAAACCTTTGCTGTGTGTGGAGGAGCATTATCCTGCTAAAAAATGCCCGTTGGAAGCCCAGTCATGAGAGGTAATACTTGTGGCTGCACAATGTCATGCACACACTGCTGAGCTGTTAGTGTCCCTTGAATCACTAATAATATGGCTGACCAGTTCCCCAGATGATCTCACCAGCAGCTGGGGCAGTGTGTCGCTCCACAGCAAAGGTAGGACTGTTGCCTCGATATTCAAAACTAGACCTTATTGGATTCCAAACAGAACCTGGATTCTACACTAAAGACTATACGGCTCCAGTCCGTAGGATTGAAGGTGATTCGGGCTTGGAAAGAAAAGCCATGAAAGTGGGCAGTTTGTCAAAAATGATCATCCTACTTCTCAAAATAATGCCAAGAGGTACACTACCCAAAAGTAGCCTTTTTATAGGCCAGAAGATGAAGCCTTTTTATGCTGTTTTGTGCCAAGACCCAGTGTCTAATCAGATCACACCTGTAATCATTTACGTATCTATGGTGACCTGCCATTGTAACTTTAAACAAACAAACATGTACTTGTTGTTCCCATATTTAGGCCTATTTGCACGCAGGTATTTAAAAATTACAATAAAATCATTTCATTATAATGTCGCTGCCTGTTGTGTCAAGTGATTCCCACCCCTATTCGAGCATGTTGGTGGTCAGATGAAGGACATTTGAACTTGAAGGTGAACTTGGAAGAATCAGAAGGCCAGGCTTAAAGCACAGGGACTTGCTGTTTACAGAGTGATAACTTTGTTTACAATGAGTGGTCAGAATAATTCATCAGGCTGCGTCTGAGTCCCTTGTTTGATTTTGTGGCCTTCCGTCCAATTGAGGATGCACGAGTGAGCAGATTCACTGAAGCATAGGATAGGAAATGTATTCCTCACCATTCCCAATACATGAAGCTACACTTTCCATTTGTGTGAGCACTTGATGGACAGAACAAGATGAAGTGAAAAGAAGAAGCAGATACTTTAATTACTTGGGGTTTTGTGATTGCGATCGATTGAAGTTGGCGCAGAATCTATTGATCGCTGGCTATGTTTAACACAACCAGATGACCTGAACAGTGAGTGAAAAGACCTCTTTTGTTGGTCAGATGGACAGGTAAGTGAGCATCCTTCAGAACTACTGATGTGTGGCTAACTAATTGCTTTGTGACTGCCAAATTCACAGAACCTCAGTGAAACATCTGTTTATTCCATAGATTGAAATAAATGATTTGAGCCAAATTGAACTGGCTAGAACTCCATGGATTTGTTTTGATTAAGCTGTGTGTCAGTCCTGCTTAGTTATAGTTCCTCTGGTTTGACTTTGCCTTGACTTACCTGCTGTTATTGGAAGGAGACTAGGAAAAAAAAAAAATTACGCCTCTACTAAGACATTCATAATCACTTTTAGAAACCCTAGTAATGTGGATTGAAACCTGAATAAACTCCACCAGAACTTCATTAGGAATACCATAATACTGACAAGGGTCCACTTTTGCTCATAAAACAACTTCAGTCCTTCATGGCTTTGATTCCACAAGATGTTGGAAATATTCCTGTCCATGTTGATGTGATTGCATCCTGCAAATCCTGGGAAGGCCGCTGAAACCATTTTGAGAGTCATTACATTTTTTACAATTATGAATAAATTGCGAATATATGAATTATGAATACATATATGAAATTCTTAGTCATAGTTTTTTTTAATGGAATTTAATTAAAATGCCAGCATTCACAAACCTGCTGTTGTTGCTGTTGCTGTTGCTTTTGTTTATGTAGCTGTTGTTTATGTAGCTGTTTGTTGTTGCTGTTGTAACTATACATTCACATGTACAACATGTTTTGTTGTTTTGTCAGTTTATATGAATTAAATACCCAGATTTAGGGCCTTTAGCTGTAAGCCACATGGGAAACATTTAGAAGGTCAGTATTGAAGGGGTAGTTAGTGTTTCTAAAAATGCTTTGGAAATACTTGTAGCATCTGAAAATAATCCAGCCCCATGCTGTAATTCTATGGACTAAAAGTTATATCCTGATATCCTGAATGGTGATGTCCTTGTTGGGGTTTAGGGGAGCAAAGTCAAAAGAGCTCACAGCAGAGAACGGGAGCAGGAAAAATTTTCAGCAAGATTTAAAAGAACGTTATTTAAAAACCTTATATAAATTATATCTCCTCAGCACATATCTTCCTTTGTTTATACACACACACACACACACACACACACACACACACACACACACACACACACACACACACACACACACACACACACACACACACACACACACACACACACACACACACAGCCCAGCACATCTTGTTGGAAGCCCTCTCTCTGTTAAAGACTTATCTGTGCACCAAGTCATATGAACTAGCCATAAAGCAGCAGGGGATCTGCTCAGTGGTTGTTTGCCTTTATAGCTACAGAGCTTTACTGTGTTTTTATAACAAGTGTATCAGTTTTCAGTCTACAGATCATAAGAGAGAAAAACAAGCATAGTATAACTACCAAACCAATAAGCAAAATATGATCTGCTTTGGAGATGGAAAGGATATTCCTGATGCACATTGGTTTAGGACCACAAACATTCACAATCATAACATTTGGCTCTCCTGCAACGTCTACATGGAAACACAGACTGAACAAAGTGGCTTTCTCTCCGAAATAATGGGTAATAAGGCTATTTTAAACAGCCCAAATGCTGGGCAGCTCATGAATCCCAGCTACACTATATGTTCAAATGTATCTGGACACCCTTTCTAATGAATGCATTAGAAAGCTACTTTAAGATGCACCCATTTCTCACACACATGTGCAGATGCCCAGCTCTGCTTCTTTAGTCCCTGTAGAGAAGTTTTGCCAGTAGAATAGGAGACTGCAGCAGATAAATTCTAATAGCAGTACTTCAAAATCTAGTACAAAACCTTTGCTGGACAACACATACTTAATACCACTGATTTTGGAAAAAGAATGGTCCAAATACTTTTGTCCATACAGCATTGCTTAATTAAAGTCTGCATGGAGCTGATATACCCATCACATCAGTGGAATGACCTTTACCATGTTGGCCCCAGGGAAGTGCAGTTTCACCAGAACATGTCATTTACGTTATGATTTACACCACTGGGTGACATTTACGACCACTTCCTCGCAACACACACACACACACACACACACACACACACACACACACACACACACACACACACCCCCACACACACACAACCTTTCACTGTGGTAAATACCTGCTACTGGAGCATAAAGCTATATAACAACCTGCGTTTATGATATGAAGAAATGAAGGCCTTTCTTGAACAAGTTCAGGAATGCCCAGTGTTTGCCTTCCGGCTCGGAAAGGGTGTCATATACACGCCCTTCACAAAGAAAACACGGGATATGTTTTCAGCAAAAGCCTACATGTCCCACGTCCCCTCGACACCTGAGTGAAATAATAGATCACCACCACATCATAGCTAGTCATCAGGCATTGTGGAGAATTAAAAAGAGGCTGGAGCTGTTATAGCTATTGTACTAAAATGGATTATGCTCGTGGGTTATGGATATTTCACGGAATGCAGTATTGCATGTTAAAGTTTGGATGTATAGAGAACATGAATCTGAAACCAGGGACGTGTGGTGTTAGAAATGTACTCTCCTTTATCATTTCAGTTTAAGGGTGTTGTGTTATGTTGTACCTGCCTTTGTATGTTGGCTGCTGGATGCCATAGAACTATGGTTCTCGAGTTTCTTCAGGCAGGGACCTTTTCCTGCATGAAAAGAAATCCATAGACCCCCCACAGATCCAAATGTTTCAGATTTAACACAAGTCATATTTATTTGATGGGAGTACAAGCTCTCCTCCAGTGATGTGTGACTTTATGTTTTTTAGCAATTCTCTGAAGATTGAGTTATATGGACAAAGTGAAACACCATAATGAAGCCCAGGATACTTCTTTGGGAGGGTAATCAATTTAGTCAGTGATTACAAGAACATCTGAAACACACATAAACACTCTAAGAGCTGCATTGTATGGACAAATTGCTATTATTGTTAATACGACAAATTATTGCTAGTGCAGTATTATGTGGGCGTCTCTCCAGCCTTGTTAAAAATGGATGGTTTTGCTTGGCTGATCTTGTTTGCTGCCAGTGATAATGACTGGGGCTACTATCCCAGCAACTATTTCGAGCACCCGACCGTGCCACTAGCGATACTAAGTGCTTTTTGGGCATCTGCTAAATATATGGTCTAGGAAACTCCTTCCAGAGCAGAGAGGGCAGGTTGGTGATTCGTACTCACCCCAGATGTGAAGATTTGCTGGACTTGGACGGCCATCATTAAGGAGAAATCGAGATGCTGGTTGTTAGTCCAGGTGACCTGGTGCTGCATCGCAAATTTCCACCTTGTCCATGTGATGACAGTTTTTGTAATTTTCTCTCAGGGTAATGGAAATAAATCCATCATGGTGCTTTATTAAAAAAAAATCAAGGTGTTTCACAATGAACGATTAGGAATTGCAGCTCTGCTTTGAGCCTGGAGAACGGAAGAATGGAGGAATGGGGGAATGGAGGAATGGGGGAATGCAGGGACAAACATAATTATAAATCTAAAGATGATTTTTATTATTTGACTGCAAATCAATGACTGCCTGGAAAGTCTGGAACCCATGGACATCACTCAATGCTGAGTTTCCATTTGCTGCTTGTCTGTGGTTCTTTCTGCCTTCAGTTTTGTCTTCATTTGTTGTTCTCATTGTATGTTTTGGGTCATTATACAACTGTACTGTAAAATTACATCTTACTGGTAGAATTAGATTTTTCTGAGCAGAAACTATAACTATATACATGTTAGGATTAATCGTGCTCCTCCGCCATGTTTGACGGGACACAAAGTGATATTCTTTGGATCATCAATCCTTGATTTCCCTCCATATAAAGTTAATCTTATTTCATCTGTCCAATGTTCTTATTCCTCTCTTTTGGTTTTATGAAGGGATGTCTTTACAGTATGTCTGTTCCTTCGAGTGCTGTTAAGACGTTTTCATCAGTACGTTTCTTTTTTTTAAGAGTGTGCCAAACTGTTGACTTGACCCATAGTAACATTTCTGCTCTGTCTCCAATATTTTTTTCAGCCAAACGATTCTTCACTTGCATTGACACCCCTTTTCACCATATATTGTGAGTTCATATGAGCCGCATCCATATGCAATCATCACTTGGAATCAACTCCAGACCAATTATCTTCTTAATCTGTCAAGAACTAATGAGGGAACAAGCCACATCTGGCTTGATGTGCATCAGTCAATTGTACTATTTCTTTTGAGCCTGCGGAAAAGGAGGGGCTATGTCAAACCCCTTGAATTAAAGCTGAAAATCTTCACATCCACCCGACCCCCATGGTAAATTTAAACCTTGGTTTGGCTAAAAAAAGGTCCCAGTTCAGAATGGGCCAACTTGTGTTCATTTGAGCATCGGCCCATGACTGGGTTGCCAAATAACTCTGTTTGGATAGTTTTTAGTTTTGTAATAATTGCTGGATTTTATCATTGCAGGATGTTGTGAATCCCCTAAATTATGGAGAAAGCCCCTAGAAACACTCAAGATCAAGATGGTCAAGCTACTAGAGCATGTATTTAAAGCACTGTGATTTATTAGAGGGCTCATTGCTCATTATTGCCTGTTGTGAAATTGCAGAAACCCATATTGTAATGTTCAGAGAGAGGCATTCTCCTTCCCAACTATATTAAAAGGGTTTATTGTGTGTTGTGATAAGAAATGAGTAAAGCAGCTGACTAAATGCAGGAGGATGAGGTGGAGAGAGTGTTACTTCTATGACTCTGTGCTGAATTGCCTCCCTGAGGAGGCTGCTTGTCAAAGCCACTATTGTTCTCCTGCAGGACAGCTCATACTTACAGATGTGCTGGCCTTGCTATGGAGCCAGAAATGGCCTCCAGCTTGGTTTGTGTGCTACTTTCTCCTGTCATCAACTTTCTTCTCTTCCGTTGTACTTTTCTACTGATATCTTCAGAGATTTCAAGTGAAAGTCAGGAACAAATCGATGCTGCCATCTAGTGTTAACTTTTTTTCCCTGCTGTCTAGTAGTGAGAATGGAAATGCTCATTTTTGTGAAAGCATGAATTTAATGTTTCAAGACAGATATGAAACTGACAGTTACTTGTTAAATATATGTTTTGCTCATCTCTCGGTTTCTTCTTTCTCTCCCTCTCTGCCTTTTTGTTTTCTATCTACCTTCCTCTAGTCATCGCCTGGAAGTGCGAGCACAGGTGGCCCAGGTTTTCCTCTCAAAGTTCCAGCTGTCCAGCGAAGAAATGTCCATCTTGCGCTGCGCTCGTGATGGACCCATAACTGAGGTAACCTTTAAATAACGAGATTTGAAATGAACTGATTGATACACACATAACTAAGCACTGACCCTATTTTCAGCTAAATATAACTTTGATCCCCATCCATGGTTGGGAATCTGGAGCAGACAGGTGGCCCTCCCCATCTCCCATCAGTTGATTAGTGGCAGTCTCAGAAATGTCTCACGTTGTAGTTTTCAGGCTATGGAGTCAGGGGAGGTCAGGAAAGGGGGTAAAAGCTCACTTCCTGGTTGACCCCACCTTCATCTGACCTTCACTCACTTTCACCCTCTGCAAATTGTGCTAATAAAATTAGTGACAGAAACTGAGGGAGGGCATGTGATCTTTGTTTTTTTATCTTTGTTGAACAAAGACATTTGTGTTCAACAGGATCTAGCAGTGAGGAATCTCTAGATTCTAGCCTTGTCTACTAGCTAAGGATATTTTCTGAGTGAACAGCAAAGCACTTGTAAGTCGCTATGGATAAGGGCATCTGCTAAATGCCAATCTGTCAGAAGTGATTGAGGGCGGTTGGGTACGAATGTTGGATGATTTGTTCTGGAGCACAAGTATAATTTATTATAAGCCCGGAGCAGAACACACACAATTATTCTGAATGCTGAAATTCAAATATAAAAATATGTACCAGTTAACAGTGGGGGGGAAATATTCTGGAAACCCCGTTTACAATAATGGACGTGTTAAAAGGTCAGAGTGTGAAAATTGTTTCTCAGTTGAGAAATGGATCCAATCCAGTGTTTATACCAGTCCTGCCACAGAGATCAGCCTTCCAACCTTTTTCCAACTGACCTGATGCCAGTGATTGGCTTTAGCAGCTCTTGATTGGCAGGGTGAGACATGTGAGATCTGGGTTGGTGGTGAAACATCCATGAGGTAGATGATCTGAGCCATCCTTCTCATTCAGATTATGAGACTTGTGTAGCTGTGGTATTGGAGCTGGGCTGGTAGGAAATATTGATATATGTAAGTAGTGTGATATGTTTTGTAATACAGTATTGATTTTCAAACACAGTATTGAATTAATACTAATTAATAGTTTACATGTTAATATTGGTGGCAGACGGTGGTTTATTTTGGGTCGGCACTGTGTAAAATCAAATTCTACTCCCTAAATAGTGGCATACCGAAAAAAAAAAAACACTAAACAAAAATACTTCTTTTCCTTCAATTTGACAAAAATTGTTATACATCACTTTGCATAGAGTATAGCAAAATATGGCAGTATCACAATATTGAGTTGTAACCCCTCTTATTATTCTTATTGGCAGGTTCTTGCTAATACACAGTGGTGCCAGCAGCTGCAATTCTCTACACACCATGTGTACATTTTTTAAAACCCCATGTGGTAGAACAAATGTACTGCCTCCCCACCCCGCCCCCAAATGGACTCATTTAATTAGTTTTACATTTTTAAAAAACTCCACCCAGTTGAAGGAATGTACCATTGCCCCCCTTTCCTATCTGTGCTAATTTATTTATTTTTTGCTATGTCCTCACCCAACCTGAGCAAGTGAAACGGACACTGGTCAAATAAAAAGACCTTCAACTTGGTTTTTTCCATTTCCCTAATAGCCGTTTCTTTAAAATTTACCATGAATATGAACACAGAGATCTGTGTTATACTAAGTTCCCATGTAAAGTACTAGATATAGTCTAAATTCAGCTGAAGCTAATAGTCTTTCTGAATGAGTCAATATAACCTTCTTACTTTGGATCTCTTTGACCTGCAGGATTTCTTTAAAGCTCTGAATCGGGTAAAGCGCATCCATGAGGACGTCAAGGTTTTGCTGAGGACTAACCAGCAAACTGCAGGGTGAGGAAGAATGAGAGGTTGAGAGAAGGAGAGCACAGTATATCATTTCAGCCTTGACATCACAATGTGTGCTTCCACAGTAATTTTACTGATTATTAATATCATGAGTTGGTGGATCATAAGTTTTGGATTGTATTTATTCTAGCAATATAAAATGCAGAACAGCAAAATATTCCAATGTGAGTTTTTATCAGTATCATGCAGCCTTACCTAAGAGATGTCCCTCAGACCTACTACCCACTACTCAAATGTGTCTGCATCGGTGTCCCTTGGTGTCTTTTAATTTAGGCTGGAGATTATGGAGCAAATGGCAGTGTTACAGGAGACCTCGTATGAGCAGCTTTACCGCTGGGCACAAAGTGAGTGTGTACACACACACATTAGAACACATGATATATTTCTAGATTAAGCACAGCTGTTGTGAGGGTGTGATGAGTCATAGGCAAATTCTGATGAACTTTTGCCGTTCTAATTGCTTATTTTTTCCTCTTTTAAAGAGGATTTAATTAGTGTGTGTTTATTTTGTCAAACTGATTTGATTGTCAGGAGGCTTATCTCTGTATCGTTCCGTCTTCTTTCTTTTCGTTTCTAATTTCTCTTTGTTTCTTTCTGTCTTTGTTCCTGTAGGCGAGTGTCGGGGGTTGACTCAAGAGACGTGTGATGTTCCTCCAGTGCTGAGTCAAGCCATGGAGGCTTTGCAGGACCGTCCTGTTCTTTTTAAGTATGCACACACTTGCGTGTGCAAAAAACACACACACACACACTCACACTATTTGAGCCATGTTGTCTTAATACTTAGTGAGAGCAGTAAATCCTGCAAAAATAACAGTCAATAAAAGTTTTTCAACTCTTCACATTTACTTTTCTAACTGTAGTGAATTGTGCTGTATCTACTTATATTCACCACATGGTGTCGCCACCAAATCAGAATAGTTGAATAAATACTCCCTTCACATTTACCTTTCTGTGATCATGGAATGAGAAGCTTTTGTCATTTGAGAATTTATAACATTTAATTATAAATAGTGATGTGTAATTTTTGAGCATTAGAGTAATTGCTAGTATAGCAAGTATTAGTTTACATGTAATAACACAGTTCATCTGTTATTACGTCCCAAAGGACAACTGCAAATTAGCTATTAAATTAAGAAACATTCATATTAATCTCTAATGTCAGTCTAAAATGCAAAGTAGTAAATGATCAATGAAGTAATCGATTTTCCTGACAGTTTATTACTCTGATGTAGAATCTTTATTTTTTTAGAACCATGAAAAAAAATGATTCATACGGTTTGTTTTTCACTGCAATAATCCTGTTGCAGACAGAATTTGCAAATCATATAGTTGTCACTGATTTAGTGCCTTTGTGACAACAATGTATGAAATTCTGGTAGTAAAATCTTCTAGTGACCAAGAGACAAATGACATGAAGCATGGAATGAAAAAAAAAATAGTTGCACCCAGAAGAAATCAATTGATCATCTATCTTGGTGGACACAATGAAGGGAGACACTATGCCATGGCCAGTTGCATCACCAGACCTATTCACAACTAAAAATATGAGGGATGCTATTAGAAACTTCCTTCTGGGTGCATCGATTTTTTGATCATGAGTATATATGTTCGCTTAAAGTTAAACACTAGAGCTGGGCAATGTGGCAATATTTTATCGTATTGGAACACGTTTTAAATGATGAACTTTTGTTTAAATACAAAGAGTGCAGTTCGTCCTGTTTCACCCGGATTTTGAATAAAAATCACTGTTATCGCTGTGGGAGAGGACCTGTACAGCAGTTTTTAAGAATCTACTGCTGCTGGTGCATTTTGTCAGTGACAGAATCTTGCCATGCATATTGTGGATTGTGAAAATAATAGAATGGCCCAACCCTACTAACTGCTACTACCTTTTCTGCCCTAAAGTTCATATTGGTGAAAGAGGAATTCATTGTTACTCTCCATTCTGTAGCAATACTGTTCTATAAGCTCTCCATGTTCAGCATTTGATAGACTTTTTAAGGCTAAACACTACGCGGGGGACATTTTTCGACAGAAAAAGAAGTTGCAGTACAGTGTAATTTTGCTCTTGCATCATAGATCTTCTTAAAAATCTGGTCAGCAGTTAGCTGCAGGAGTTCTATTTCCTCATTGTGCATATCATGAGAATGTTTGAGGGATCTGTAAAGAGATTCTGACATAAAGGCAACCATAACCTAATGGAGCTGCATCTTTTCTAGACATGTGAACAACACGTGGTGGAACACGTATGGTGGAAATGATCGTTTTCAGTGTTTCTGAGACGGTTCAGTTTAGATTTCTGTTTCAGATTTTCTCAGAAACAGTAAAACCAAGCTGTTTCCAGTATTTTGTGTTGGGGTATTGCTATCTCAGTGTTTCCATAGACAGAATGTAAACTTGGCCTTGTGATGGAAGTTATTTCTTACTGCTGTTTCCCTTAGTCACATCATTAGCTGGACTGATTGTGAGATGTGATAGTACAGCACAGAGGTTCAGGTTGCAAGCTTTGTAAAAGAATGCAGTCAGCTGAAGGAATATGGTCTAAAATATTAGAGAAAGGTGTACACATGCGACGTGTCAGTTTAGGAGACTGATTGTTATCCCCAGGTAAACACAGATTTTATCTTTCTCACTCTGACAGTGTTTTGCTGTTTTGTTTCTCTCCCACATTCTGTGCCATGGCCTCTGACTGAGGGAAAGGCTGTGGGACTCCAAGGCCAGGGCAGAGAGAGAGAGAAAGTGTGTTCCTGTCATTTGTGCCAAGCCACTCCACCCCTTTTTCTGCGGCTGCTGTAGTGGCTACTGTTTAGTCTGCTCCGGCTCATTCTCAGCCCGTAGATCAAAACACTGCTGTGCTTCCGCGCTATACCGGGGGCCTCTTGTGTTTTCGTCTGCCTGTGTGACCGAGGCTCTTGCTAACCTCAGGCATTTTTCGCTCACTGATTTCAGAGGTCATGGTTAAGGTCTGGGTGAGAGAGCTTTGTTTTGCACAGGACAAGTTTCTCACAGTAAATAAATGAGCATGTTTTTTTTGGTCTGTGTGCGATAATGTAACATACCAAAACTGACCAGTTGGCAGAGTGCTACTTTGGGTATAAGGCTGTACAGCAAATGTTTGGGCACACTTGTCCAAATTTCTGTTGAGATGTGAATAGAAGATGACCTGATTTATAAAGGTGGAAAGTTAAAGGTGGAACATTTCTGTAATATTTTAAGTTTTTTTTGTTCCTGTGTATGAGATTTTCTACTCATTCTGTCTTCTTCTGCAATATTCTCTGGCTGTGTTGCTCTTTTAAGTTCAGTCCCTAGATTTTCTGTGATGTTTGGCTTAAGGAACTCTTGGATGCCAAGGCAATACATTTAGCTTAGCACCTCTTTAGGTTGTTTTTTGTAGATTTCTGAGGTGAGTTTAGATCATTATCCTGCTGTAGAAACCATCCTTATTTCATCTTCAGCTCTATTACAGATGGGGTATTGTTTTCTTCCAGAATTTTTCTAGAGGTTTTCTTGCTTGAATTAGCTTGACGTTTGCATCCCTCAACCAGTGAAATGTTCCTTGTATCACTGGCTGCTACACAAGCCAAAAGCATGTTCACTTCACCCCTGTGCTCTTTTCATGGAATGCTGCACCCTTTTTAACCAAACATTGCTTTGCTCATTACAGCCAAAAAGTTGAACAAGACATGTTTTCAGGCTTTCTTTTAGATCTTCCTTTAAAAAAAAATGTCTGATTACTCCAGAGTCTGCTAAATCTTGTCCAAACATGGCGAGTGGAGCTGATACCAAAAGGTTTTGGTCTATTGTGGTCTCATCTGATCACATGACCTTTTCCCATTCCTACTCTGGATCATACAGATGGTCATTGGTGAACTTCAAACGGGCCTGGACATGTGCTGGCGTCAGCATGCGGGTGTTGCATGCCCTGCAGGATTTTAATTCATGACGGCGTAGTGTGTTACTAACAGTAATCTTTGAGGCTGTGGTCCCAGCTTTATCAGGTCATTAACAAGGTCCTCCCTTGTAGTTCTGGGCTGATTCCTTTTTTGAATCATCCTTACCCCACAAGGTGAGATCTTGCATGGAGCCTCAGGCTGAGGAAGATTGACAGTCATCTTGTGTTTCTTCCATTTTCTAATAATTGCTCCAGCAGTTGTTGCCTTCTCACCAAGCTGTAAGTCTATTGTCCTGTAGTCCATCCCAGCCTTGTGCAGGTATGAAAAGTTTGTCCCTGGTTTCCATAGACAGCTCTTTGGTCTTGGCCATGGTGGAGAGGTTGGAGTTTATTGATTGAGTGTGTGGACAGGTGTCTTTTATACAGGTAACAAGTTCAAACTGGTGCAATTAATACAGGTAATGAGTACAGAGTAGGAGGCCTTTCTTATGTGAAAAACGAACAGGTCTGTATTTCGGGGGCAAAGACACAAACTTTTACAGCAGATCGGAGGACGAAAATTTGGAATTTAATGTGTTTAATACTGTATGTGCTAACAACCTTTTGTTTAATTAATTGAAAAATCACCAAAAATGTATTGCCACTTAACACTTTTCATCTGCTTCTGTCTCTTTTGACTTTGTTAGATACACACTGGATGAGTTTGGCACTGCCAGACGCAGCGCAGTTGTCCGAGGCTTCATCGATGCACTGACGCGAGGGGGCCCAGGAGGTACCCCAAGGCCAATAGAGATGCATTCTCATGATCCTATGAGGTAAACTGCTGTGCTAAACATTCACATCACTTTAAACCTCTCTTCTATTTCCTCTACTCATGTTTTTGAAAAACACATTGGAAATTTGAAACAATGGACTGGGTGGCTATTTCATCTCTAAAAATAAAACTGTTGTTTCACGGCTAATAGGGGGTCATTTTGAGGGTCTTGCTGTAATTTAGCACTAAAAGCCACTCCATATCTCATTACATTACACATGTAATGATCATCTGTGTACCAGCCCCCTTTTTTTGGCTTTCTGTTCTCTAAACTGTGTTTCCAAAGTGGCAAATCCAATTCTGGCTTCTAAATACATAAAAACACTCCGATTCTCTTTCAGAGAATCCTCAGGCCTCCTTCAGGGAATCTGTTAGTGCAGGGAGTTCAGGGAAAGGGCGGCTATTGAGATCTATGGATTTCTGGATGCTACAAGGGCTCTGCATCCCATTTCTGAGTCTAATGTCTGCGGCCCATCTCTGGAAACCTGGGGAGAGAACATCAGGTTCTCCGTAGAATGTCAATAAAGTGTGAGAAGAGCACTTCTCAGAACTGCATGTGTTCTCACCTCTTTGGCCCCTTTCTGATAAAGAATACAACACTAGTGTAATGATGACCTGCTGTGATGGCCATGTTGTGTAATAAGTAGCCTGTTGTTGTGTTTGAGACACTCATGGCCAAACCAGCACACTCTCACCCCCCCCTTTATTTATTTGAGATTTACAAGCAGTCTGTTTACAGTGTGTACAGTGTCCCAACATGCCATACGTTTGTTCACATCTTGACAAAATGTGGAGTCATACATATGTTTGAATGCTGTTTACTACGTGTGGAAAAAGAATTCTTAGTCTTAACCTAAACAAGAAGTGCCTTTGTAATTTCAGTTAAAATAAAAAACAGCTTTATTAATATAAAATAATGATCAAAATCAGACCTCTGTGTATATTTAAGTCTAGATATGTATTCTGTCTAGGTCTACATATGAAGTGGCCCAAATCTGATTTAAAAAGATGAGAATGAAGTTTGTGTATTTGTGTACATACTTCATTCCCATTTTTGCAAAACACTCACATCAATGTGAATGAAGTCTGAGATATCCATTGTTGAAAATTGCGTATGTGTTTATCATTTTCTTAGGTATGTGGGGGACATGCTGGCATGGCTGCACCAGGCCACAGCCTCAGAGAAGGAGCATCTGGAAGCACTACTCAAACAGGTCACAGTGCAAGGTACAGCCCATCTCCACTGCTCTGCACAGATCTACTACTACAAGCAGGTTATTCACAACCTGCCATTCATATTTAACAAAAAATTGACCTAACAATTTGCATCATGAAATATCAGTATATTTTATTAACAATGACTAAATTGTTCTATATTTTGTTTGTCATGAGAAAAGTATCCTTTATTCAGTTGGAAGGAAATAAAAGTAAAAGAAAAATAAAAAAAAAATGAGCCCTTCATTTAGTGATCTTTACAGATAGTCCATAGAAGTGCAAAAACCTTTGCTGTATGTATCACAACATTAGTACTGGACTTGATCAAGTTTAGACTTTTACTTTCACTTACACCATTTTTTGTTTAGAAGTGTTCTGCAGTTTGCTGCCTCAGTACGTTGGAAAGTACATGCAGTATTTTATTTTGCAGATGTGCTATATATATATATATATACATATATGTGTGTGTGTGTGTGTGTGTGTGTGATTGTACATAGGCATTGAGGAAAGTATGCAGGAAATTGTTGGCCACATAACTGAGGGGGTGTGCAGACCACTGAAGGTGAGAGGAAGTCGATGTGAGAGAAATTTTGAAAGTGCAGTGTTCTTTTCATAACTTACAGTTTGACAAAATCATGTTTTTAGAGATGGTTTTAATCCTATCAAGTCACATTAGATCAGATTGGAGGAATTCACAGCTCGACACTAGTAAACACTAGAACAGGGGTCAGTAACCAATGTTTTAAGAATTGCCAATTTGTCCAATTTCAGCCAAAATCAAACCACCCCACTGAAGATTGGTGTGTAGACGGATTTGATTTAGCAACACCTGACAATAATGAAGCCCAGGCTCCAATCTTTTTCATATAGGAGAGATCACAGTGCTGGAAACTGAAGCTTGAATTACTTCATAAACTTATAAAATCTCTGAATAGTTTTAAACATTTGCTTCAGTAATAATAATTTTTCAGCTTATTCTGGCTACTGCATTTTGAATTTATCAGTATTGAGCAAGCTGATTTTTGGCTTTTTTTTTGTTGAAGGGAGGGATGTCATTCGAAACCACCAAACTGATTTGATCTTTTTGTTGAATTGCAACCAACAAGCTGATTGGTCCCTTATACAGTGGATGAAATAAATATTTGATTTGCTGCTGATTTTGTAAGTTTTCAAAGAATTCAACTGTGAGAGAATCTAAAAAAATCCAGAAAATCACATTGTATGATTTTTAAATAATTATTGTGCATTCAATTGCATGAAATAAGTATTTGAAGCTATTGTAAAACAATAATTGTAAAATATTTGGAACAGAAACATTTGTTTGCAGTTACAGAGTTCAGACGTTTCCTGTACATCTTGACCAAGTTTTCACACAATGCAGCAGGGATTCTGGCCAATTCCTCCATACAGATCTTCTCCAGATTGTTCAGGTTTCGGGGCTGTCACTGGGCAACATAGACTTTCAGATCCCCCCCAAAGATTTTCTTTTGGGTTCGGGTCTGGAGACTGGCTAGGCCACTCCAGGAACTTGCGGAGCCACTCCTTAGTTGCCCTGGCTGTGTGTTTTGGGTCATTGTCATGCTGGAAGATCCAGCTACGACCCATCTTCAAAACTCTGAGGAATGTAGGTTGCTGGCCAAAATTTCATGATACATGGCTCCATCCATCCTCCCTTCAATACGGTGCAGTCTGTGAGAGCCAGAATTCTTGCTGGTTGGTAGGTGATCAAATACAAATTTTTCATGCAATAAAATGCAGATTAATTATTTAAAAATCGTACCGTGTGAATTTTCTGGATTTATTTTTTATTCTGTCTCTCACAGAATAATAAATATTACCTACAATAAAAATAGACCTCTCTGTTCTTTGTAGGTGGGCAAACTTTCAAAATCGACAGTGTATCAAGTACTTATTTTCCCCACTGTAGCATGAAGTTTGAATGACCGCCTCACATTGCTATTAAATGAATCCACCATCATCACTCTCACTCCTGCAAACTTTGCTCCTGTGTGTTCCTCAGGTGCGGATAGAGCAGGTGATAGTAGCAGAGCCGGGTGCTGTACTTCTGTACAAACTCTCCAACCTGCTGAAGTTTTATCACCACACAATCAGGTACAGCAGGCCTGGCCTTTGACGGCTCACTGCCAGGAATTTATGCTACGAATCTCAAACTCTAACAAACGGTCTCACTCTCTGTCTCAGTGGGATCATCGGTACAAGCGTTGCATCTCTGTTGATCACTATTGAGGAGATGCACATCCTCAGTAAAAAGATGTTCTTCAACAGCCTCAGTCTCCACGCGAGTCGGCTTATGGACAAAGTAAGCTTTTTATTTAATGAATTTTATTTCTCCTTTTCATGTTTTGCTACCTCACAATCTGAATATTTTTTGCACGGCACCTGTCACTGACAGAAATAAGAGTTGTGAAATACCATATACTGTACTGCCATAACACTCTTTTTCATGATGGTTATCATACCGTGAAAATCTTATTGTTGCAACCCTGGATTGAAACTTGCAAAAAACGTGCAAAATGCCAAATTAAATACAGTATTTGAATAGTACAGACACTGTTTGATATAACATTTTTGTCAACAGTATTAAAGTATAATGTTTTACTTACCATATACTTACTGATTTTAGCTAACTCTGTTACGTCAAAATTAAAGGTTCGGGCACAACCAATTCTATTTTGTTACTTAAATACACTCACACACACACACACACACACACACACACACACACACACACACACACACACACACACACACACACACACACACACACTTCACAGATTTGAAGAAGTACTATTTGAATTAATAACTTTTTTTATTCAAATAAAGATCTTTCTCTTCATTTAGTTAAATGACTGGTTTGTGTTGTAAATCAGTTTATTGATGTATTTTGTGATTCACAACATTTACATTTATGGCTTTTATTCAGTGCGACTTACAAAAGTTACTCATAATACAAAGGTGGGCCAGATTAGTGTTAGGTGTCTTGCCCAAGACTCATAGTTGCCCAGACAGGGAATTGAACCCCAATTTCCCACATGGTGTGTTGGCTCACCATGCTATCTAGTGAGCCAAATCCAAAGGCCCCTGAGAATTCAGCATTTCATTGCTACAGAAGTCCCATTATATCTTTCTTTTTCTGTTATTGTCAAGGACGTATAACTTGTAAACAACAGGGCCACAAGCCTCTGTGTGTGTGAGTACGCTGGGCTGCAGAACAGCAGCTCCACATGGTTGCCTCTTAAATTACCACCAAAATATCCTCGAACACGACCAGGCTTCTTAGGAAGGCTCTTTCATCGACAGGCGGATCGATTGGAACAACATGTCGGTCTTGCTCTCTGCTCTTCAGAGGGAATTATCACCTTAGCAGCACGTTAATTGAATCAGCTCAGGCTTAGGGGCGTTACATGTCAGCGGCCAACCCTTGGTGCCAGGAACACTGGCCAGGGCTAATGAGCTCCATTAGTGGCTGCAGGGCACTAGAGTGTGCTAGCAGGGATTGAAGGATAAGCTGAGCATGTTTTAGTAAGTATTAAGGAGAGTCAGGTACAGCGTCATACATGGTAGGTATTGGAAATGTGAAGAGTGTATGCGGTGCTTTGTGTTTATAGTGGAGTTTTAGTCACTATACTGCAGTGAGAACTTCTTAGAGGATTTGAAATGCTAACAAAACCTGGGCACAGTTTTCAAAATTTCAACTGAAGTGTCAAACTGTTGTATTATAGATTCTTCTTGGTCACATTCTTACATGCTGTACCAATCCAAACTGCAGAAATGTATGAGCTTCTGTTTCTGACTAGGTGGCTAGCAATGGACAGTGAGTGGACACAGTGTCATACCAGCACAACACATACACCAACACCATGTGTCAGTGTCACTGCAGTGCTCAGAATGATCCACCCCCCCACATAATACCTGCTCTGCGGTGGTCCTGTGAGGTCCTGACAGTTGAAGATTAGGGTTAAAGTATCCAGAGAAACATATGGACTAGGCTGCAGTTATAGAACTACAAAGTGCTGCTGTATGGTAAGACCATTTGAAAAGTGACCGTAGAAACAAGGCGGTGGTCATAATGTTACGGACGATCAGTATATATGGACAAGCATATTGAAAGTATAGGAGCTTCTATTACATCTCAATCTCAAACCATAGGCATTCATCTGAAGTTGGTAAACGTGGGCGATAACAGCTTTTTCTGGAAATGCGACTTTGGATTGTGTCTTTTGGAGGTTTTGCCCATTCATGAAGAAGAGCATTTGTGAGGTCAGACACTGATGATGAACAAGAAATACTGTTTCACAATCACTGTTCTAGTTCATCCCAAAGGTGTTTGATAGAGCTGGGGCTCAGGTCTCTGGGTGAGTTTGGTGTGTAAACATTTGACTGACCCACACAATCATGCTGTATTGGATTTTGCTTTGTGCACTGGGGATTTGGGGTATCTGTATGCTGGAACAGAAAAGGACCTTGCCTAAGCTGTTCACACAAATTGGAAGCATACAATTGGCCAAAGTGTCTAGATAAAGCATTAAGCTCTCTCTTCATTGGAACTAAGGCACTTAGGCCAGTCAGGCAGATAATGTTCTCCTGGCATTCACCAAACCCAGACTCGTCCATCAAGCTTCCAGATAGAGAAGTATTTCCACTTCTCTGGTGGTGTGGGTGTGCTTTACACCACTCTATCCAATGCTTGGCATTGTGCTTAGGGATGTAAGGCACCAATGCCATCAAACTCTCAGCCCAAGTTTTTTTGTATATTGTTAATGTTGATGCCAGAAGAGGTTTGGAGCTCTGCAGTTGTTGAGTCAGAAAAGCATTGGTAACTTTTATATGCGCTTTGGTACTTGGTGACGCCACTGTTACTTGGCCTACTACTTTGTCACTGAGTTGCCGTGGTTCTTAATGCTTCCACTTTTCAATAATAACACTCATAACTGATTGTGGAATGTCTGGGAGTGAAGTAATGTCATGGACTGACCTGTTGCAATGGTGTCGTCCTTTTTCAGTAATCTCTTCATATGCTGGAATTCAGTGAGCTCTTTATATTCCTTCACAAACATTTCTACTAGCAGGCTGCACGATAAACACCCGTGGCAATGGGATGGAATGAAACACCTGATCACTGAAGTGTTGTGTCCCAATACTTTTGTCCATGTAGCATACCTATCAGCACGACCAACTTGACTAAACCGGTCAATCAACATGGTCATGCTAGTCTGGCTGATTGACCAGCTGAATCTAAGTCGAATGAATACCCTACACTGATCAAGAGCCAAGCCAGCTTGCCCAGTTTGAGTTGTACAGTGTGTATTTTTCTTCAGTATGGACTGTATTTGAAGGCCCCAAAGCATTAATGACCACAAAGTTCTGCTCCAATAATAAGAGTTTAGTGTAGTTCTGATTTTTTTTTTCCCTTTTTGTTTCTCTTAAAGGTGGAACTACCTCCTCCAGATCTTGGGCCCACAGCTTCTCTCACTCAGACCCTCTCTCTTCTCAGGGAGGTTCTTGCTTCCCATGACTCCTCTGTACTCCCGCTAGATGCCCGCCAGGCTGACTTTGCTCAGGTGAACATGTTTTTTGGCTGCATTTTTTTTTTTTTTGAACAAACAACTGAAACTAGTTGGACTGTACAGCTCTGTTTTATAAATATCCAGTGTAGAGTGCCCTTCAAAAAAACCACAATTTGAAATATTTAGGGGGTGCGTGAAATGAAACAAATCTCTACATGACAGTTGGAATATTACCAGATCAGAAAACCACTGCAGCCGAGGACAGAAAAAGCTGACGTCTAAAGCTCTAAGACTCTAAATCTGCTCTCCCTGAAATCAACCACCAACAACCTTCAGATTACAGTCGCAATCTACTGTTTACACAAGGTTTCATCTAGAGAATTATAATGGCTGCACCCCAAAATATAAGGCTTTCATCATCCTTCAAAACAACCGGCCAGGTTACAATAGGTTAAACAGTGCAGAGAGTCCACAGACACCGACTGAAGAGGTGACTGTAAACACAACATTATGGAAGGCCAATGTGAGGTGAAAGGAAAAAACAGCTAATGCAGGGCATGCTTCCTTGTCTGTGAAACACGATAGAGGTAATTTTACAAATTAGGCAGCTTCTGGAGCTGCCAAGCTCATCACTGTAGATTACAAAGGTCACTTTCCAGGTACTTAAATTTGTAGCCTTTCTACTTACCAGAAGTGTGCAAATCTGCATTAAGAAGTAAGGCTGTAACCCAAAATGCACTTCCTCAGGCAACAATTGAGGGAAGTTTTGAACTGACCAAGAGATTGTGCCATTTTTATACTGGTGTAAGTAGGTGTTTCACTTGTAAAGGCAAGTGAAGTAAGAAATCCCCTCAGTGTGATCAAAAAAGAAATTTGTCCCAGCACTTACATTTCTATAATACAATACAACTATAATAAATAGAACTTTCCCTGACTTCTCTTGTTCTTCTGTGATTATATTTTTGAGTTAACTGCACAACTAATTGGCTTTTAAGTGTTTCCATGGATTCCAGAGAGTGGCACACACACACACACACACACACACACACACACACACACACACACACATCATTGTGTTGAGACAGACGACACAAAAATATTAAAACCCCTATCCTCTGTGCTCAGGTCTTGTCGTGCATTTTGGACCCCCTGCTGCAACTTTGCACTGTGTCTGCCAGCAACCTGGGCACTGCAGACATGGCTACATACATGGTGAATTCTCTCTACATGATGAAAACAACTCTGGCCTTGTTTGAGTTTACAGATAAGAGGCTGGAGATGCTCGAGTTTCAGGTATTTATTAGCTATGTTCCACCTCCCAGCTACTGCAAATCGGGGTAAGCGTCATGTTGCTGCTCTTGATTTCAGAAGAAATCTTCAGGCTTATGGACATGTAGAGGTTTTTGACACCTTTATATTAACATGCAAGTCATATCAGTATGTTGACAAGTATTGGGACACCTGCTTAGTCGTTGTTTTTCCAAAATCAAGAGCATGTAAGAAGTTCTCCTGCTTGTGTTGGACTGTCTCTATTGTCCAGGGAGCACTTTCTGCCAGATTTTGGAGCATTGTTGTGAGGAACTGACTTTATTCATTATTAAGGTCAGTATGTTGGCTAGTCATAACTCATCACATCCCAAAAGTATTTGGATGGATCACCATCATTCCAGAGAACATGATTTCACTGCTCCAAAGCTCAGTGCTGAGGCCAACTTTTAGATATATCACTGCAGCAAAGAGAGGGAAATGCTCTTGGTTTCAAAAGAACTGTTGAATGAGTAACTGTCTACATGGCTATGGAGGCTGGTTGCACCTCACATTATAATATGTGCTTCATATCTGTGTAGTATCTGGATACACATTGGCCAGATTCCATTTATATAGCTGTGAAGACTCGGGTACTTTTCAGGGAGATTCTCGCAGTCTGCCATTGCCATCAAATGTGACTTTCAAAATAGGACGGTACATGATGCTCTCACATAGTCATTTGACATGTTAAATGAGTGGTAATATTTAATGTTATTGTTATTAGGAGTTAACATTTTCAGTTAACAAGCTCTGTTCTTCTTACTTTGTGAACTGCTGTTATTGTTTGACGCTTCCTTCACGTAAGCTCCTGTAATGAACTCTGTTCTGGCTGTAACTGAGCTGAACTGCAGCGCTTCAAGAGAAAATTTTCTTTATTTTTTTTACTGTTTATATTAGATCGAGGCTCACTTGGACACTCTGATCAACGAGCAGGCGTCCTACGTGCTGACCCGAGCTGGACTTGGCTACATCTACAACTGCGTACAACAGCACAGTGCAGAGCAGGTAGGAGACCTTTACTGCAGATACAGGACCAGCTGTCCTGTTTTGAAAGCTTTAGCATTTTGGCTCAGGCTCTGGGGTTAATTAAAAACCAGCAGTATAGCACAACATGCTTTTAAACCCCAAACGTTGTGACATTTTTCTAAACTGAGATGATATCTGCAGGTTATTTGGAGGAAATAAAATAATATATGTAAAATAAAATGCATTTAAGATTATAAAAAAACACTATGGGCACAACATTACCGAAACTATATTCTTCAGGATGTGACTCCAGCAGTCTGATAGAGTAGGTCAGAGATCAGGTTAATTACCTTCAGAGTAATGATTTCTATCCAGTATGAAGTGTGAATGACATCTTTATGAACCTTTTTGTACATTTTGCATGCAAGTCTTAAAATACACTATTCTGACAAAAGTATTGGGGCACCTACTTATTCATTGTTCCTTCAGGTCAATAGCTGAATGCATTCATTAGAAGGGGTGTCCACAACCATATATGGACATATCTAGCGTGCGCTGATCTGCACTACTGGTCAAACGTTTTAGAATGCCTCAGTTTTCTTCCAGGTGTTTTCAACATTTCATGTATCAGCACTTCAAGTCCAGTGAATACTCTCTCAAATGGTGCAAAGTCCAGTGACCTCAAATGCATTCATCAAAGCAGTGAACTGTCTGGGCTTTTGAGAGTAAAAATGAAAACTGAAATAATGTAAATGATCCCAGGTGGTCTGTAGCAACTGAATTAAATTACGTTTGAAAATTGATGCAAAAAAAATACAATTTGCAAGCCATTTCCCTGCATGAAAGCAGATCTGGAACAGACTATTGCTGCACACCCCACTGCAGTAGTTACACAACACGGTACATCTGGATTGCTCTCATAATGATACTTCACAGATGGAGCATTATAACTCTTAAAAATTGAGCTCTTTCCTTTAGATCAGGTTTTCTCAACCTGTGGGCACCACTTGGCTATGAAGCACTCACTAGTGGTCCTCAGGCCCATCCATAGTGGGCCAGTAATGGCACTTTAAATAATAAAGTCTGTTTGGGGGAAAATGTAACAATCAAGCGATCAGTTTAACAAATATTAATAGAAATGCATTAAAAATTGTGTAAATGTTTTCATGAAGGAAGCTGTTCTTCAGTCCCTAATTCTCATGCTTTCAGTGTCACTTGAGAAATAAAATGCAGAAACCATTGCACGTAAAAAGTTGAATTGTTTTCTTGTGGGCTGCTGGGCTTTCTAGTTATAAACAACTGAGCCATGAGGTGGAAAACGTTGAGAAACCTCTGCTTTAGAGAAATTCCAAATAAAGCCAGAGTATGGTGTTCAGTTTCCTACACCATTCCTACACCTACACTCTTGGAAAGTGGAGAAAAACTGAAGAGTTCTGCTACAGGAAGAGATCTAACACTCAAATCCATGGAAGCATCAGAAGACAAGTTTCTGAGAGTCAAAAGCTTGTATGATGGCTCACATGACTACAGCTTGTAGCTCACTTTAACACTGGAGCAGGTCTTTGTGAAGTCTTGGTAAAATTTGAAAAGCAGGCTTGTGTGGGTTATGCTGCACTGCCAGTGGACTACTGAAAACTGTCCTAAAACTTTTGACCGTTAGTGTATAACACCTATTTGTCTTCTGCACCTGCTTTGAATAAATGTACATGGCCTATATGTAGGCAGTGCACATACTGCTCATTAACACACGGGTAAATGAGAAAGCAGTAATTCATGATTTTGGTGGAACAGAGAACTATATACATTACAGTTTAGTTTTAGATTCATATATTCAGATCTAGATTGAGATTTTAGATTGAGTTTCTAAAATAATCAAACATATTAGCACGTTGTACCTGGGGAAATGATTTTGAGAAAACTGAGTAAAACTGTTCTCCTGCTATATTTAAAGCTGTGTTTACGGCCATTATAATGCTGGTAACAAGTCTGCCGTCCAGCAACCGCATGTCCCAATCACCGATGACTCATTTTTTTTCTTCACTTTTTACAGGAATAGTCTCCTTTTGTTTACATAGGGTCTAAAGAGAGGCTGTTTCCATGGTTACACATTATGGTAAAGCTCTCATCAATAGCTCCATGAGCACAGGTTTTCACTTAAGTTTTTAGACACCAGGAAATGGCCTCAGATTGAAAAGGCCTGGGGGTGTGTGTGTGTGTGTGGGGGGGGGGGGGGGTTTATTATCATCCATATTCTCTCATTTTTCATGCCTCTGATTACATACATCTGTTAAAGCCCACTCGTCCTCTCTCGCTTTAATGTTTTTTGATGTTTAATTCTATAAAGTCTTTATTTAGCTCATGACCCACATTGTGTACAACCTGTATGTTGTAATTGGAGACATTGTGGCGGAGGAAATATTGACCTCACTAATGCTCTTGTAGCTGAAGTCATCATAGTGATGCTCCCAGATGTAGTTAAAAGCTTTGTTGTGAATGGCAGAAAAGGGGACAAACTCTTTAATGACCTTGATTTCAGAAGAAACAAAAAACAAAATAAGCTGGTGTCCCATTACTTTTGTCCTTATTCTATGTTTTCATGGTGTAATTTGTTTGCCAGGTAAGCGGAACTTTTTTTAGATCTGTAAAATCTATTGTGCTGCATTTTCTGGATGTATTCGAGTTCCATTGTGAATATTTGAAGAAACCATTGTGACTCATCTGATTGTATTAATACTCCATCTCTAAGAGTAGCACAATTCATCACCATTTTCACTCCATGTTCACTCTTATCGCAAATGTCAGTAAGCCACTGCATGCCATCTTAAACCCAAGTGGGGTAGCACTGTGGTGAGCTCTGAAAGGTACCTATGACTACTCTCATTTATGTCACACTCTATTATCAAACACATGAATAGACCACTTTAGTGGAGCAGGACTACTGAGTAAGGCAAGTCCTTGTGAGCAAAAGAAAGGAATAGGAGAGATAGAAAGAGAAAGTGGCCTTGGCACTATTTTGCAGTCTGGTCATTCTATTGCCAGTCCTCCCCCATGATAGGCTGCAGGGTGACTAACTGCCTCAAGACACCTGCTGTCCACAAGTGCAGAACACAACTGTCTCGCCTCCTGCTCCACTGCCTTCTCCTTCTGCATTCAGCATTAATTACGACTCCGCTTGTCCTTTAATTAATTTGACTTCATACACTGACCATGATTTTTATTTTTCAAGTCAATTCTCTGTCTTCAAGCACAAGTCATTTTATTACATTTCATTTGCTCTTTTACTGTAGATTGTGGGCTTGCCTACCATAACATTACCATAACATTATCACTACATCCTTCTTTCTACATTTTTCATTTTCATATTTGCATCCTGGAGTCCATCTGTTTCTCTGCGTACTTTGTTGGCAGAGAGTCTCTTGGTCAAGACTCCACAGGACCAGATATTATTTGGGTAGTAGCTTATTCTCAGCACTGCCGTGACACTGACATCAGTTCTGAGATAATGATTAAAGACTGAATTGAAAAGAATTGTCATATATATATATATATATATATATATATATATATATATATATATATATATATATATATATATATATATATATTGAGCTACTTTAAACACCCAGAAACATCAAGCAGAACTTTCGAAACTCTAAAAAAACTCTAAAAAGAAACTCACGCTTTAGTGTATATTTATTAGTGTATATTTATTAGTGTATATTTAGTGTATGTTTAGTGTATGTTTAGTGTATATTTATTAATGTATATTTAGTGTATGTTTAGTGTATATTTATTAGTGTATATTTAGTGTATATTTATTAGTGTATATTTATTAGTGTATATTTATTAGTGTATATTTATTAGTGTATATTTATTAGTGTATATTTAGTGTTTATTTATTAGTGTATATTTAGTGTATGTTTAGTGTATATTTATTAGTGTATATTTAGTGTATATATGGATCAAAATGAATATGCATATTTGGATCAGTGGGTGAATTCACTTATGCATGTACCTAAACCCTTTGAGATGCAGCATACACTAAACCTAAGTGTATTATTTTTTGTGTTTAAGTTGTTCGTCTCTGATTAGTATTTTTGTCTTCTCTTCTTCTCATCTCTACCCCCCAGGGTCCTCTTTCCAACCTTCCCAGCATGGACAGTTCATCTCTTAAAGCAGCTATGGTGAGTCTCACACATTCAAACATTCTTCTATAATTTGCTTTATCTTTCTCTCTGCCGTCAGTCCAACTACAAGTACTCATTTTATGTTTTTGTGGGGTTTTTTTTTTAATACTCAGGTCCAGTTTGATCGTTACCTTTCATCTCCTGACGCCTTTGTGATGCCTCAGCTCAACTTTCTCCTCAGTGCAGCGATCAAGTGAGCCTCTACTGTACACATTATATTAACACAGTGCAGTTATTTCCTATTACACACTACACTTATATACGTTTATGAAGATATATACCTTTATTACGTATATTATACACGTTTATTTGCTTGGGATGCCCCAGGTTTGTGGAATGATTTTTGATAACATCCTTGCCCTCAGCATAATGCGAACTCTTTCAGCTCAGGGACATTTGTGAGGCTTGGAGAATGAAGTGCACATGTCCGGTCATGCAACAGCATTTCAGTAGGTCTTTAGTAGACATTGGCTTAATTTCAGTGTAACCTTATATTCTTTTGAAGATTCTCTGATAAAGATCATCCAAAAGTGACAAATAACCCAAGAACAAATCTAATCTGTAGACCTTTCTTGCTTCTGCTTGGTCACTGTTCATGTTTCAGTCCTCAGAAAAAGTCTAAATAAAAGTGGAATCATGACAGAATAGCACTGTAGATGTTGTTTTAACACCAAGAAGAATATAAAGGCTTGTTTTATGTTCTCCGGGGATCACCTAGAGAACAAAATAATTTTATTTAAATTAATATGTCAGACCACAAACCAAACCATGAAGTCTAAGGAATTCTCTGTAGACCTCTGAGACAGATTGGATCAAAACACAGATCTGGAGAAGGGTACAGAAAAAAATCTTTTCCATTGAAGGTCCCACTGAGCTCAATGACCTCCATCTATTCTAAATGATAGAATTTTGGAACCACCAGGGCTCTCCTTAGACCTGGCCACCTGGCTAAACTGAGTGATCACATTACTACATCTGAGGGAGTTCATAATTCTTCTTTGTATCCAAGATTTCTTAAAGAGAAGATCAGCTCAACTGTCAGGTCATGAAGCTGAAGTAGAGCTGGGTCAAGAATTAAGACGATAATCCAGAGCACACAAGCAAGTTTATCTCTCAGTGGTTTAAAAAAGAAATGTAAAATTTCAGTGACCTAGTCAAAGTTCTGACCTAAACCCATTTGAGATGACGGGGCAGGACCAGTTTATGCTCAAAAGCCTACAAATGTCTGAAGCATGTTCTGCAGAGTAGAGAGGGCCAGTGTTTTTCCATGGCATTGCGAGGATTAGTGACCAACTAGAGTAAGGATTTGATTTGATTGAATTGCTGCTAAAGGGGATGTAACCAGCTTTTGAAAAGAGGAGTATCTGTATTGCATGAGCCTATTAGGTTCTGTTCATATTTTGGTCACATTCAGCATTGGAACAGTAAGTCTTCTTATGATTCCACAATGTTTTATAAACAGAACTTTAAAATGGAGGATTTTAAAGGGAAAGATCGTGTGGTATAAATACTGTACATGAGGAGCTTAATTTGAAAGATTTCTTATCTTAAAAATTGCCAGCTAATCGTTGATGGTATATTAAAGACAAACATTTTAATCCGTTATTATGTACGGCAACCCTGTGTTACATAAACAGGTGTGCACTGCTCATAATTGCCCGTTACTGATCCTGCTGTGCACACAAAATATAGTAGTAAGGAGGACAAGCTGCATGTGTCTTGTTTCTTTTCTTTTTTCCCCCCTCTTCTCTTTTCCTCTACTCACTGCAGGAGTATGCTTTTAGCATGAACATGGTGTTGCTATTTGAAAGACAAAAAGAGAGAGACTGATTCACATTATTACTGGGAAATGTAGCAGAGCTCGAGGAGCACTCAGTGTCCCTCAGGTTAATGTTCTCTATTAATGGAGATGGAATCACGGATGGGCCGGCCACAGCTAATTATCTCCCGGTCCATTTCTCTCGCTCACGCACTCTCACTCACTCACTCACTCACTCACTCACTCACTACCCTCCCACCCCCTGCAACCCACCCCTTCCTAGCTCCAAATCTCTCTCGCCTACACATAACCGCTAAACGTGGCTTGACTCCACATGGGTTTCAGAGAGGGACAAATGGAGGTGGAATGGCTTATTGGAAACCAGGTTTTGCACATTTATATATTACACACTTCAGTGTACGCACTTCATATTTAAACCAAGCTGGACTGTGAAATTGGGCTTGTTTACATGTAGAGATAAATGTTTATGCTTTTCATTTGCCCTTTTGCAGCAAGAACCCACTCTGTCCACTTATGTTTACTGCCACATCTCACTTTCTGTGCAGCTGTAGGTGGCACTGTTGGCCTCTTCTGCTGACGGCTGAACAGTGCCGTTTGGATCTACCGTGTGCTCTTATTGTACCAGCAACTTCAACCACTTCATATAGATAGTTAGCACAGTTGACGTATGATGGATTTCAAAATATCGTGTATCACTTAAAACTACCTTCTGTCTGACAGTGTGACTAGCATCCTTGTATTCTGCATTATTTATTCTGTTGTAATTAATAATTGATCTGCTGTTATGTACTGTCATTTATTAGTACCGTATTGGACAATACAACTATTTTTTTTACATATCTCAGTTTATAATGCACCTGGGTTAAGAGGGTTAAGGGCCAATAATCGTACCTTAGTGGACCTGGATATTGAGCCTACAAACATATATAGCAGGTGTCACAAACCCTGCTCCTGGACAGCTACCTTCCTGTAGATTCAGTCAGTCAGGTTAACCACCTTTAGCAGTATTTCAGTTTGGTTGGCAGTTTGGTTGGCACCTCCCAGCACTGGGGTCTTGGGTACAAGACCCTATCTGGGTGGAGTTTCCATGTTCTCTCCATGTTTCTGTGGGTTTCCTTCAGGAACTTAGGTGTCCTCCCACATTCCAAAACCATGGCTACTCTAAATTGTCCTGGTATGTACAATGCATCCAGAAATTATTCACAGCACTTCAATTTTGTACATGTTATGTAAATATACCCCACAATGACAGTGACATTCACAATGTACATTCACAGCCTTTGCTTAGTACTTTATTGAAGCGCCTTTGGCAGCAATAACAGTCTAAAGTTTTTTTGATTGTGATGCTGCAAGCTTGACACACATGTTTTTGGGATGTTTCTCCCATTCTTCTTTGCAGAACCTCTCAAGCTCCATCAGATTGGATGGGGCGCGTCAGTGCACAGCCATTTTTAGACATCTCCAGACATGTTAAATCGGGGTTCAAGTCAGGCTCTGGCTGGGCAACTCAAAGCCTCTCCTTTGTTATCTTGGCTGTGTGCTTAGGGTTGTTATCCTATTGAAAGGCAAACCTTTGTCTCAGTCTGAGATCCAGAGTGATCCAGAGGTTATGATCAAGAATGTCTCTGTACATCGCTGCAGTCATCTTTCCCTCGACCCTGATTAGTCTCCCAGTTCATGCTGCAGAAAAAACACCCCCAATGCATGTTACTTTCCCAACATGCTTTACTATAGGATTTGTATTGGCTGGGTGATGAGCAGTGCCTGGTTTCCTCAATTTCAAGTTCAATGTTTTTGTTTCTCATGGTCTTTAGGTGCATTTTGGCAAACTCCAGACAGGCTCTCATGCTTTTTATCAAGGAGTGGCTTCAATCTGGCAACTCTGCCATACAGGCCTAATTGGTGGAGTGCTGCAGAAATGATTGTTGTTCTAGACTCCTACCAAGATCACTTAGTTTGGCCAGGCAGCCAACCTTAGGAAGAGTCCTGGTGGTTCCAAACTTTTATTTACAGTTAATGGAGTAACTGCTCACTGGGACCTTCAATGCAGCAGAAGTTTCCTGTACCCTTTACCCAGATCTGTGTCTCGATACAATCTTGTCTCGGAGATCTACAGACAATTCCTTCAACTTCATGGCTTTGTTTGTGCTTGACATGCTACTAGGTGTCTATTTTTCCAAATCATTTCCAATCAACTGAATTTACCACAGGTGTCCAATCAAGCTGTAGAATGTAGAATTTGGATTGAAATAAAGTTCATTTCAAAAACCCATTTTGAAATAAAGCTCAATCATAACTTTGAATACTTTCCAGATGCACTGTATTTAATTTCATTCATGTCACAACAGTGGGCTTACTTAAGCTTAGTTTGCTTAAATGCAATGTAATGCTTATGTGAAGGTTGTCCTAAAAGTGTGAAGATTAAAACAATACATATGTGTTTGTGTATACTTTATACACTGCAAGGTTTCCCACCTACAAAGAATACAGAGGTCTTGAATCTTTATTCTAGGTACACTTTGTGTGCAACACAGAATCTAAAAATAAAATCACATTGTATGATTTTTAAATAATTAAATAGCATTTTATTGCATGAAATAAGAATTATCACCTTCCAACCAGCAAGAATTCTGGCTCTTACAGATGTTAGTTTTTCTTTAAGAAGGACTCTGCACTCATTATCTGTATTAATTGCACATGCTTGAACAATTTACCTGTATAAAATACACCTGTCCACACACTCAATCATACTCCAACCTCTCCACAATGGCCAAGACCAAAACGCTGTCTGTGGGCAGCAGGGACACAATTGTAGATTTGCACAAGGCTGGTATGGGCTACAGCACAATAGGCAAGCAGCTTAATGAAGAACAACTGTTGGTGCAATTATGGAAGAATGGAAGAAACACAAGATGACTGTCAATCTTTATTGGTCTGGGGCTCCATGCACGATCTTGCCTCATGGGGTAAGGATGAAAAAGCCACAACTACACAGGAGGACCTTGTGAATGACCTAAAGAAAGCTGGGACCACAGTCTCAAGGTTTGAAAAAGTAACACACTACACTGCCATGGATTAAAATCCTGCAGGGCAAACAGGGTCCCCCTGCTCACACCAGCACATGTCCAGGCATGTTTGTAGTTCGCAAATGACCATCTGGATGATCCAGAGGAGGCATGGGAGAAGGTCATGTGGTCAGATGAGACCAAAAAACCTTTTGGTATCAGCTCCACTCATCGTGTTTGGAAGAAGAAGAATACAACCCCAAGAATACCATCATGAAGCATTGGTGTGGAAACATCAATCATATTGAAGGGAGAATGGATGGGGCCATTTTGGTGAACAAACGTCCTTCCCTCAGTAAGAGCATAGAAGATGAGTCGTGGCTGGCACATCCAGCATGACATTGACCAGAAACACACACCCAGGGCAAATAAGGAGCGATAAGAAGCATTTCAAGGTCCTGGAGTGGCCTAACCAGTCTCCAGACCTGAACCCAATAGAAAATCGAAATGTGTGCCAAAATCGATGAAATAGATGAAATTAATTATTTGAAAACCATGCAATGTGATTTTCTAGATTTTTTTTCTAGATTCTGTCTCACAATTGAAGTGTACCTACATTAAAAAATTCCAGACCTCTCCATTCTTTGTAAGTGGGAAAACTTGCAAAATCAGCAGTGTATCAAATACTTATTTTCCCCACTGTGTGTGTGTGTGTGTGTGTGTGTGTGTGTGTGTGTGTGTGTGTGTGTGTGTGTGTGTGTGTGTGTGTGTATACGAGAGAGGTTGTTCACTATAAAAGTGCTATGATTTAACATTTAAAACAATAGTAAACTAAACTGAATCAGGACTCATGCGTGTCTCTCTGTTTCTCTCTGTTTCTCTTCCTCAGAGAGCAGATTTTTAAGCAGTCCACAGAGCTCGTGTGCCGTGCATATGGAGAGATGTACACCGCTGTAACCAACCCATCCAGTGGCTATAAAGAGCCTGAGAGTGTGTTACACAGATCCCCTCAGCAGGTACAGACCCTGCTGTCCTGAGCCCACCGAGCGCAGACTCTTTCACACACTGCTGGGTTTGAACCAGCATCATTGACTTTGGTGTGAAGAAGATCAGGTGCCATATACTGGCTGGGGTGCAACATGAGCCAGACAGTCAGAGGTGGACACATGAGGTTTGTGGAGTTTTGCAGCACGGTTGGAGTCAAGAAACTTGTGTGTGTGTGTGTGGTTTTGAGTTTATAAGCCACTATGTCCTCTCCTTCGGCTCCCACACTGGTGTGGGTAAAATTAAAGACTCTATTTGAGGAAGAAAGTATAACTCACACTCTCTAAAAATCTAAAAATATATTTAAATTTATTTTCATGTCTACATGAATTGCGACTGGCAGACATATACACACACTTACAGCTTCACTACTAGGATTGCAGAAATTATATTTTAATAATTATTATCATGATGATGTCCTTTGCTCTACTGGTCTAATTGCTGGCAGTACAGCTTCGAGATTGGTGCCACGGTCAAATTGCATGTATTGTTGATTGTCTAAATTGTATAATTTCACATCTAAACACACTTCTGTTTATTTCACAGCACAAATACTGTTTATTGTGTCATTGAACATATTGGGAATTTTGGAAACGTGGTGTGTTATGGGGCATTTTATAGTTCCTTTTTTTACATTATGTTAAATTCAACAAATAAATAGAACTTACAGTAACTTATTTCTATTTAAATGTTGTTTTTTATTATTCATTTTCCAGTCAGTTCACTGTGCCTGTGACCTACATCCGCATTAACATTGCACTGTATAGGGAGGGATTATTTGGTTTATTGGTGTTAGAAACTCAAACAAATTCAGATACTTCCTCCTCCTCAGTATACATCAGCCGTCGTGTTTAAAGCTCTGTACACAAATGGACTTCAAGTCCATAAAAGCATTGTGCATTGAATAATTTTTGACCACTTGCTTAACAAACAACATGAGAAAATATGTGAAATTCACAGCATTCAGTGGCTCTGAACTATCACTTGCTTATGAGAAAAGGCACTTTGGTCCATGTTTAGCTTGTGTAGTGACCGATGATGTTTACTAAAAAATTACGGGAAACACTTTACAGTGAAGGTACCAATCAACAGTACCAACAGAATCTATAAATGTTAATATTATTAACTAAATAATTAATTGGCACTACTTAAATATTATTAAGCATTACATTAAAGATTTCCGTAATGAACGAACGAATGAATGAAGTTAGGCTTATATAGCACCGTTTTGAGGTATTCAAGGACGCTTTACAATCAGCACCATGCACACTCACACTCACAACACACACCGATGAGAAGCGGCTGCCAGTCCTTCACTTTAGAAGAAACAATGGATGAACAGGTGTAATTCTTCCCAATACAGGATAGGTATGTTTTTATTATAGTTAGAGTAAACTGTGTCAAATGTTTAGTAATGCTTTGTAATAGTGTCCATAATAATTTGAGACATTATTAAACCATTTAGTAATGTTTATTACAGGCATAATTACTGTTAACTAATGTACCCTTATTCTAAAGTATTAACAAAATGCGAGTGCATTGTGGGAGATGTAGTACTCTGAAAATCACACTCCACTTCACATTCCACTTTACGATTTCGAACACTGGATTATGTAAACAGTAGTGCCTGTAAACATAAATTAGGAGCCATTTCAGTCACAGCTTTGAATTTCTTTGAGTTTTTGGATTCAAGTAAATGATTTTGTTTCCAATTCTTGATTGGGATTGCATTTTAATATATTACTGAGGATATTAGCATCATATAACAGTATAGTAGTACGTTGTCCATGGTGTGACTATGACCGTACACTAACTCAATCTGTGGTTGCCTTCCTACCATGTATACACAAATATGAACATGGATGCACATGTGCATACATACTTAGAGCCCAGTCTATTTCTGCTCCATCCTGTAATAAGAAACAGTTCTGCCTTTCTTCTCGTCATTTTTTTTTTTTTCTTTTTCTGAACTGTATTAAAATACACCCAAATCTGCACATGCTGGTGTCTTGCTATTTTCTTCCCCTTCTCCGTCTCTTCTGAAAGAGATAGTTTTGCGGCCACCCTGCCAACGCGTCGACCAATGGCAAACAGGCTGGATGGATTCTCTCAAACAATGGCGCTTTTATGTCAGCGACCTGATCGCTAGTCACGCCATCCTTTAATTGCAGGCAAAATGCCTGCCAGTGCTCATTCATCAACTATATTTAGCAGAACGATGAAAAGCAGTATGATGAAGGGGGGAAAAAGTGCCACATTACTCTCAGGCTAATAATAGATTGTTCTAGTTTATTTGAAACGGCGCAGGACCACGTGTTGAACCCTGGCAGGCATGCAGGGCAGGAGGGTGAGAGAATTTACCAGGTTGAGGAGAGCGCATTGAGACGGCTGCAGAAAACGGCTGTTGAGGACACGCAGGCTCTCATCTGGAGAGTATTTGGAGAAGGTCACATGGCTGCAGTAAATGGGACTCTCCTCACACTGCCTGTGGCCAGTGAGACTGCAGCGAGTTTCACATGCCTTGCATTCAGCTCCAGGCCTTCAGCGCCTTGAAATACAAAGTCAAGCAAAGTACAGAAAATGTGACTGGGTTGCCAAATGTGGTGTTCCTTTACAAAATGGGTCACCCAGTCAAACCTCTATTTTAACCTGCTGGCAGGTTACAGCTGAAGCAGTTCAGCGGTTTTCGTTCTTTATTTCTTACACTATACCCACCCGTTGCTGACACAGATGTGCAAATGCACACACAGCTTGTCTAGCCCCTTGCAGAAAGTATTGCCAATAGAATAGGACTCTCTAGAACCTATTGTCACCATGCCTAATGCCAGACATGGCTGCAGGGGTATAAAGCCCTCAGAATTGAGCTGTGGAGAAGTGGTACATTGGAATGATGGTGCTCCATCCAGAAGAGTTTTGTGTTTGGGGCAAGATGGGGTGGTGAACATCTGACATCCTGACCTTACTGACACTACTGTCACCACATACAAACAGATCCTCACAACAATGGACAGGAATATAGTGGAAAGCTTTCCACTGACAGTAGACACAGTTACTCTTACAGAAGTTTGATCAACTATTTTTAATACATTTGATTTCATTATGAAACAATGAGCATGTCCCTTTATTTTTGTCCATATAGTGTATAACCATACTAAGCTCGATCGTTTAAGCCTATATACAGCCCAACTTGATACTGCACTATAAATTCCTTCCATGTTTTTCTATCCAAGGATGTTCAAGAGGTTAATATAGATCTGCAGACATGCATGACGCTCCTCACATTCACAGATGTCGAAGGAGTTGCTAGAGGTCACTCTGATGTTCATACCTCGAAGTGTTGCATAAGCTGGTCTGGCCCTGACGTTTGGGATGCTGTAAGGGTGTGATGTCATTGCTGGAAATCACCTGCTGAATCTACTGCTGCCAAACCCATATGGTCTTTCAGGTTTGTCACCATACCACTGAGCACATTTAGCACAGCACAGATTGTGGTTTAATTCTGAAAAAGAAATTACTGATGATTACCATTGAGTGATTCAAATTGGAAACAGCTAAAATTCACTGGTTTCCAACTGAATTAAATCCCATTTTGTGGCAGCTTCCAGTGCATGTTTACTGCTTTGTCCATGTGAACTTGCTCCACCTGCATACAGACACTGATGGATCAGTGAGAGGTCAGCATCCCACAAAAATGGGGATTGTGTTTGTAAAAAACAATGGGTTGTAATTGTTAAAAGCAATTTTTGATTCTGGCTTAGGCAGAAAATCAGCATCTCCATTAAGCTTGTCAACAAATGGAAGCAAGAAGTGCTCGAAAATCTCCTTGTAGACACTGTGTTGACTCTGGAATTCATAAAACAGCAGATGACAGGACACCTTAACCAGAACTTCAGGATTTCTGACCCCTCGGATTCTGTGCCTCTCCACTCTTCCTCCATATTCTAGGAACTTGAGTTGAGACTCAATGGACTCTTGAATTGCAAATGAAATGCAAAATTAATTCCATCTGAAAAGAGTACTTTGGTGCCCTGAGCAACAGTCCAGTTCTTCTTCTCCTTAGTCCAGGTAAGGTTTCTGCTTTAGAAGGGGCTTGATATTAGGAAGGCACTGCCATCAGCCTTATACTTCTCCCTGTGAAGTTCTTCCAAATTCTTGAAATGACTTTTCTTGATGGTCATCTCAAGGCTGTGTTCATCCTGTTTGTACACCTTTTCCCACCACATTTTCCCCTTCCAGTCAACTTTCCATTAACATGCTTTGACATAGCACTCTGAGATCAACCCGCAATGGGATTCTGTGTTGATGATTGTCTTCTGGACAGCTGTGAAGGTCTGTGGTCTTTCCAATAATTGTGGTTGCATGTGCCGACATTATTTGTAATTTAGTCAATTATTTTATAAATGTATTTTATTAATTTGAAAAACTGGATTTCTATAATCCATACTGATCAAAAGTAAAATAACATGAAATATTTCACTTTATGTATAATGAACATAAAATATGACAATTTGCATTTTGTACTAAATTATGAAATAAAACATATTTCACAATATCTAATTGTTGCACTTGACAGCATCTCAATCTTTCATGTATTTTTTTAACATTGTATTAGTAACTATATCTCTGACACTTCACAACAGTGTTATGGAACAAAATCTCCTTCACTTTCCTGTGAGGACTTTTATCTTATTTACATAATTTATATGCTCAAACACTAAAGTATTGGTTTTTGAGTACATAAAGCATATCACATCTAAATATTTGCTTTGGAAGCCAATTGAGCTGCTGTTACATAAAGTAAGTTAGCCGAAAATGATACATTGGCATGTTTCCCTTTTCTTGGTATTTTGAGTCAGCAGGTTTTCAGTTCTGTTCTTGGTAAGTTTACAGAAACTTTAAATTATTGACTGTTTTAATCAACTCTACAAATACAGATGTGGCAGATGGAAGTGAGTTTGATCTGCTGTTTGAAAAGTTGATTCAGAACATGTTCATTCACGCTATTGACTTGTCCTTGCACCAAAAAATCAATGATGTTGAGAGAACATATGTCAAACCTAACAGCTATGCCGCTTATTTTTCTAAATGTATAACTACATCTTTCAGATGTTATTTTGTGTTAAAAATATGTTGGTGGTATGTTTTTCGATGATAAATCACAGCATGTCATAAAATGGTTCTCAGAATGCTGGGACACATTTGTCCTAAATCATGCTTTTAGTACATTCAACATGAAGAGACGCATACAAGACCTCCTAAGGCAAAGTATAATACCAAAAGAAAATATTTTTTTCCTGATTTACAACTCTTTCATTTTAAAGTCATTATTTCAGCAGGGGGCACTCACTGGTAGAATGCTAATTCACGCAAATCTCTTGAAGAAACTTCAAAGTTTAGCAATGACTTAGGGTTTCTTTTGTGGCAGCCTGGAGTACGAGTTTAAAGAAATGCTTCATCTGGCAAGATGTAATTGGCTATATTGGTCAGTAAAGAGGTGATCAGGCAGTTCTTTTTGAAATTAAAGGGGGGAGCAGAAAATGTCTAAGAAAATGATACAGAATTATCAACAGCTACTTATATCGGTCTCCTTATCCCCCTATAAATCCGACCTCTCGCAGCCAAGCATGGTCCACAAAGTGCAGTTGATCTGATGTCCATCTACCAGAACTTGCACAGTTCTTAGCAGATCCATTTTCTCTTTATCTTTTTCATATTTTTAATTTTAGTTTTGGAAGTGATGCTGAGACAAGATTAGAAATGAGCAGATCAGAGGGACAGTGAAGGTGGAGCAGTTTGGAGATAAAGCCAGAGAGGCCAGGTTGAGATGGTTTGGACATGTGTTGAGGAGGAATAGTGGATATATTGGACAAAGAATGTTGGAGATGGAGCTGCCGGGCAGAAGGAGAAGAGGAAGACCTTTTGTAAGTCTTTTGTAAGTTGCTCTGGATCAGGGCGTCTGCTAAATGCTGCAAATGTAAATGTAAGACCTCAGAGAAGGTTTATGGATGTAGTGAAGGTGGACATGGAGATGGTTGGTGTAAAAGTAGAGGAGGCAGGGGATATAGGGCAAGATGGAGGCAGATGATCAGCTATGGCGACCCTAAAGGGAGCAGCCTAAAGAAGATGATGATGAATTCCAGTTTTGGACGTGCCTGCTTTTTTCCTCTTGAGTTTTTTTTTTTAACCTTCAAACAGCTTTAATATTGTGTGTTCAGCAAACACAACCACAATCATGGGGTAGACTGCTGACCAGACTGTTTTGCAGAGGACAATCATCATTGCTGTCTGTTCTTAGAGCGCTGTATTAAAGCATTTTAATAGAAAGTTGTCTGGAAGGGGGAAATGTGGTGGGAAAAGGTACACAAGCAACAGGGATGATCACTTCCTTTATTAAGAAAAGAACTTGGGAGGCTGGTGTCGGTGCATCAAGAGCCACCACATACTGCCGTGTCCCGGAAAGGAGCCTTCATAATGTAAAACCCTTCCTAAAGCAGAAACCTCAGAAGCATCTTGCCTGGGCTGAGGAGAAAAAGAACTGGACTGTTGCTCAGTGCTCCAAAGTCGTCTTTTCAGATGAAAAGAGGACTGTGATGCTTTTGGGGGCCATGTCATCTGCTGGTGTTGGTCCACTGTGTTTTATCAAGTCCAGAGTTAATGCAGCATCTACCAAGAGATTCTAGATCTCTTCGTGCATCCATCCGCAACAAGATGCCGATTTCCTTTTTCAGCAGGAACATTGCATCTATTTGAAACATTGTAATAATACTAATAATGTAAATCAGAAGTAAATCAAAAAAGGCTTGAAGTATTTCACGTGTTGTACAGAGGGTGCACAGTTTGCAACCTTCAGGTACCTGCATACATGTTCCACCATGTACTGTCAGCCTAGGGGTTTAAGTGTTTTGCTCCAGGTCTCATAAGAAGGACTCATGTCCAGTTTCTAAAGGTCTCTGCTTTCACATCATTTCCTACAGTGCCATTCAATCAAATGCCCTCCACTTGTACCAGTCAGTTAACCCTCAACGAATCCCACATGAATGACAACTTTTACTGTACTTTTAAGGTCGCCACTCTCCCAATGCATAATGTTGTGGATCTGAACAAAGGTCAGGGTGTTTTTATTCATAGTGTGAAAAGGTCAGAGTGTTGTGGTCGAGTGCATTTGGATCTTTCCGACAGTTCAAACCACATCATTTTCAAATGCCTTGTTGCTCAGCACTGGTTGAACTAAATGACACTGGCTCTTATTTCCGAGGGAAATACATTTATTCCTCTTAGCTCGTTTAATCATAACTTGTAACTGGGGTTGTAAAACAGCCATGTTGCTACAACACCGACATAATTGGCTCATTTGAGGTTTTTCTCAGGGGGGTCATAACATAACTACACATTACTCATCTCTCAATAAAGATTTATACATTCCCCCATCACTGAGCACATTTCCATACTGACCCAGCATGGAGGGGGGGGTTATGCAAAGAGTTACAAGCTATTTGTAACTGCATCATAAACATTTACGACTACTCTGTAATGGGACTCGAGTCATCATGCACTCTATACACTTTGCTGTGTCCAAATGTTTATGGACACCCTTAGAAAGAATGCATTCAGCTACTTTAAGTTGCATCCATCTCTGACACAGATTTGGCAAATGACACCGCTGTAGAGATGTACTGTCAATAGAATAGGACGCTCTGAAGCAGGTAATCATCGTTGTTTTGGCACTGTGTACTGAGTTCAAATCATGTCCAATCAACTGAATTTACCACAGCTATTCTCCAATCAAGTTCAAGCAATGTCAAATTATAAAAACATCCCACAGAAATTGGTCTAGGGTTCATTTGTCTTTATTGTGGTAACATGACTTCTGTATTGTTGTAATCTTGTAATCGTGATGTAACATCACAACAATTTTATCATTTTCTTTATATTTTATCATTTAGTTGTAGAAATGGGTCTGAATGGGTTAAGTGTGTTAAGTTAATTGTTATAAATGTTGGCCCAAAAACAACAACAGACATTTAAAATGAGCTGGTTTTGTCTGAAGCACTAATCACACACCGGCATTTTATAAATGAGGTCACATGTTCACTTACTCACTCACACTGTCCTATGATGAGTCCAGGATATTCAGCATATGCCACTTAGGAATTCTTAAGTTAAAGTGAAGGAACGTTCCACCTCTTCTCAAGCGTGGGCTCTAATATCCACTTATGCGATTTTCATGAAAATGTTTTATTTGTTCAATTTGAGGACAATCATTATAAGAGCAGAGCTGTAAACAGTTTTCCAGTTTAAAACACATTATGAATCTGACAGACTTTTTGTTTGGACCCTCTCAGGAACAAATCTGGGAAACGTCCTGGGTCATTATTGCTGAATGAGATCAGTTCACTCTTCCAAATAAAGGTTCTTCCAATAGTTGTTTTAGAGATGCCATAGAACAATTAACTTTGGTTCCATGAAGTGTGAGTGTGAAGAAACTTCACTTCAAGAGAAGGTGTTTTAGACTAGAGTTTCTCAGTCTGTGGACCGGGGGACCACCAGTGGGTCATGAACCATTCTCTTCTGGTCCACAGTTAGGGGCAGTAGTCCATAGTGGGTTGGTAATGCCACTTTAAATAAAAAAAATTGTGTTTAAACTACTAACGTTATATATACGCATGAATAAAAACGCATGAATTATAGCATTGCATAAGTAATGCTTTGGACAGAATTAAAGATTTGAAGTCCACATTTTGCAACTGCACATGTCGTGTGATGTTAGCAGTGCTTTTTTGTTTTTGTAAGGTACATTTAGGACAGACCTGCTTTTTTAAGCTGTTGTTCAGGCCCTACCTTCTAAATTCAGTGCAAGTACTTTAGAAATAAAAGGCAAAAAAACATTGTACATTAAAATTAAGTTTTGATTTCTTGTGGGCTGTTCTGTTTGGTAGTTATAAACAGGTAGGCTTTGAGGTGGAAAAGGTTGAGAACCCCTGTTTGACCTTTTAAAAGGTTCTTAACAATCCAACATCTCTCTTACAAACATGGTTCTGCATGGAAAATGGCATTGCTTAAAAAACCTCTTGAAGCCTTTACTTTTAAGCGTATTCCATGTGTTTATCTGTAACCAAACTTGGCATGCAGTGTAACAGTTGCTGGAATGTGTCTGAGCCAATGTGCAGTGGAGCTTGAATCCGTGCTTAACCCTGTGTTCACGTACACCCCAGCCATTTAGCACGTGTTGCACGCCCAGCTAGCTGATGTGCAACAGGTGGTCAGGCGCATAAACAGGTGTACAAGGGACCATTAGGGTCACCACTTACACAAACACAGTCAACGCATTCGACTATCCATTCTACCATCCATCCATCCATCCATTCATTCATCTCTCCACCCCATCGCTCTTAGTTAAGTAGTGCGGAAACGTCCTGCGTTCGCCCTTTGACCTACTGAGTGTGATGAGGCGGGTGCAGGTAGGAGGTGGCTGTTTTGCTGATGTCTGTAGTTTCCTATGTTGCAGTGTGGGCCGACATACTGGTCAGTGAAGTGGATCTTAGACACGAGTGAATGGATGACCGATATCTAAGGCTTGGTTTTTTTAGAAGTCTTGAAGCAGAACAATTGTTAGGCGATGTTATGACTTTCAAAACTGTATGAAAATGAACTAAATATCTGGAACATTGAATTATTAGTAAAGCCTAGCCTAAAGCAGGGGTTCCCAAGCTTTCCGAACCTGCAACCCACTTTACTAACTATAAAATGATCCCAGCAGTGCTGGACCAAGGCCAGGATGATCATGAAGGACATTAGGCATCCCAATAACAGACTCTTCTCTCTGCTGCAGTCAGGGAAGTGCATTTGCTCCCTGAAGGTGAACACAGAGACAATGCAAGCCATCCAGACCCATGAATCATTACAGAGACTAGAGTACCCAGATTCTTTAATTCATCCACAGAACACGAACTGGACTTTTCCACTGGAACATTACACACTTTCACTATTCACCATAAGTATCACCTCCTGTTTAACTGCCCTGCATTGTGCTGCACTTTCACTTTTCATATTTTGCATCTGTGTTCATTTGCTCTTGTCTACTTTGTTGTAGATGTTCATTCTTTTCTTTATATTCAGTGTATATAATCCCTGTACATGTTTTTTCATCTTATTTTATTATCTTATTTAATTATAATATAATATATAAAATAAAATAATATATAAAATATTGTTTTTTTAGAATTCTTTGAAATCTGTGTATTCTACCCCTATATCTTGTTTCATGTGAGAAGGCAGTTACTAAAGAATTTCACTGTATGTATGTAACAAATAAAGTTTGACTCACAAGAAAATAAACATTTGATTACCATTTAAAATAAATGGATGCAACAGATTTTCCATTTATTACTTTGTTCAGTATGTTTGTCTCTTTATGCAAAATGATCTATGTCATATGAATCTGTCACAGAAACAAGGATTTTTTTTTTTCTTAGTCAGAGACTCAGTGGCCCGTATATTTTTCACATCTGTCACATCTGTCACATTGTGCTTGTTGAAATCTATTTGCAATCTACAGTATAAGTGGCGATGTTGGGGTTGCCTGCATGTTAATGCCATGGTAGTGATGTTGGATAGTTAACTTAGGTTAATGTTATCCTCTTTGGTTGGTGGAAACCCAACCAGCGGCCACTCCTCCGGAACCCTGAAGAACAGTACTGAAAGGCTGCTGGTGTTGCCCTTTAAAGCAGCTTTATCTAGAACTTAATAGAGTATGTTTTTATGGCATTTTTCAGCGCTGAAGCACTAACTCTCAGGACAGGAAGTTTTAGCTGAAGCAATCAGTGTTGGACTTTAAACGACTGTGCCACATGCTGAAGATGATACTAGACACCTACTTCAGACGCCGGCCTATTTTTTTATTGACGTGTTTCTCACATACTGATATGCGTGTGAGGTGAAGATAGAGACATTCCACTCTGGCCTCTTGGTTTCTCTGCTCTTTCTTTTTCTTAGGAGCTCTTTTTTCTGCTGGAATTCACTACCACAGCCAAATTCTTAGACACCTATTGTGTGGTTAATCTTGGCGCCTGGGTCCCCACTCTCAGCATTAATCCTATCAGAATAAAAGCGGTGGTTACACAACGCTCACACTCCAGCTACTGCCTGCTATGGTTAAGCGGGAAGTAATGAGTCTCTTTCAGAAAAGCTATATCTCATTCCACACTGATGAGTAGAGTTCATGTACAGTACAGTGTGGTAAATGACTTTTAATCTGCAAAACATTCGGCTATAATGACAGATAAAAGTCACCAGTCTTAATAAGGGCCATTTGTGCTGGAACACAAGTGGTAATTTCACTTTTTGACAATTGCAGTAAGTAGATTATAGATGATTATATTATGTGAATCAAATCATAAAGCATGACTACAGGCCAAAATGATTAAAATCTGTTATAAAAAGTCACATGTAAATGAAGTATTTGGTGAGTTGAGGAGTTGGGGTTGAGGTGGGGTGCTGATCATCCAACATCCTCACCTCATTAACACTCTTGTCGCTGCAATCAGATCCTCACAGCAATGTTCTATAATCTAGTAGAAGGCCTTTTCTTCACAGTAAAAACGTTAACTCCAACAAAAGTGGGATATTTAATACCTTTGATTTCAGAAGAAACAAATAATGAAAAAAACAAGTGTCCCAATATATTTGTCCACCAGTTCACCTTCCACCCAGATAGGGACTTGAACCCAAGACCTCAGGGCTGGGAGGCAAATGTGATAATCACCAAGGTGTTCATGCATTTCCCTAGAACAGATAAACATGCCTAATGTCAGGTACGAGCTTGATGGGTATAAAGCCCACCAAGCATTGGGCTGTGGAGCAGTGAAACTGTGTTCTCCGGAATGATGGTGCTCCATCCAGTACTTATGGGGTGAGGTGGGGTGGTGTTTGTCAAACATCCGGACCTCTTGTCACACCAAACACAAGCAGATGCTCAGAGCAATGCTCCAAAATCTAGTTTTGTTTTTACTCCAACAAAAGCAGGATAATCTCTTTGAGATTGCGTTGATTTAGGAAGAAACAAAGAATGAGTGGAGCAGGTATCCACATTTTTGTCCATATATTGCATGTAGTTCCTCAACTAAGATGGGTCTTATGGAAATATTTAAAAATTGAGACATGAAGTTACATAGGTATCACACATGATTATGCAAAGCAGCAGGTTTTTATTTAGATCCAAAAAGGAAGAGAAATTGATTCCTGTTTGTACAGGGGCTGGGAGCTTTGGAATATAGGCAGTGAAGCTGTAAGATTATCTAATGTGATATAAAAACAGAGGGACACTGTGTCCCTGTGACAGTGGAACATGAATAAGGAATGGGCGTTATTGGCCCAGTGGAGCGCAGTTCTTTTTGACTTCACTGTTTGACTATTCATCGTTCTGTCAGAGAGCCAGACGCCCAGCACTGGACCAACTCTAAAGAGCAGTGAAAACACTCTCTGTGTGCTTGACACTATTTCAGTGTAAACATTAGTGTATTAATAGCATGACACTATGTCATGCTTTTGGCAAGTCTAATGCCACGCAATAACATTAGCTTTAAGGTTGGCTTTTATGTTGAGGAGGAATAAACTGACTAGATCTTCATTGAAATAACACACTGGATTTATGAACATACAACTCTGATTTTGTATGTAGTTGTTACTAGTCATCAGATGTAGTGTGACACCTGTGATAGCTGTTATTCTATCAGGCAGGAATCATTCAGTCATGCACATATTTACACTCACCGATGCTCTTTCAGTAATCACGGCCGCTGCACAGTACATCCACTAGTACTGTTTTGAAGGCAAAACAGGTTTCAGGCTTGTAAGTATGCTGACTGTGAATGTGTCATCTTTATTTTTGCTGTTTATCTTGATGCTTTATATGATCTTCATTGTGTGCAGCACTCTGGTCAGCTGGAGTTGTTTAAATCTTAGACATGTATATCCCGTGAATAATGGGCTTAAAAAGCAGGGCTTCAGCCTTTATGAGCTGATTATATCAGTATTTTTCAAGATGACATAATAATGAATTATTATTATTATTATGGCCTCTTATTATGGATTGCGTAAGGGGACTTAAAGGCCATTTGTAGACTGTTATAAACTAATCATTGTAAGACATAATATCGTTGCTGTCATGCAAGGGTAACTTTACAGGACAAGGTGTAAAAAGATTTGATTCCTAGTCATTTCCGAGTGCTTCTATTGGTCTATTCATCATGAAATTTGGACACAATGTAAATGTCGGTGTTTGAAAAATGCATGGTTCAAGATTGAGCTTGTAGAGGTGTAGAGTGAGGAGCAAGCAGGGTAGAAAGCAACTAATCAGAGGCTTTTCTGCCTCAGACATCACCATCATGACCAATGGGAATGTCATCATTTGGAAGGTCACCTCCCACTGCTACACAAATTCTTTCTATTTCATCAAGGCAGGGTTATGGACGCAGCAGAACTGAACTTTTATCACCTGTGGCACAAACGTAGGATTTGGAACAACAAAGAAAATGTTTATCACCTCAATGCTTCATGAAACAAATATCCATCATGTTGTGTTACTGTATTAAATTCATAAAACATGTCACAAACTGCACATTAATACACAAGTATTACTTATATTATTCAGTATGGGGTCCAAATACAATAAAGTCACATGCTTATTTACAACCATTGACAAAAACACAGCACACTGTTAAAAAACTCAGTATGCAATTATGTCTTAAGCAGTTGTGTAAATGACTAGAGGTGTGGTCAGAGTAGACACAGAGTCTTGACACAAGACAGTGTAAAAGTGCTTTTATTGTTGCCCCATAAAAAACCACATACCCAAAACCCAAAACAACCACACACAAGCAAGGGTTTCCCAGGAAGGACTTCACCAATCAAGCATTTATTGGACCAATTTTCGCAACCTCTGAGTGTGCCTCAGAAAATATGCCACAGGATGCCATACAGAACCTGTATGCCTCCATACCCAACTGTATCTCATCTTGTATTTAGGCCAGAAGAGGTCCAACAGGGTAACAGAGTCTCCTTACAATTTTACAGTTTTCCCATTAAACTTATACTTTCACTTTCATATTGTAATCCCTCAATTTCAACAACTTCTCCTTGGTGCATATTTTTTTTTTTGCCAATGACTGTATTCACTTACATAGTTACTAAGTAAAACCTTATTTGACTTATAATGCAGTTGGTATCTCAAACCAAAGCTCCAAACTGACATTTGGAAAAATCTAATAAAGAAAGCAATGTTAAGAACTTGATGTGAACATGACTGAATGATATCATTTCTTCTGATATCCAATCTAGTCCTCCTGAGAGATGACGGAAGGCTGATTCCCAGTGAGCTGACAGGATACTTGGCCGAGCTTTGGTTTGTTACAGTACCGAGCCCACCACTCAAACATTTGGCTTTCAGTTGAAGGCCACATTAGATAACCTTCTGTCTTTAACACGTGATTGCCTTCAGGGTCATCTGTGCCTGTTTTGCCATCTTTTGACCTCAACCCATCAGGAGAAGCACCAAACAGAGGTTTTCTTTTCTGTCTTTCTTTGCAGAGGTTGGAAACTGATTTGTCAAACTAGACATTGGAGACCACTGTTCTTTAGCATGGCTTGAGAACACCCTTATCTTGTTTAGTTGGATATGTCATTGGTGCTTTTGGATGAGAGATAACTTCATAAAAACTCCAGTGTAATATTAAAATCAGGAATACTACAAGATTAACGATAATAATAATAGTAGTGTACTGCCAATAATAACCACAGCTCTGGACTGAAACTTTGCCATCCCCTCTTTGTCTCCTCCCTGCAGGCTCATTTGTTGGGCATGGAATGTTGGCAAGCCCTGCAATAAGCTCTCTTATTCGCTAGAGCGAATCCGAAAGCCCCTTACAGTGCCTCTGAATGCCTGTACAGTACTGCGTGTGTTGGTGATGCCCTATTGTGCAAGCCCTTTTCCTCCCGACCCCATAGAAATGTGTTTGCTTTGCTAGTGTGAACACTTTGTCCAGATTCCTAGAACATAAACAAAAATGGTTACATAATTTCCAAATAGTGCCACTTTAGAACCTTGGCTCCTGCAGGCCGCAGTTGGACGTAATTTCGGTTTCATTGTTTTCTTTCTGCGGCGCTGTTGACGTTATTGTCGTGGAGTATTGATGGCCTCTGATGCAGTTGGAAACCTTATAATATTCAATGCAGGCAACTCCCACGCAAGCAGATTGGTTAGCCAGATTACACCCCTTGTTACACACAACGTGTGACAACACTGCTGGGTGGATTCAGTGTTTTCATTCATGAGTTCATGTCTGGCTCAGTTAACTACAGCTTGGGTGGCAGGGTCATGCCTTTCCTTCCACACCTCATTATAACTCTGTTAAATCCCACACAGCATTAAAACGTGTAGTAGTTTCTTTGGTTGCTAATGTCCCAGTGCGAATAGGTGTATCATGGCATGGACAACTCGTTCAGGAAGCACTTCTATTGTTTTTCTGAAGATCATTATTCATGATCAGGGTTACCTCATCTAACTCAAGAGATATGATCATGATGTCATTTGTCAGGAATGAAATATTTATGGAGTTTATGAAAAGCATCTTGGAAAAGCAGCAGGTTGCAGTTGTAACAGACACTTATACAGATTATTATGGAGCAACTACTTTTGTTTTCCAAAATCAGAGTTTTTCCAAGCTCCAGAGACCCCCAAACTGTCCAGATTTTGTTGTAATAATGGTGAGAGTAAAACTCTGGACTGTCCAGTGTCCCCTGAGGTGCTTTATAGCTTTTATTTTGAATAAGGTAGTAAGAGATGTACAGCTGGAGCATCACTGGAGATTCCTACTGGATAAATGAAAGCTTTAGTGAACGTTCTTCCTTCTTCAACCAATCACCTGCCCCCAACTATCATTAAAACGCTTGTATTCACATGCACATTTGCTGCTTTACAGATGGAGACATTTGCCTTTTCATCCTTCCTTCTCACCACAACCAGTTTGGTCCCGTTGGACATCCAGAGGGCTGGCTCTGCCCCTGCCTTCCATACTCACCAGGATCTGAGAACCCAGACGTTTCGAGACCTGGTCCAACTATGGGTCTAATGGCAAGTACTTTAACCCATCATTATTAACCTTTAAATTGTACACCTTTGGTCAGAATGCAATGTTCCTGCCTAATCCTCAGAGTCTTCTTCCCCCTTTTTTAGAGGAAGACTAGTCTATTTAACATCATCAAAAAATCCATATGTAAAATATGTATGTAAATATGTAGAAATGGCTCACAAGCTTATTCAAATACAGAGCCTTTAGACGGGAACCTGATTAGACCTGCTGATTCAGACCTGTTAGTCTAATCTTTCTAATCCACTCGTCGTCTGGGTTTAGTAACACAATTTACAAGATCTCAAGCCTTAAATACCCTGCATGCACAAAATAATTGGGGCACCTGTGATAAATATTTGTCCTGCTTTTGTTAAAATTTGTCTCTACTCTCCAAGGAAGGTATTCTACTTGATACTGAAACATTGCTGTGAAGATTTGATTGCATTCAGCCAGTGTACATTGCATTTACATTACATGCTCTAGGTGCAAATTGGGTTTTGACTGTTGCCATGAAGTACGGAGGGGCTGGTCCATTTTTTAGCTTTGATGATTACCTTCAAGGTTTTGAATCTGACGTTGAGCGACAGGAAGCCAGTGAAGAGAATGAAGCAGAGGAGTTCCACGGCTGAACTTGGGAACATTGAAGACAAGCCATGCCACCCCATTCTGGATCAGTTGCAAGGGACTGATGTTATGCACAGGAAGAGCAGCCAGCAGGGAGTTGCAGTAGCTAAGACTTGAAATGACATGAAATGACAATGAGAGTGAATGAGCACCTGAGTGAGAAATAAAAAGTCCAATTCTCTGGAGAAATCTGCATGATTGAGTCATGGTTAAGATGTTGGATGATCTCCTCCTCAACTCATCGCAGAAGTATTGCATGTAGCAATGAGTAATGGAATGATAATGGAAATGAACATTTCCACTGATCCACAGCTCAATACAGGCGAGATTATAACCTCTAGACTTCACATGGCATTAGGGTTGGTGTTTACAGGTTCATGGTTCCTACTGTGCAGAAAATGCTTAACTACAGGGACTAGACAAGCTGTGTGTGCATTTGCACAGCTGTGCCAGCAATGGGTGCTGAATGCATTCATAAGAAGGCATGTCCACAAACACCTGGACATATAGTGTATATTCATTCTAGGTTTTGTTTGAACTGGTCACTGTTTTCTGCCCTCACCTTCCACCTCCATGCTATGCCTTCCCGAATCTGCCCACTTTGAAATGGGCTGGTCCTTCTGGTCCTGCTTGAATGTCTTTCTGATGGGTCCATCTCTCCTCCTTTCACTACACACAACATTTGAACCAAGGTTATCATTTGACTTGCAGTTTTCAATGGTACATTGATATTTTATATATAATACATTCCTTGTACACGTTATATCATCTCATTATGCCCATGCATCATGTTAAAAAGGAATTTGATGGAACATATTTGATACAGCACACCTGCAGGCTATTGTCTTGCCTTTTGCTTCCACAAGCAGACAATAATCTAATTGCTCCAGCCTGCCTCTCTCAGGTGTCAGGCAGAGATAACACCCACCCACTATAATCCACAATCTGTTGGTTGTTTGCCTGCTTTGACCACAGCTCTACTAATTTGATCCCTTCCGTCAATTACTGTGCTGATCACGTGGGACCTGCAGGCAAACCCACCTCGTACAGGCCTGTGCTCTCAGTAATGTTATTTTAATGTCATTTGGCTAAAATAGTTGTCTCATCTCATAAACCTAAAATAAGCTTATCTGAACACTTGATAGCTAGCTTTGTCAGCTGTAATTTGCTCTAAATTCATATTGTAGACGGGTATTTTTATTCTATAACTACTTACTATTCCCCTCTTGATAATAAGACTCACCTTTATCACTGACATCCTGTCACAGCTCCAACAGTTTCCAAAATTATGAAAATGGAAATTTATTTGATAAGGTATGCACTTCTTTACAGGAAACCTATCACTGATTTAAAAGACTATATGGCAAAGTTGAAGTCATGAAATACAGTCTAGAACTGAGTTTAAAAAATCTGTACCTCATATGACCTCGTATGTCATTACATTTTGGAAGCAATTTTTCAGCACAGATGATAAACAATACTTGGTTCTTGTGGTCAGTGGCTCTCAATGTCAGAAAGCAGACAAGGCCTGCATATTGTGATCAGGTAGATAAATAAACTATGAATTAAATCAGACCTTAATAGTATCTTAACACTATGATCTGTTTGCTTTTTCGCTTTTGAGCAAAGATGGTGCAGTTGGGTATGCAGATCCTACATCATATATCCTAGATCCTATAAAGCAATTGAAGTTCTCACCACAATGCCTCCCTACTCGAACCTGACCATTGTTGTATCGCAAACACAACCTGGATTTGTCATTAAAGATGATACAGTTCCAGTCCTCTTCGCTGTGTGTTCATGGCCTCACATGACCACTGCTCCCAACACCTTCTAACAGCTTGGCCAGGAAGGCCTAGATGGTGGCCAGTTTGTGGAAATGACCATCCTTCTTCTCTCAGTACTTTAGTGAGAGTTCAATGAGGAGACACAACTGTCATGCCTCCCTTCCTTCCTCAACCAATCACTTGCCCTCACCTGCCTTTAAAAGAATTTTATTCATATGCCCTTTACTGCTTTAAAGATGCTGACGTCCCTTTCCATCCTTCCAACCCACAGCGACCAGTCTGGTCCTGTTGGCTGTCCAGGGAGTTGGTTCTGGACCAAAGAGACACTTTGGTGCACTGCTAAAAAGAAGGGATGCAGTGACATAGACACGAACATGAAAAGGTCCGGACAACCACAGAAGACAACAACATATCTTTCATCAGTACAAAATGACCTACAGAACATCTATTCAGGTCCAGTCAAAGACACTATGTGTCTTTTTGTCACTGTACACTGCCAGTATTCTTAATGAATCTCAGTCAATGTCTGTAAACATCTCTCTGTCCTTTGCTGAAAAAACACAAAACTATCTTACAATTTTTTTATTCTGTTAAACCCCTGAAATGTCCATTAAACATGCCTTTGTCACTGCAAAGTTGAGTTCATGTCAAGGTTGAGGTTCTGGCCAATTCTTAAATATCATTAAAAATCTGGTTGACTATAATAAACCAAACCAGTTTCTAAGATTAAAAGCAGTATACTGAAGTAGATTTTGTCCACTGGATATGATTTTTCCTGAGTAATTTTGTCTCTTATGCCATAACCAATTACACCTTCCTGTTGAAAATTCAGCCCTGAATGTAGATTGTTGGATGTGGAGCTGAAGGGCTGTCTGAGAGGCCTCAAAGAGGGAGGCAATCGTCCTGGTTACTTAGTAACAGTTGTTGCTCACCTCTCCCCTAATACCCTCTCACCCGCAGACTCACATGAAGAAGAACTGCTCTCAGCTATACACACACACACACACACACACACACACACACACACACACAGAGAGAGAGAGAGAGAGAGAGAGAGAGAGAGAGAGAGAGAGAGAGAGAGAGATTAGCAGAGGCATTAAGAGCAAATAGCTTTATTAACATTGTGGTAACAAGTTTAAGCATAAATGAGGATTAAACCCGTTGGTTTTAATGGAGCTTTAACCGTTTCAAAGAAACAGAGATTAGAAATTCATATACCACTCCGCCACACAAATAAAATATCATGTGGATGATCCTGATGGTAAATGTCCTGCTGTCAAACAGATCAGATGGATTTTAATGACTGTGCTCATTTTATACAGAGCAGATTTTAAACTCATTGGTCACTCCATCTGCTGAAGCACAAAACCTTGGTGTAACTGTGGATGATTAGTTGTCGTTCTCGACTTAGTCATGCAGATTTCTTCTTTACAACGTCTGGAGAATATTCTCTCAAGACATGCCACTCAGGTGCTGGTTCAGTCTCTTTTCATTTCAAGACTTGGCTACTGCAACATCTGGTTGCTCTTCCTATGTGAACCATCAGGCCCTTGCAATTCATCCAGGATGTGACGGTACAGCTTGTCTTTTTTTAGCATCAAGTCTAGCTTGGCTTGACTGACCATCCCTCAAGATGCATGGAAGGCAAGCATTCAGGTTCTTTTCTGTCCTGGCAAATGGTGGAATGAACTTCCACTGGGAGTCCTAACTACGGAGTCACTAGCTGTCTTCAGATGATTCAAGAGCATTCAACTCATTAAAGGATTATAATTATAGTTTAAAAATCTCTAGATTCTAGCCTCTACTAACTCGTTAAGGGTATTTTCTGACTGAACAGCAAAGCACTTTTGTAAGTTGCTCTGGATCTGCATCTGCCAAATGCTGCAAATGTTAATGTAAATGAAAATGTAAATAATTGAGCCAATAACCTAACAAAACACAACTGAGAAAAGAAAACATGTTGCTGCTGTTATTATTAAAAAAAAATATTTCATAGGTTAACTTTTTCCAATTGTTTCTATTTTAGATTAGTTCTGCATCCCAAAGCCATCTCAGCTCATTCCAAAAATACTGGATGTTCACAGTCCAGAGAAGGCCGTAATACTCTTCCTCTCAGCATTGAGCATGGTGACCTTAGGCCAGTGGTCTCCAACCCTGCTCTTGGAGAACTATCTTACTGCAGACTGTGGCTCCAACCTTAATCCTCCTACTTGTTCCAAGCCTTCAGAAGCCTTTGAGTGTCTCAAAATTTGGGTTGGAGCTGAAACCTGCAGGAAGGTAGCTCAGCTGCTCCAGACAGTGTGACGCCTTTAGCAGCTGCATAGAAAGAAGAAATTAAAAAAGCAAAGTTGGTCAGGACCTTTAAAATGAAACATAATCAAGTCTAGCGTCCATGTTGGATAATAATGTGGTTTTGCTAAATCTATGTATAACGTAAATTAACTGATATAAATTCTCTTGTCTTGTCTATCTGTTGTCTTTTAGTTTGTGGAGCATCGCTGTGAGAATTTGACTGCATTAATTGACAAGCAACTTAGATGGGTCAGGATGCTGTATGATCACCACCCCACCTCATCTGCAACCCCTCGCCCTCTAATCCCAAGAGTACTGGATGGAGCCATCACTTCAGAGAACATGTAGTTCCACTGCTCCACAGGTCAGTGCCCTCTATCTATTTCTTTTGGGCAAACTTCTTAACAGAGACTAGACAAGGTGTATGTGCATTTGCACATCTGTGTCAGCAATGAGTGAAACTTTTTACTTTATCTCTAAGCATTGTCCACAAACATTTGAGCATACAGCTTAAACCTAAACCCTTTATTTTCAACCTAAGTCCTAATTATTACCTGATCCTAAACCAAGCGTTTTGCCAGAGCATGTGTTCACACTTAGAACATCTACAGGAGATTATAAAAATACAGATTGACCAAACTATTCATGTCTAATGAGACAAGTCACAGTTAGCCTGACCTCAGGGATCCTAAGAAGTCCAATGACAACATTTCTGCCTCTGGGAGATCTCTTCATGACTCTCTTCAAAACGCAAAAGAAAAAGGAAAGCTCCCGTTTTCTCTGTACTTTATGTATCCTTGGTTACATCCCTTCAGTACATTTCAAAAGCTGCACTCCATTCTACATGGTCCTCGAGCAGTGCCCTTGTATACCCTACACAAAAATCCATATTGATTTGAGGAACTTCAGTTGGTTAAATCTTGGCATTTGGAACTCCCTGAAATATCATCTTGTAAATGTCAGCATGTGAGAACAGCATTCTTTGACCATTTCTAATGTAGCTAGCAAACAAATGAACTGCAGGGATAAATATCATACTATGTAGTGCCTATAATATGGGAATAAATGTGATTTTATTCACATTCATCTGGTTTGTATTGTGTTTTCATTGTGCTGTATAACTTGTGATGCTACCAGATAACGTGTAATGACTGATGGGTGAACGTTACTGTCGAGCTGCCTTGTGTAGTGAAAAACTGTTACTCACATGCACTCTCAAGCTTTCACTCTCTTTTTTGAACTGTCAAAACTCTGGGGACTCAGAGTGGCTCAGCAGACTTTGGATTTGGATTTGGGTTCAAATAAGCCAGTCAATCAATCATTGGAGCCCAGGATTGCAGGTTCAAATGAGTTGGATTCAATCAATCATGGGCTGCCATCAACAGCCGGAGCCCAAGAGAGCACAACTGGCCATTCCTTCACTGAGTGTGTAGATGGTACTCTCTTCCTTTCCTCTTGGGAACTTTTTGACAATTCAGTTTTAAGCAGCAGTGCAGGCATCCATTATTGGCCGGTCCAAACAGTTCCCAGATATTGGACACTAGTACCCCTCGTTCCTTTAACCAATCAATTCGACTAAATTTGAAATTCCTTGGAATTTCCTCAAATCGATTGGCTCAAAGGAAGAGAAAGGAATTGAGCAAGACCCCAAAGTGACCAATATTTGGATCAGATGTTAATAGAGGACATGGCGCTAACATTCTCTCTTCAAGTCCTTTCATTTCTGTGTGTCTGAGTTTCAGGGAACCTGAAACAACATGACATGGTGACACGACGACCTTAGAATTCTGCAAGACTTGGCTTCTGAAAAGCTTATAGAGGGAAGAAAAGAGGTTTAGCTTTTAGAAGTCGAACGTTCATTACTTTAGCCTATACTTTCATTTTGCTTTAGCCTACTATTCAATGTAATTGTGTAATTCCATATTTAGGATAATTACATGGTGAGTTAAACAATGAATTACATTTACATTTGATTACATACGGTACTGCGAGACTCTGGGGGAAAAGTGTGCAAAACAAGCCTGCAGTCACAACAATATCTTTTCATCACATTCAAGGCATCTCTTTTTCTACCCTTTCTGGATGGTGTCACCTGCATATGTAGACGTGGCAATTTTGGTCTACCGGTGGAAAATAATTCATATTGAATATCACAATATCATTTTAATGGCAGGAATAACTGTTATTTTGTTGAATGTGCCGTATATGGAGGTGCTCTCTCATCCGACACTGTTTCAGACAGTTAAATGGTAAGGAGATCCAGACTAGACCAGTCGAGAAAGCCACCCATCTGCAGATGGTTATGGAGATGTCACCACAACCCTTCAGTCAGCCACAAAGCTGTTTAGATGCAGAAGTGTTGTTACAATGAGATAACAGTATAGTGCTTGCTTGATGATTGAGCCTTGGCAAAGGTTCATGCATATACAGTATGTGCTGATATAAAAAACAGTGCAATGCATCATAATGTTGACCCAAATGTCACAAAGTACATTATGTTAAACAGAGTTTATGAACAGTGTCCTCTGGTGTATCCGTGCTCATTACAGTCTAACTAAGAAAGCTCTATGTTAGATGATTAACATGCAGTGTGACTTTCCTGCAAGCCCTCCCAGCTGTGATTGTGAAAATAAATGGGTTATGAACTTTACTGTTAACCTTGTTTGAATGACTTTTGAATAGTTGAGCAGATGTTCCCAGCAGTCTAAATGTAATATTTGAATTAAAGGGCCAATGCATCTCACTTTTGTTATAAAGAAGTGTTGTATGTACATATTGTTGAAATAAAGTTTGTCCAAATTAGAACAATTCTGGCATATGTTAACCTTTGCTTTCAGTAATGGGTTTGCCTCCCCCCCCCCCCTGTGTAGCAACTGCAACTTAACATTTCCAGTGACTGTTTGTCTTGGTCATTCTAAAACATTAACTTTATTGTTTTTAACCATTTCTTGGTAGAACAATTTTCATTGTCTTGCAGCATGACCCACATTCTCTTTAGATTCAGCTCAGTCCTGACATTTTGCTTTACAATTGCTGGTTCAATCATTGGTGATAATCTCTCTTGTGTTATTATATTTGGAATGCATGTTTCCCTTTTGCACACTCAACACTTCTCTTTCAAACAAAAAAATACATCCATCCACAAAACATTGTTCCAATAGTCTTCTAGCTTTACCATGTGATTTCTAACAAACTGAACATGGACAGCAATGTTCTTCTTGGAAAGCAGTGGCTTTCTTCTTGCAACCCTGCCATGCAAACCAGTGTTCAGTGTTCTCCTGATGGTGGACACATGAACATTAAAAGTGTGAGAAACGTCTTTATTTGCTTAGAAATGACTTTGGGTTTCTTTGTGAACTCACAGACCTTTACATGCCTTGCTTTTGGCATGTTCTTTGTTGCCAGAGCCCTCCTGTGGGTGTAATAATGGTCTTGAATTTCCTCCATTTGTGTACAGACTGTGGAGTCCAAACTCTTTAGAAATGGTTTTGTAACTTTTTCCAGCCTGATGAGCATCAACAACTCTTCTGACCTCCTCAGAAAGTCCCTTTGTTCATACCATGATGCACTTCCACAAACGTCGGGAAGATCAGAATCTTATAGACCATGACTATCATGGTCTTGGCTGAAATCACCACATTCATATTTAAATGATCTGCTAATCCTAAAGGTTCACATACTTTTGCCACTTACAGATAAGTAATATCGGATCATTTTGCTCAATAATTAAATATGCAGGTGTAATATTTTGCCTCATTTCTTTGATTTGCTTCTCATTATCTGCTTTTAGGACTTGTCTGGTGAAGGTTTAGGTCACATTTCTGCAGAAATACTGTACATATCAACCTACTAATCCTACAGCAGTTTAGTCCATTCATACTAAAATTATAAGCAATGATTGTGTCCGGAATTGCTTTTTGAATGATGCACAGTATAGACCAAACAATCAAATCTCAGGTCATTTGCATATACCAAGCTTAAAGACATGATAAGAAAAGTGGTTGTTTCCCTAGAACAAACAACCTTAGCAAATCATGAACAAATTAATGAAGGACATGAGCAAAAAATCAACCAGTTATGCAATGTTTCCTGAAGGGCTTTGTAAGCCAAAACTAAATTAATGAGTTCAAAGAACTTGTTTGTTGACTTCTCCCCTACAACAGCCTGGCCAGTTAAAAAACATTTTATAACAAAACATTATTAAAAATAATGATATTTTATAATAATATAAATATAATAATATAAAAACTAATTATTAAATAAATTAATATTATTTAATAATATTAGTAAAGCAATATTATTAAATTATGCACATTAAAATAATATTTTTATGAAGACCAGTAATCAAAAATAAGTTTATTTATTTGAATGCAAATGGAAAAGATATGCTTTATATATATAATCATGTGTAATTTGATCAGAGGTGCACTATATAGTTAAACAGGTATTTTTATTATTATTATTATTATTATCATTATTATTATTATTATTATTATTATTATTATTATTATTATTATTGTTGTTGTTGTTGTTGTTGTTGTTGTTGTTGTTGTTGTTGTTGTTGTTGTTGTATAGAAAAATAGAACAAACATCTACCTGCAGGCATAAATGTCTTCATAATGTATTTTGTGGGTAATAAAGAGGTTGGGTTAGTTGTAAACTTGCAAATGAGTTGTAGTATGATAGTAATTGGAGGCTTTGGTTAATTATGGTTAATTATCCAACATTGTATTGAACATTTGAAAGAACTAGGTAACAACGTGTTTAGCATTGCAAAGCTTTTGGGAAACTGGAACGTGTGCCCACCTGAAAAGAAAGGTCAGGAAATAATTGAACTACAGTGGATAAAACGCATGAAAATGTGGGACACAGGTTTCAGTCTGAGAAATCCTACTCCAACAGAATCTCCGACAGAAAGACTTATTCAACAAAACTTCTTTTGATGTTTTGCAGGTCAAGGCTGTTTCTGGAAACTTTTGTCACAAATGTTAAGACAAAGTGAGCATGAATGAAAGACAAACAAACTTTTAGTGGTGTCACAGAGGGTCACACAGATCTCCTTGTTACTGATAATTGAAAGTGAAACATGAACTCTTTCTCCCCTTGCTCACTGGGTTGTCTAGACAGAGTTGTGCTAATTGAATGATTTTCTGAGTTAGGGGTGTACAGTCAGTGACTGAAATCAAATAAATAAATAAAACCCTGAAGGAAGTCAACTCAACAAACTCTCCTCAACGTTCTTTGGCAGTAGATGAAGGCTGTCCTTCGTTACACAAGTCAAAACCAAGAGATACTGCTCGAAAGAGCTGCTGTGTACTTTAATACAAAAATATCCTTGATATTTTATCATCTATAAAGGTTAAAGAAGGTGATTCTCATAAGGGTTGCTATTTTTCTGATCTGGCACAAAGAAAATGCCTTTTGAGTTTAAACTCTCCATAGAATGACACACGACATGCCAATGGAAAGAAAGTAGTTATCATGTCGCCATGTCCCGTAGAAGCTAAAGAACGCTGCACTGACCTGCGAGCTATGCCTGTAGATGTGATTTCTGTCCACTGTTTGTACAAACAGTTCTAGCCAGATGCCACAGTTATTGCCACTCACTGTGCTGTCCACTATGGGTGGTAATGCCTCCTATGGCATATTCCAGGAACACATGTGACACTGTGGATCGAGGAATGTTAAATTCCTGCAGAACTTTGGACCATCCATCTGGTACCCACTATCATAGCCACTCCAATTCTCTTATTCAAGTCACCTTACAATGAACATGCTGGTCAGTGTCCAACCTCACTCACAAGAGGACAATTCACAACTTACAAAGGTGTTGGCATTCCCAAACATTCCCAAACAAATAACACTTCATGATGAATTTACATACTGATATCCCATGACTTTTGCATGTCAGTCTATTAGGCCTGTATTTTGGAACCTTTTAGATTCATTGTGCTGAAGGAAGTCTGTATTGTTCCCACTTTGGCTGAGGAACACTGCTGCTAAAGCACAGATGTGTGTTCAGATGTTCTACACTCTTTTTTTTTTTAACAAGCCATCTCGCACCCCGGATGACTGCTTTGCTCTTTCAGCTTTGTGTCCTAGGACATGCATAGCAAAATGAATGGCTGCCGGTCAGTCACATATGGGACAACGCTGATGTCCAAGTCCTGACTCAGAAGATGAATCAGACAACCTGTTGTGAGTCGAAGTCAGAGGAGCAGCTGTCTCAACACTAAGGTTACATTTCTCCATAGTTCCAATGGGGGGCTTGTTTTCACTCCTCCGTGGGCGTATTTTGGACTACTTTTTTGCGTGCGAGACAATTCAGTTGGACAACGCTTCATGAAAAAAAGTAAGCAGTGGCCCCTCAAAAAAACAGGTTCAAAAATAAACACACAAGAGCTCGAATGACTGTGAGGAATAACAAAGGTTTCCATGGGCAGAGAAATGCCTCATATTGTTTTAAGTTACTCTGGCACTCGGGATAAACTCTTAAGGTCATTTCCTGTCATTCAGCTCTGAATGGTATCGGCTCACTTTTGTGAGGTGCTGGCTGCCAGCACCGCTGCTTTTATAAACCTGTGCAAGGAAATAACAATAATAGTACTACTTAGCTGCCTCAAGCTAATGAAGGTAGATCATAATAGGAAATTAGATAATACTGACGCGTGAAAAAGTCTTTTCCATTTACCGTAATGAATGATTCATACACTTCATAATGCTCCCTCAGCCCTCCAAGTGACTCGGTCTTATGAAACTACTGGACTGCTGTCAGATTACAGTTTCTTGTTCTGTTGGCAGATTGCCTTCTAGGGAGCTTTTAGTCCAACACAGCTTTTATTGTCACTGTGGCAGAGGATTCATTTCTTTTATGAGCTACAACAATCATAATAATATGCTGTACAGTCAGAAACATTTATCATTTTGATGTATGTTTGGTTGTCACTCAACTATGTCAACCCAGTTCCAAAAAGTGAAAGGGATACTTACAATCACAGAGCTGGGAACCAAATGCTGTGCATATTCTGTGCACAAAATGAGCTTTTTATTGAGTAAAATTAGTTGCACTACGTAAAGGTAACCAATACCATCATCATGTTCCATCTGCACCTTGTGAAGGTGGTTGCAGTGTTGAGAAGGGGCTGAATAAACCAGTGCAAACTTCTTTGTCCTGGCAATTAAACTGGTGAGTTGAGCACAAAACTCTGCAGGAAGTTATTGTATTTGGAAGTCATGAGGTACAGTATAAGACAACCGAACTGATGGGGCTCAAAGATCTGATGAATATTAAAGCTGTTAATTTCAGTAAGAGAGCGCATTAGAGATGGTCTTTTCTGGTCGTTATAGAAACTGTTGATCCGATGGTTACTGTTGAAACTGTTGATTAGCCAGATATATGACTCATCCAATTAGACTTCTGAGATCTCATCTGCTGTCACGATATGTGAGGATATTTAGGACTGGTTGCATAATCTGTATCACGACTCATGCCTATGCAAACCAGAGCCTTGTTTTGCTGGGTTGCATCTCCACAAGGATTTATCAGATAGGAAATAATCATATCTCAATGCAGCAACACTACACTGCACCCAAAATGATATCCAACGTTTTATGTAGAACTATCTACACAAGGTTTCCACCAACTTTTCCACCAAGTTGTTGTGATTCTATATTAAACTATTGGATTTACTAAGAGCTCTTTGAGGTCAAGTGACTATTCAATTTAACAATGTTGAATATATTAACGTTTGGCAGTAGATTTTCACTCCAAGGTGTCTGGCCTTGGTCCTGGAACTCTGGAACCACCCTACAGAGTTTAACTCCATCCCTAATCTAACACAGTTTCAGATAATAAAGGCCTTTAGGGGTATCTTGATCTCAGAGTGATGTGTGTTAACATGAAGCTCTCCAGGGAGGTAGATCACCAGGACCATCTACTAGTGCAGGGGTCATCAAACCTGCCCCTCGAGAGCTACCTTCCTGCAGACTTTATATTCATACATAATCCACCCCACCTGATCCAACTAATTACTGCCTTCAGAAATCATTGATTGGATGAGTGGGGTGTGTTAGATTTGGGTTGGCGCTGAAACCTGCAGGAAAGTAATTTCTCCAGGAGCAGGATTGGTGATCCCTGTACCAAATTGCCATATTTTCCGGACTATAAGTCACTACTTTTTTCCCACGCTTTAAACCTTTGAACAAGCGTTCAGTCATTCAAAAAATAAACCTTTATTTAAACTTGGAATTCACTGAGGATGACCCTCATTTGCAATGTAACTGAGAATTTTACAGGAGCAATTTTCAAGTATACATTTATGATTGAATGGTATAGCAATAAAAATAAATGTAGGAAAAAGTTAAACAGGGTAACCTATAGAAAAACAAATAGAAAACAAGAAAAATAGATAATAAATAATAATAAAATAAGCACTGATAATATTACATCACGTTAAATATTTATAATAAGTAAATAAATCAACCACAAACAGTTGCAGGCTAAGTGGAGTTTCAGTAAAGTCTTTATCAATATTAAAATACAAAAAGATTGAAATATCATCACTGTCCAATGAAAAATATGTAATGTAAATAAAAGTGATTAAAAGTCATTTTAGCACATTTCTATTGGTCTATTGATCCAGTATTATTTGCAATATAAAGAGCAGCTACAGGGTTCAAACTAAAAATGGACAAAAATGGAGATACATGGTTTTCAAAGTAGGGCAGCAATATTTTACTTTAAATATAACGGATATAAAATAAATGCCAGTTTACTTTTTTGAATTAAACAACAAAAAACTTTTTCTCAATATTCAAACTGTTTTGAGATGCACAGGCATAGGATCCCCTTAAAACCAGTTTTATCAAACACATTCGATTACATATAGCTGCTGTATTCTCAAGGAATTCTCTGTTGATAACAATTCTAGGGCCATTCTGTGGAGGTCATTATCCAGGACTGCATCAAGGAGAAGGATCACGGCTCTTGCTTCGACCATTGTTTTCTAAGTAAGTAACCTTCATCCACATTTCCCATATGGTTAAAAGACTTGCTAATGCATAATAAAGCTACTCATAGCCGATTCATCAGTTTAATTAAAGAGAACAGAAGAGGAATCTCAGTCTTAAACAAGCATTAGGCCATCCTGTGAGTCACCTACCTGTTTCGTTAACCTGAACCCAGGTGGAGGTCTGCCCTGGATCATCTCATTCCCTCTAAATCCCAACTGAAACACTGAATCGTGTTCAGGCTTGTCATTGTACAGTCAGTCAAACTCCCAGTGGTACCAGTCAGGCCTGTTTTTATGTAGAACAGTTTGAGCAGGAATCTCAAGCGAAGTAATTAGCAGAAGCCGCCTGACTTCAGCTTCTCCAGCAAGGTGTGGATAATGTAACATCTGTGGTTTTATTTGCTGATTAGCTCATTATTGCTCAAGTCTGTTGGAGGTTCCCTTGTTACAACTAGTTTCCTGTCAGCATGTTTGGTGGAGACATCTGACTCACTGCAATGTGGAGTTTGAGAGTAAGTTTGTGGGCGTGTATTAGTAGTCTTGTATGGAGAGAAAGGTTTCCTTTGTTCTTCCTATAGAGTATTGTAGTTTTATCTATGGGGATTATGAAAAAATCCAAAAATGTTGCTTAGATTGGAAGATTTTTGTAAAACAAGTGAGAAACTGATGCATAAAAACAATCCAATCTCCTCCAAAAATCAACTGTTCATACACAGTTCACATAATCACCTTAGAAAAGCATTGCCAAAAGGATAGGATCCTTTGGTTGCCAAGCATCAGCTAGAAGGCATTAAATCCCCAACACTGAGCTGTGAAGCATTGAACTGCCCTCTCTGGAGTGAAGGACCTTCACACAATACATTTGAGATGAGTTTGAGTGGCGTTTGTGATCCAGAATTAATTATCCAACATCATTATCTGACCTCTCCAACACTCTTGTGGTTGGTTGCATGCAAGTCCTTGAAGCAATGTTCCATCATCTAATGTAAAGCCTTCCCTAAAGAGCAGGGTCTATTATTGTAGCGATGGGGGAAAAGCATTCCTCTCAATACCCTTGAGTTTAGATGTGACCTTGGATGAGTGCAAGCATGGTTGATATCAAAAGCTGTCTAGAATCCAACCTTTGTAGTTCTTTAAAAAAAAAACTTAGTTTGCCTTGAAACTAGTTAAGTTGGGAGGGAGTCATCAGATAACATTTATCAAGGCCTCAGACCTTAATCAGCTGGTCACAGTCATCTTTAGGAAAGGTAAAGTAAATTTTAAATCTTCCAACAATCAGCAGTTATGTGCTCCTCTTGGTTGCCTAGCACACTGAAGCCTAAAATAATTTAAGCCCAAAATGCTGGAGAGGGTGTAAAGGAGGCAGCAAAGTGTTTAGATGTTTCCTCAGTTTATAACGTGATAAGAAACGGTATCAGTAATAGATCTTAAAGACCACAGAAATTTGTAGGATTTCTAGAAAGGCAAATCAAAAGCCCTTCAGGAAGGTTTTGCCGCATCGAAAATGGAAAATGGAAAATGGATAGTCCTCAAAAGAGCACACAGCAAGATCACTGAACTAGAAGCTTCTTACAAGGAATAAATGGGTGAAACCTCCCCTAATAAGGAAGAACCTGGCTGCTACAAAAGCATTTGCAAGGTGTGATAGTTGCCAAAGGGAGGCCCACATTTTAATTTGAAATGTTCCATCTACATTCAAAGTTTCTCAATATTTCTATTAATATCTTTGTGATAATACAGTGCAAAAATATGGCTCAAACTTTTCCTAAACCTGTAGAGTCTGCCTTTGATTGCATCTTATCGTGAGATCATATGTGACTCACACATGGAGATGCAAGGTTGTGAAGCAGGGTTGAGAAACTCATCTTCTGTCTGTCATCGTGTCTAACTGGTGGATTTGTGTGTCCTTCTTCTGCCTCTCATCTGTAACTGGGGAATTCGAGTGTCTGTCTCTATTTTGTGTGGAACTGAACAGTAGATATTCAGGAAATCACTTACCCATCATGTCAGAAACCCTTCAGATTATCTCTTCCCACAGTGCTGTAGGGCACATGGGGCCTCATTAAAGAGAGAGCTGAGACTGTTTTTAACATTCTGGTATAGAACGTGGGTATCATGTTATACACAACTGATTGAAAATCAGGTCATCCTGTGGTCTCTTAGCTACAGTAACAGGAATTTTGACTGGGGTGCCCAAACTTTTGCATGCCACTGTACTGTATGTATTTGTGAAAGTAAAGTTTGGCATGCAGAGACACACGTAAACTGGCTATGTTTCAGCGCTCATCTTGGATTCTGTTGATGATTCTGATGCCTAATTGCTGCTCTGGAATTAATATAACGGGGTCATGGAATTATTACCCGAAACCGTTCCACTGCTGTAAAACGCTTTCCACTTCTGTTTAATTGTAGACTGATTGGGGAATTTGTCCTTATTTTAGTGTGACTGATGTTAACGAACATCAGTGTTTGCTGCATTTAACTGTCATTCACACTACACTCAAATACACTGAAATACATAACAGCTGTGACAGGTCAAACTTAAAACAGCTGCAGAAATGCCAGAATCATTAAATGTTACATTTGTCAAGAATGCGTCTGAGTTAAAAAAGACATTTTTCCCCATGATGTTTCATTTTGAGGCCTGTCCATAATGTATTAAAGCATGTAATAACACATGCTTCAATAAGTGATTTTCCATCACTCTCTTAGATAAAAAATAAAAGCCACAAGGGAAAGAACCACATGTGGTGTAGCATTTCCATAAAGAAAAGGAAAAAGGCTTATTTTTAGCTTTTAAGCCAGATATTTATCAAGTGAAATATTTATTTCATATTTTATAAATTATTATTATTATTATTATTATTATTATTATTATTATTATTATTATTATTATTATTATTGTACTTTATATAAATATGTGAATATATATTTTGTATGTATAAATATATATATATATATATATATATATATATATATATATATATTTTTTTTTTTTTTTTTTTTTTTTTTTTTTTTTATTAATTTTTTTTTTTCAGCATTATCCTGCTCTAGTACACTTCCTGCTGGGATAAGGGGAGACATAAGGCAGAACATAAGCTCTGCTTAGTAGTTTCCTATTGTGAACCTAACGAGGGGTTAGTATTTTAGTATGACCCTGCTGTGGAGCAGAAATATTCTGGAGACCTGACCTGGTCATTCTTTCTGCAGTTTTAAACCTGGGCACTTCAGTCATGTCCTACCAGTTCAGAGAGTCGAACCAGCAACCTTCCAGTCACAAGGTTGGTTCTCAAACCACGAGACCAAAGCTGGTCCAGTGTCTAAATAGTGCTTGTTTACTATTTGTTTAGTTGACTAATACTATTACATGGTACTGTACAGTGCTGCTTAAAAGTTTGTGAACCCTTTACAATGTTCTATATTTTGGTATAAATTTGACCTTAAACTTCTAAATGTAGATAAGAAGAACAAATGAACAGAAGAGACAGAATATTACAATTTCTTGCTCATTTATATATTGAGTAGCATCCAATGTTACATATCTGTGAAGGGCAGAAAATGTGAACCTTTAGAACGATCAGATAACTTAAAGGTGAAACAATAGAACAATGAAGGGAATGCATGGACATCAAAGTCAGATTCACAACATGTCAGGACTCATTTCTATGAGATGGAGTAGATTTCTGAGGAGATCAGAAGAAGAAGAGTTCACAAGCACCACTGTATCGTGGTGTTAATAAACATATAGCAGCTACTGTATTTTCATATAAATACAATGAAAGAAATAATGGTTATTTCTCTGATTAAAGGATTCAAGCACAAGAAAACTTTTGTGGTATGTTCTTTTTATGTAAACCTTAAAAATGCTTCTGTGTAAGAGTTTTGACTCAAGACAAGGCATAGAAGAAATTAGTCATATAACACTGGAATACTGTATATATTTTTGCAGACAACTTTTTTTCTGTGACAAATAAGCAAGAATAAACTGTCTCTCTTTATACTGTGGGAATAGACATACACACTATAAGCCTTTCATTATTTTCTATTATTTTGTATTTATTATTCTTTTATCTTGGTGTTCTGTGCGTTTATATGTCATACATGTGTGTCAAAATAATGTCCTTGTATGTGTAAATATACTGCGAAATATAGAGATTCTGATTCTGATGATTTTATTAAGAATACACAGAATGATGTGGAATATGATATTGCTTCTGGGTCCAATGAAAAACACGGACAGCATGGATCTTTGGTTGTTTTTACTTTCTGCATTGTTTTGAACTGCTTATCAGCTCTGTACTGTGCAAATAATTCCAGGATGAGTAGACTAATACAAAATCCTTTTGTGATGATATGGGGTGTAGACATAACCATGTTCTCAGGAACTGAATATATAAAAGTGTGTGTGTGTGTGTGTGTGTGTGTGTGTGTGTGAGAGAGAGAGAGAGGCTGGAGGTTGCTTGGCAGGTTGTGATGTCTCTGTGATGATGGATGGGTCTGGAATGGCTGGTGGATAGAGGGGGAGAGCACATGTGCGGCACGACGCAGCAGGTGGCAAGCTCGACTTGATGTGCAATGGATGTAATAAATCTTTGATTAGACTCAGGGGAATGGAGTCATTAGCAAGGCTGAGTACTCCCCCCTTCTCTCTCCCTCTCTCTGCTGCTCCCTCTGCACTCACCTGTCTTTCTTTAACACACTCATCAAATTAGCTGCACTTTAAAATGAGTTAGCGTGTTCTGATAGAGAGAGAGAGAGGAGAGAGAGAGAGAGAGAGAGAGAGAGAGAGGAGCGAGAGAGAGAGAGAGAGAGAGAGAGAGAGAGAGAGAGACAGAGAGAGAGATGGGGCATGTTATGTGATTATGCTCTCATTTACATTAGGGTGTTCCTAAATATGCCTCATGTGCCTAAATCACATCCAGAGAGCTTTATGTTGAGATCTTGTCATTTCTGGTCATGAAAACCGGTGTCATTCTTTCCTAATGTGATCATTCCCTATAAAGGAACACAAAAAGAGCTGTAACTCAGACTGAAATGTTGAAACAACCTTTTTACAGATGGAGAGTTTAATTAAAAGGCCTCCTGAAAATCCTTAATTTGTTATAAGTGTGGAATTGCCTTTTCCTTTATTGACATTATATTAAGAATTTGTTTAAAATGCTACAGGCGCTCAGAATATACATTAATCAGTCATACTGTTAAACCACTGGTGTGAAGTGAAATAAGTAGCTTCACCATAGCATTAAAATGGCACTTCATGAAGGGGTGGGAGGTGAGCATATTAGACAGCAAAGTTGAGGTTGAATGTGTTAAAGGCAGGAAATGTACTGTGACATGTGCCACGTTATAATAGATATAAATGGGACATCTCCACAAGCTGTTTTGTGGACAAAGGGGCCCACATATATAATATAGATATTCATCTCCTTCTACAGTCACTGTCCATGTTTCCAGCTCCACTGACCACACCGGAGCTTATGGCTATATAGTTGTATAATTACAGACTGTAGTCCATCTGTTTCTCTGCATACTTTGTTAGCGTCCTTTCACCTTGATCTCCAGTGGTCAGCACCCCACATGACCACAACAGGGCACGTATTATGTGGGTGGTGGGTGATTCTCAGCACTGTAGTGACACTGATAGGGTGGTCATGTGTTAGTGTGTGTTGCACTGGCATGAGTGGATCAGTGCTGTGAAGTGTTCCAACACTTTGTCCACTCACTCGCCGATCTATTAGACTCTCCAGTGCTGAAGGTTTTACCATGGCCCTTACAGTCTCCTGATCTGAACATCATTGAAAATCTGTGAACGGCCTCAAAAGAGCAATGTAAGTCTAGGAATTTCAAGCAAAACTGTGATTTTGTGTAAGAGGGATGGAAAATCCTCAAACAAGAACCAAAGAGTCTTGGCTGACAGAAAACAAAGCCATAAGCGGAGAAGCCGCGTGGTGCACAACTATTGCTTCGGCCATTTTAACTCTTATGCTTTTGAGAATTCATTTCATCTACAAATAATACGACTGAGAATATTTGAACAAAATCTTCATCATCCTTTGAAAGGTTATTCTCTGGCAACCCTTTTTTGCTACAGTCTGGGATTTAAGGGGTTAAATACAGTCTACAATATGCCTGTGATAAGTCAGAGCTCATAGCTCACAGTGCAGAGATCATCTCTACAATGGTAGAAATAATAGAGATAAAGAATTATGAAGCATTTTAAGCAGGTCTTTTAGTAATAACTGTAACATCTAGCCGGTCTAAGTTAGTCTAGTGTTAATATTGAACTGTAATGGGTTTATGTGCCAAATGAAATGTCAGCGTTTAAATGTCAATGTTATAACAGGTTTAAGTGAAATGCCATTGTTTCGCGGGTATTTAAAAAAGCTGAGCAAATCCAGACGGAGAAGTCTTGCACTGATTATTAGGCTTTAACTTTCTTCCACAGTAATCTTATCTACTGTCTTAAGTAATCGATTGGCATCACTGATCACTGCTGCCTGATAATCCAAAAATAGTTCAATCAAAATAAAATACATCCATTTATACACTACTAGTGTACACTGAATAGATAGATAGATGGATGGATGGATGGATGGATGGATGGGTGGATGGATGGATGGATGGGGTGGATGGATGGATGATAGATAGATAGATAGATAGATCTAATTTTCATATGATACTTGCTCTGCTTGTAACCTATTACTGAAAGAGAGAAAATCTTGTACGTACACATTTCCAGTGATATTGTTTCACTGGCACTCTGTGGCCTACAGTCGTCCACCTTCACATAAGAATATGTATAGCGCTGGGAGTTCCTGAGGTAGATTTCTAACCGCTGGTCTCTGTTATTGGTGAGATCGCTGGTTTAGTCCCCAGGTTCCACAGCCACCCATGAATGAAATGGACAGCACAGTTAGCACCTCCTCACATCACTTAGCATGATAGTGTTCTCCTCCAAGCGTGTTCCCTGTTCAGTGTGTTACATTGTGAAAAGATCTAGTGACTCATTTCACATGACTCTAAGAAAGCCTTACCCTCCCTGTACTGGTGACATTGTGTGATGGGGAATTGGGAACTGGAAATGATTGTAAACTGAGTTCTAATCTGAGAAATATAGAAAGTTGTTGGTTGAGCTGAAGTCAAACCGGCTGAGTGCTTGACTCACATCTGACTAGACACCAAACTGGGCATTTCAAAAGAAAATGTGACAACATCTAGAAAGTAGAGCAGGTGTGAACAGGGCCTCATGTATGTTAGAGTTGATGTGATTTCTGCGGGTCTACTTGCCTGCGTGCCTACTTGGTGTTGGTTCTCCTCCAGGCATGCCTCTCCCTCGTTTGCTAATTAGGACAGCAGGTCTTTCCCTCTCCTCTTCTCCCCTTGTGTGGGCCTGACTGTGGAGAGCTCTCACCATGGAAACTTTGGCTCAGGAATACCCAAAGGCTGCCATGTCTCTTTTCTGTCGCTGCAGACAAGACAGTATAGAGATTATGGAAGCACGAGTTTTCAAGAGCAGCATCTTCCTTTCACGTTTATTAAGCTGCCGTTACTGACCTGCCTGTTTCGATTTAAAACCACACAGAATGATACAAACTACTATTCGTTTTATATTGTTCTTCATTACTAGAGATTATATTCCATGTCAGTCTGATTTATATTAATCTAACTTTTCAAAGTGTAAGACCCTAATAAGCTACTTTCTCTGATAACCATAAATCATCCCTCATTTCCTGGACCCTCATAGGAAAAGGACATTTTTCCATTAGTCCAGTTTTTCTCTCTCAGTCCTGGAACCTTCCTGTCCAACACATCTGATTCAACTAAACAGCAATGTGTAGCATGAAAGAAAAAACCTCAATTTACTAATAGAACTAGGTGAACATCTACCTACTAGTGCTTTGCTACTTTGTCCCACACCACTGGGGACTGTAATGGGAGGCAAACTCTGATGCTTTGGGCTGGAGTTCAGAGTGGTTCTTGGGTAGGTACATGAAGGCAAAGCATCGCTGTCAAGGTGCAAAAAAGGAATAAGAAGGTGATGGGAAGTGGAGGGAGCGAAGCTGTTGGTGCAGTGGATTTGAGGGGTGCGGGTGCGAGATCAGGAGCATCAAAAATTGTTATGATATAATTTCACATCCCAAAAATGTTTATATATATATATATATAATTCAGAGATATATTTTAATATACTTTATATATATATATATAAAAGAATATAAAAATGACAGTTTATACTTGATGAAATGATGAACATGTCAATTAATGCTGATCTATCTATCTATATAATCCACCTAATTCCTTTATCTACTTTGCTTATGTGCAAAATCATTTCTCCAAACAGTTCTGGAGGCAGCTCAGAGAATATTCAGAGAATAACCAATTAAACCAACCAGTAGGCAGAGCTTTGGAGATGCGTATCTGTCATAAAATAAGCATAAAAATGTGTGAAATTCAGTTTGAGATTTTCTTGTTTTTAAGAAATTCTCATTATATGGTGATGGTTCCGAACAGACTGCCTGGAAAACGTCTGTCCAGGCTTTTCTTTACATGCCAACATACGTGTAAGGCACCATGAGGACGCTTAATGCCACAATGTCACATTAAGAGACATTCCATTATGTAAACACAGCTTTAATGCTCTTGTTCATTAGCTAAGGTAACATTTCTGGCAGCTAATAAGCAAACAAGCAAAGAAAATGCTGCCCTAGAGGGAGTTTTATTGCACACCGTCCACATATCAAGTGAAGATTCATGTTCTAAAACTGCCTGCCGGCCATTTGAATTGGCTATTCTCTGAACCATTACTCTGCGTATTTGTTCTGCCTCAGAACTGTACACACCACACATTACCTTCACTCTCATTCACATCAGGTGCTATAGCTTAAGGGATGTCATTAAACCAAATATTTTAAGACAGTTACTTTGTGTTTGATTTTAGAAGACAGGTTATCAGGTATCAGTGGCCTGAATGCTGCAGTGCTGTTCTCCATAGACGTCTGGCTGCTGAGCTCTACTCGCGCGCTTTCAAGGGAATCTGTCACCGTAGCAATATGGCTTTATTCCCAACCTCCACAGTGTCACTGAACTAATGCTTACTCTTCCTACAGCAGAGCCTCTTCTGCTCTTTCACCTTCACGCTCATTAAACACATCCAGCTAACATACACTGTAGACTAGTCATATTATTGAGCGCCTAAATGGCAGCTTCTGCAAACACTGTCCTCTTATTTTTGTAAAACAGATCAACAACAAATAATATTTCAATATGACCACAACTCCATGATTAATTGCCTTGATTGTTCTGAACTCATTTCCTGTTCTCAACTGTTTTGCCTTAATTTCTTACCACTCCAATCAACTTCCCTTTTCTTATGTTGGCACAATAGAAAAGACACACAGCTGGGGCTGATTATTCACTGTTATTGAGTAATAGAGAAGGCACTTCTACTGTGGTTTATGTATACAGTGTGCAAACTCATTCACCTCATTCACAACATAAACAGGGATCATAAAGCAAAGGAATGGATGTTTGACCGTACACATGCATGCATTGTATCCTGCTGTTAGGTGCTGGATTTGCAAAAGCTCGTTTCAGCACAACAGCGTTAAGTGTGGATTACACACATTACTGATGTTCAGTGTGTGCTAAATAACACATACAGGAGACTTTTCTAAAGGAAAAAAAAAACAGTTCTTTAGAGAGAGACACTGTAAAGGAACCACATTCAAGGCATTAAAGAACCATCCAGTGGAGGTTAATTTAAAGAATTACACTCGTCAAAAAATAGTTGTAGCCAGAAGGCAGTGTCACTGGTTGGTATTGTATGAAATTGCACCCCGCAGCATGACACCAGGCCTTCTGATGTGCGATCCATGATAATGATCGTGGCGCTGACCACTGTGCCTCGAAATGGATTCATGGTCATCTCCACTCAGGGAAAATATGTATCTATCACTGGAAGATGACCTGCGGCCATGACAGTTTGAGTGACGCCACTGCAGTCATGTACTGCAGTCAGTTAACTCCTTCTGGGTGCAACTATTTTCTTGATGATTAGATCTTATTTGTCAAGGAGATGTGTGAAAATACAGAACCTTATGAAGAAATTCAAAAATATTCAATCAATCAATCAATCAAATTTTTATTTATATGGTGCTTTTTACAACAAGAAGTTGTCACAAAGCAGCTTTACAAAGATCCGGGTCCAAGTCTCAAATGAGCAGCCAGAAGCAACAGTGGCAGGGAAACTCCCTCAGACTTGGAGGAAGAAACCTTGAGGAACTTAGACTCATCCTCCTCTGGGTCGGCTACCGGGAGAGCAAACAACGCACAATACATTGGTATGAGAAGTAGAAAGAAATGAAATTAAATAAACAAATTCTTAATAAATAAAGCAATAAATTTATGCCACTAATTTTAAATGAAATAAAAAATAAATAACAAACATTGAAATAAAAAACATTGAAAGCTGGCAATTATTTTTAAAGTGTCTATGTATTGGTCTCATTTTACTCTGTTACTGTCATATATAACTGAGCTAAGTTAGGGTGCCGAGTTCATTCATCACATTGTTATGGGTTCACACCCACAATCACTAAACTGCCAATGCTGGACCCTTTATCATAACAATTAACCTTCTCAGCTCCAGGGATGCCATAGTCTGACCCAGCACTCTGAACCTAGCTTTCAATATAAAGACATATAATACAATATAAAGACAATAATGTAATTCAAATGAATTAAAATGCATTCAGAACTGACTGAATGTTAACATTTGGCTGTGTTTACATTTTACATCTAAAGTGAGATAAATTTAGTTTCAGGAATGATAGGGGTTCAGGAACCTCATTGCTTAAAGGTCCCATTCCATTTAAAGTTTGTTCCTAGAACTATAAACACACTTAAACAATTCATAATTCAATTTACATGGAATTCCAAATAATCTCCAACTAATTATCTGTACACTGTCTACTTCTACTACTACTACTTATTCCTCCCCATGTTGCCCTGTTGATCCAAATCCTCCCACATGCTATCTTGGTCTGGGTTTGCTGCTGCAAAACCAAGCTGAGCCAATTCAATTGTAGAGAAGCAGGCTGAGAGGGGTGCATGCCTTGCATACAGCAGCGGAAATTAGAGTATCTCCAGCCGTCAGGCTCCTTAATTCTCTGGCACCAGACCTCTGTCTGCACCACGAATTACAGCCCAGAGCCTCCTTCAGCACAGCCTGAATTCATGACCCTGCCCATTCACATGGCCCACAGTCAATGAAACAGGCTGTACAGCAGCACTCCACACAGCAATTGGTTATGAAACACAGCCTAAAGGTGGATGATGTCACTGTATCAATCACAGACAGACATACAGAGGTATTTATAATGATTTTACGGTGTGAAAAAAAGGATTTTATGTAATGTAGTAGAGGTGGGAATGGATGCATTTTGGCTTAGAAACAATTAAAAACATGAATAAATACTTAATTTCAGTATTTCAAGCATATTTATTGAGCTTTGATTAAGTTGAGAACTGAAAGGGATCATTTCAAGTAACTCAATGGGATCAAAAAACGTATAAACTCAATTGAAAAACAAAATGTTAATGTATATATATATATATATATATATATATATATATATATATATATATATATATATATATAAAGTATATATATATATATATATGACTTATTACATATTATTGTTATATTATGAGTTATATACGAATAGTTATTAGCTGGAAATATCAAATTTATTAAGAAATACAAAAAATGTTTTTGTAGGTTGGCCAGATATGCTTATAATTGTTTTTCTTTTGTATTGTTTTGTGTCCTTTTTCCTTTATTTTTTTGTTTATTTATTTTTGATTGTTGGGCCAGAAACATAAAAACCCTTGATTAAAGGTAGTGTCAGAAATGCTCAATTAACAGTTTTTTGAATGAACAAGAAACTCTTAAAAAATGTTATTTTGAAGGCTGTGTTTAGAAACACTACATAAACATTTTTGTTAAAGTTTGATTGAAATGTTTGAAATTTCTTTGAAGGCTGGACTGAAATTGTTCAATAAATATTTTTGATGGTTTGGCCTGATCTGTTCAAACATTTTCTTTGAAGGTTTGGTTAAAAAGGCCTCATGAAAGTTTTTGTGAAGATTTAATCAAAAACTCTCAAGAACATTATTTTTGAAGGTTGGGCTGGAATGGCTTGACATTTTTTTGAATGGTAAAAAAGTGGTCTTTTGAAAGTTTGACACGAATGTATCTCACAGTTAGTGCCAAATCGCACCATTCCAGTTAAAGTCATCGCAAACTGCACCCTTGTAAAAATAAAATGTACAACAAAGGGTTCTTTGAGCAATGCCATGGAAGAACCATCTTAAATTAGTAAATAACCACCTTTACATTTACATTTTCTTTATATCAAAAATCACTTTTACAAAAATATTTATTTTATGACATCACTCAAAGTGTAGTGCCTTTATTTTTAATATTGCACATGTAACTCATAACACACACACACACACACACACACACACACACACACACACACACACACACACACACACACACACACACACAATTGCTAAGTAGACTAAAATTAAATAAACAGCCTATAGAGTTCCTGAATATTGTGCATATGCTGTTCACATAGTTTTGGGCAAGTATATGAGGACTTATGCATGAAGTGTGCACAGAGCCCTATTAAGACCACACAGGACCTTGGGGCTTACCTTGGAGCCCCCCTCCATAATATGAGCAAATATTTTCAGGCTATCTTGGTATTATACTGTCAGCTAACATACACATATTTAGAAAGGTGCACTCACATGTAGGCATGGGCAGACACACAGAGCTACATTTTGTAAGCACAGGCTATACACACGTATACACACTTGCCGTAAACTGAAGTAGAACAACTTAAACCCCATGAACCCATCTCAGCCGCGCAGGCAAAAGACACTCACTGTGCTGGAAGCAAATGGATCAGATGATGTAAATTAGGATGAAAGTAAACTATTATCCATTATACTATGATATCTATTATGTGCTGTGGTGATGTGACCTCAAACTATATCATGATAAGTGAAGATTTACTTTTACAATTAATGAACCATTATTGTAACAGCATGGTATTTTCCTTTGGTACAAACTACTCAAGCGGTTGGGATGGGATGCAATCATATGACTAGTGTTTTTGAGCACACGAACTGTGAGAAAACTATTAACACACATCAGAAAACACACAGGCAAGATTCAGTTGATTAGATATTCTTAATGCTGGTTTTGATGAATTGTCCAGCCCTATATAGGATGACAGCATGAGCCCAAAGTAAAGAGATGTATTGGGAGGAGATGGATGGTGTTGTTGATAATGGAGAGCAGCACATCACCTCCAGACTGTATGTTGTACTACATGAACCAGACTACATGATACAGACCTTGTGACCACAGCCTTTCCTATTTCTGCCGGATAAAAGAGCTTAAAATCAGCGTGCCGAGATGCAAAAATGAAGGGCGAAGCGTGGAGCACTAGATGACTGACTTTTATCTTTTCTCTCTGCCATTCACTCCCTTAAAAATAGACTGGGCTACCTCTGCTGAGTACCAAACTAGAGTTAAACACACATCACAAAGTACCATTTTGTTCAGTTATTTATTTATTTATTTTTGAAAAATCCTAAAGTTTATTTATTACACAACTAAATGTTCATATCTGGCAGTGAGCCGTTGATGCCTTGGCAACATCAGAACATATTGTTACATTTGTGATTTGCTTACACTAAACTGCAAGGCATCAGTTCAGCTAGCTCCCTCAACTGCAACAATAGGGTTGAGCTGCTAAATAAGTTCATTAATTATATATTTTTTGCAGGCACCTCATGCTGCCCACAGCAACATGTCGCCCTGGGTTGCTACCCATGCTGCAAATGTTTAAATCCGCCATTGTACAGGTCAACTGAGTACTAATACTTGAGACAACTGAGACATGGATTGTGAATGTGAAGGAGAGCAGGCAAGGAAAAAAGCACTAAAATTGCCTTCGAAAGGGGAATGATAATGGATGCCAGGCGTGCTGCTTTGAGAGTGTGAAGAACTGCAGCACTGTTGGAGAGTTGAGATTTTCTAATTCTTTTATGCATCTGGATTGATCCCCCACCTACACACATAGGTACTCAGGTACTCAGTGGAAATCCCATCATTGGACCTCCTTTTATGTCATTACTTCTATGTTTAGATTCATAGAGCTGTCCCACCTTTAAACACCACCAGTGCCAAAGCCATTGAATTTAAAAAAAGACTCCTCAATGCCTCTTTAAAGAAACAATTGTTGTTGAATGTATTCTAAATGTATAGAGTCAAAAGCAGATCTTCCATAGCAAAGAAGCCTTTCTGCCATTTTTTTCCAGACGTCCCACCTCTCATGAGACACGTGGGATTCTCCCAAATTTGGATAGCAGCCCTTTGATATCCACAAATCTTAAAACTCCACTATTCCAGAAGTCAAATAAGAGTGAGTGAGTGAGTGTGAGTGAGTGAGTGTGAGTGAGTGAGTGAGTGAGTGAGTGAGTGAGTGAGTGAGTGAGTGAGTGAGTGAGTGAGTGAGTGACACATGTAAAAAGGGCATCCTGATTGGTTGCTTTTTGTAGACCAGCCAGTGTTTTTGTGGGTGGGATTTACACTCTTCAGGTCAGTTTAAAGTGGGTTTTTAAAATAATTATATCCAATTTTTCATCTCAATTTGGAAGTGCCACTCTCCCCCTATACATACAATGCTCCCAACACTAGGAGAAGGGATGACAAGCACATGCCTCCTCTGATACATGTGAATTCAGCCACCACCTCTTTTCCAACTGCCACAATTGCGTCATTGATGGGAAGCCAATGTGCTCTGAGAAAAGTGCCAGGTTCCCAGCACTGAGCCACTCACCCAGAGAGAGCATGGCCAGGATTCAAACAGAGATTATAAAACACACTATCAGTGCATGTAAGGTGACAGTGTAAAAGACATGTTGAGGTGAGTTAACAGGTGTCATTCTTGCGTTATAAGCTCATCTTCAAAAGAACTGTTGAACCCAGAAGAAAGTGTCAGATTGCAATGCTATTCAGAAGAAAGTTAAAGTTTACCAGGAACAATAAATGATTAAGAATTTACACTGAAGAATTTACACCAGGCCTTCTGGATGAGTGCCATGTGACAACAGACTGTTGATTTTGGCACTGATCACAGTGCCTCCGCACAGGGATTAGTTGGTCGTGTCCAGTAAGATGAAAGGTGGACTAGTCACTGAAGATGACTTGACCTGCTGTTAAAGACCAGGCATCTGTGAGTTGTATCAGAGTTGTATAGAAGCTGGGAAAAGAGGCTGTGGATGACTTCACCCTACTATTATTGGAGACATTGTATGTGATACTGGGAGAGTCCTAACAGGTTTGGAGAAATGGTTCTTTAAACAATCACATAAAGTATTTTTAAACCGCTTTACCAAAGAACAATTCAAACATTCAGAAGCTATAAACGTTTCGTTATTTAAAAGGTATAACCAATTCCTCATAAGGGAAGAGGTTATTCATGTCTTTCTCAGCTGAATCTCTGAGAAGGTACAATGAGATCCCTGCTTAGTGATGAGCCCCAGAGGGCTTATGTAGTTGTTGCTGTCCACAGGGACAAAAAGTAGCCTTGAGGAGTACAGAGACAGACAGGTAGGCTCATTTGGAGAAAGAGACAGGGTTCATTTCTGTTCATTCTCAGAAATACACAGGTCCATCTATCCTTCCTTATATTAGCGGTGTGATTTCAGGCTTCCATTTGCTCATTCATGACATACATACTTATCCTTCATGACTGGTTCATCTAAGCTGCTGAGAAGTCAATTGTGTGGCTACTGGATCCAAAACAGAATCTCTCTCTCTCTCTCTCTCTCTCTCTCTCTCTCTCTCTCTCTCTCTGGTCTTTGATGGTCAAGCTGCTCTCAACCAGCTTTGTCATTAAGGTCAACCAGCTTGGACTTGCTGCATATGCTGATCAATCAGCTTGGTTTAGCTGGTCTTGCTGGTCAGTCAGCTTGGTAAACATCCTTAAATAATGATGTCCTGTAAACATTTACAATAAAGCACTGAGACATGAGTGGAATGTCGTGAAGATGTCAAGTAAGACAATGTTTGTACTGTGTGTGAGACCCTACAAAATAACATCCGTACATCCTCAGAAGGGGATATTTTTAGCCTGGGTGTTGTAAAATGATTGGGAGAACACTTCAGTGCCAGATGCAATTGTTTGACAATGTCATGGAAGCTGTTGGTGGTTAGAGTTATTATACAGCTCAGTTTAGATGCTTTATGGTCATTGACATTGCTGATGTGGGCAGGTACAGGTACAGGTAGAGAAACTGAATGAAAAAGCATAAAACCATATCTTTTAAAAATCGCTTTAGAAAACATACACTATGCTGGTAAACAACCTGATTAACAGGCTCTTGACCAGCATAGTGTATGTTGCATTTGATTTTGGTCATGCTTGTCAACCAGCTTGGTCAGGCTGGTCATGTTAGTTGACATACTGGTAGACCAGCTCGGCCATGTTGGTTGACCTGATTGTTCATGCAAGTCAACCAGTTCAGTCTGGCTGGAAATATGGGATATATGTTGGTCAACCAACTTGGTCATGATAGTCAACCAGCTTGGTGTCACTAGTCATATTGATTAACCAGCTTGTTCATGTTAATCAACCAGCTTGGTCTTGCAAGATAAGCTGGTCAACCAGCATGGTCTTGCTGGTCGACCAACTTGGTCATGATAGTCATCCACTTTGGTCTTGCTGGTCAACCAGCTTGGTCTTGCTGGTCATGCTAGTAAGGTAAGACATAGGTGTATGAGTAAACTGAAGGGGAAAACAAAATAAAGGACCATAGCTTTTAAAAAGTGCTTTAGAACCTTGATGAACTTTTCAACAAAAAACAAAAAACATGTTTTTCATCTTTACACATGCTTGCGTGAAGGAGAAGAAGTGCGTGGTGAAAGTTGTATCCTTTGCACTGCAGCAAACATCGCTGTTGTTCTGCACTGCTTGAGTTATAGGGCAGTGTTGTTATTGCATGTTCAGAGCCTGCTGTCATTCTGAATGGAGGAAAGCAGAGTAGGGCAACAGGGCTGAGGAAGGAAACACAAACACACGCGCACGCACGCACATGCAAACCGGCACGCTGTACTGTTGTTTTGCAGAGCTACGAGGTGTTGTTGATGATCCTCTCTCACCCACGTGGTGCTGTGAAGTTTGTGGCCTGGGTTCAGGTAACCACAGTATGTTCCTGATTAATAGAAAACACTGCAGCGGTGTGATGGGAACAACATCTAATACACTCATTAATACCCTGCATGGACTGTTACAGGATCCATTAGAACATTCGGAATTACATTTATTTTTGAATACTACAACAACAACAACAACAACAACAACAACAACAACAACAACAACAACATAATAATAATAATAATAATAATAATAATAATAATAATAATAATAAAAAAAAAATAATAATAATAATAATAATTATTATTATTATTATTATTATATTGTATTATTATTGTTATTATTATATTGTATTATTATTATACTGTATTATGATTATGATTATTATTATTATTATTGTTATTATTATTATTATTATTATTATTATTATTATTATTATTATTATTATTATTATTATTATATAACTAGAAATAGTTATGAGTGATTGCACAGAATTAGTTGTTCTCATTTCCAGGCAATTGCTATGCTCTTGCAATTTGATCAGTAGGATGAAACAGTTTTTACTATCTGGTTGCTGTGTTGTCTGTATGCAAGGGTGTAGGTTTGCATATGGAAAATAGGGACATGCCTCTACCAATATTTTTGGAGGAAAAAAATTGTCCCTATCAGTATTTAAGAAAACTCAATTGCATTATCATTAAAAGAATATGCTTCATATTGCATCGTGTACATAGTGTATCACATTTTTTAATAGCTTTAAACAGTTTATCTTAACATCTCTGTAAAGTCCATCTTCTCACCACAATAACCTCTCTCTCTATTTATAGAGGTAGAGTTGAGAGGCAATATAAATATAAATAGTTACTCCAACACATCTCCAAATGTGCAAAAAAAAAACCTTAAAAGAGTCATGTGTTATGAATATGAATAATATCATTTATTTATTATTAAATGTAAATATAGAGCACAACATAACATTAGATAATAATAAATAAATAAAAAATAAACTCAGATCTTAATAAACCATTTGGTTGTCATGATTAAACAGCCCTCTATGTTTGCGTGTGTAGGAAACTGCATTCTGTGGAATGGGTTTGGGTTGATTTGGGTAGTTGGGGATGAAGTGGGATGGTGATCATCCAACATTCTGACCTCACTGTTATTGAAAGCTATCAAATCCTCAAAGCAATGCTCCAAAACTAAGCAGAAAGTCTTCCCTGAAAAGGAGAGACAGCAAACTCTGTCTTACTACCCTTGATTTCAGAAGAAACAATGAATGAGCAGGTGTCCATATAGTGTATATGTAAATGATCTCTGCTCTGATTGGCTGCTTTGTTCTTTATGTTGCTCTCAGAGCAATCCTTACAATCCTTGTAACTTCAGCACAAGGAACTGGGTAGTGCCAGAGCTTTGTGCTCAAAAATAGAGGATAGCACAGTCACAGGCCTCGTGCTGGGCACCAGCATGGCACCACCCATAAGCGTGAACGCTGCTTTGCCCAATCCCCCACGCCCGCACATATAATCATCATAGCCCACTGATCAGTCATCGCCACTCAAGCAGAACACACTTCCTCCTTAGCCTCCTAATTGCGTGCAGATTGCTGTCAGGCTCATGTTAAAACCCTATCCTGAAGTGACAATTACAGCTGGAGCTTTGAAAAAGGACTTTGACATGCAAGTTTGAAATTGTTTCACGTTGTTTGTTCAGACTTGTACGCTGTGCATTTGTATGTGTGTCTGTGCGTGTGTGTCTGTGTGTGTGGGGGAGGAGGGGTCGTAGTCTAGAGAAGGTCTTACTCTTACTCACTAGCACACAGACACACTCATGCACACTCACTCCTCAAGTATTTGGTTTGCTGAACCTTCAATACATCAAGCCATCCTGTTCAAAATAACCCGGAAAAACACTGTTCTCCCTCCTCAACATGCATCCAGATGGTGCTGTCATATGATATTGGGCCTGTACAGCATAACTCGAATTTGGAAAAGATGAGGACTTTCACTTCCCCTATCTAAACTTGATGACCTCTTTCTCAAGCAACATCTCTAATGCATAGCTGGCTTTCTGATTACTAAGGAAAGACTATGTTTCCTGAGTCTAGTATGTCTACAAAGCTTCTAAAATGCTTTCTTTTCTATAGACGGAAGGGATTTATTGAGCACACAGCGGTTCACAGTATTTGAGAAGGACTACTTTCCAAGACATCCATGGGACATCTAGAGAGACGATTCTTAAGATGGCTTTTGTTGATTCTTTTCCTTTTTCTGAATGTTCAAGATTTGTCAAAAAGCTGCAATTCGCTCTTATATTGCAGTTTTAAACAAACTCAACAGACCTTCCTACATCGATGTGATGACTAAATCAATGTAAGCTTTGACAAGCTGGGCCAAAAATGCACCAAACTGGGACTTGCATTAAGAAAGGCCAGGACACATAACCATAAACTTATATTTTTATAGGTTCATTTAAGTCAGGTTAGGTTGGCCAATAGATTGGTTCATCTCTGGTCAGGTTGTGCTTAATAGATAAACCCCTTTTTTTCTTTCTTCAAAAGTATCTTGCACTGTATTGTAAAACTATATGGAAAAATTCCCTACAGTAGACATGTTAAAAGATCTTCTTTTTGCATTAAAAAGTCCAAAGCAGAAGTATGTGAGGGGAAGACAGTGCAGTAAAAGTATGTGAAAAGTGTGCAGAACAATAAAATTCATCTACACTAGAACTATGGGAAAAAAAGTTCTACAGTAGAACTATGTGAACAAATCAGCTAAATGGAAACTAAAGGTAAAAGGATATGAAACAAAAAGTTCCTAATACTTTACTGAAATACTTTACATATTTAATAAGCTGTGTGTTTTGCCACATTTTATTTATTTATTTATTTATTTATTTATTTATTTCTTTAGAGCAGAACAGAATCCACAGATGTATGATCCATGTAGATATCATGAACCCATTTATACCTTCTAATTACTGATTTTATCTGCCGTAAAGTGCACCCATTGCTGACACAGATGTTCAGTAGTGTGCACTGGAAGCAGCTTATGGTCACCATGCCCAATGCCAAGCACTGGCTAGACAGATATAAGGCCTCATGCTGTGTAGCAGTGGAGCTCCATCCAATTTTAGGGGTGAGTTGGAGTGATGTTTGTGCTCCAGAACTAAATATCCAACATCCGTATCTGACTGATGCTCTCATGATTGAATATGCAATCATATGCTCATTGCAGTATCTGGTATAGAGCCTCCTCAGAAGAATAGAGACTCTTACCGCAGCACACTCCCTATTAATTGCCTTAAATTCTGAAGAAACTCGGGTAGAGCAGGTGTCTACAGATGTTGGGACATGCAGCACTGCGTGATTAAGAAGAGGTATTAATATTGTATATGAATATTCTCCAGAATGTTCAAATTCAGACAATTTTTATGATGCACATAAAATTAGGTAAACTAGGGTGTCTGCTCTCCACCTCCAGAATAAAAGAGGAAGTTGTCTGTGATATTGTCGGTGAAGAATATCAAAATAACACATACTGTGATTCAGCACGAGACACGCTATGGCTTCCTCATCATCCTCCTGCCCACAGGGAAACATCATGCTGCGCGTGCTCCGCCGCACTCGTCTTCAGGAAGTCACAATGTTGGCATTTTTAAAGGCATAGAAATAATGTGATGTCTGGTGTTTTGAAACAGTGATAAATCTACTGTTTCATTATTAGCAAAATAATACAGGACATGAATCAGTGGAGCTCGGCATTGTGGTTTAGTCAGTGGTCAAATTTCCCTTGTTCATTTTTGGTTTTGTTTGTTATTTTGTTTGCTTTTTTGTTCTGAATTATAAATGCATTTGTAACAAACCTGTAGAACAACACATACAGAATAAGATTGGAGATTATTTATCACCGAATGAAGGTGGTTAGAACGTGTTGGGTAATTGAGATTCATGTGGCACACTACCTGACCTTGCCAGCAAACCATAATGGGCCAGTTTCCCAGACAAGGATTGAGCTTAGCAATGGACTATGATCTCCATTCAAAATGCTGCACCGTCCATGACTATGTTTAATCTTTGTGTGGGAAACTCACCCTTAATGGCCTAGTATGCAGCCCTGAAGACCTAAGACCTGAAGTCTCCTATCACATCATGTGTTTTCCTACCTGTGCAACATGAATCAAATAGTACACTGTTAAAAGCACAAGGACCTTATGAAGCAATAAAAGAATGACGTTACACACATATAGCGCCTTTCTAAATACCAAGGCTTTTTAATCAGCAGTCAGCACTCAACCAACACACACCAGCAAAAAGCAGCAGCCAACTGCACACAGCATACTCTCAACCGTCCACCTGGAGGACTACATCAAACACTAGAGCGGTTCACCCAGAACCGAGTACCAATCCATGTCTGGATATTCACTCAATTCACCTTATATCCATGTTATCTGGAAGGATTTTTGGAGTCCCCGGAGGAAACCCTTGTGGACACGGGGAGAACATGGACACTCCACCCAGACTGTGACTTGAACAGTGTAATGTGCTGGACCAAACTGGACCAAACTGCTGGGTCATTCAGGACTGGAAACTGATTTCTCTTCATTTTATATCAATAGAATAAAACCACTAAATATGATTCTCATCAACAAAAAGTATTTTCAAAATGATGTGTGTTACAATTGCAACAGAACCAAAACAGAGCTTTACAAACTTTCAATTAATCAAAAGTTTTATAGAAATTAATGTAAAGATAGAAATTGGAAAACTTGGCTTTTAGGAGGTTTTACATTGTAAGACCCCCTTACTGAACATTCAGGACTATTGTTTACTCTGCAAACAAATGATATGTTACCAAGTGAAATCCTCTTAACACTTTACACTGTTGTGAGAATATTATAAAATTATTAAACGTGTGACTAACTTCTTACTTATTTTAAATCATTTTCATTGGATAAGATTATAGCATACTGTTTACAGCATAATGTTTACAGCATATAGCATTGTTTTTATTAGATTTTTTATTGTAAAAATCAGTTCAGTTTAAAATAATCTTGTTCATAATTTCAGTAAAAACTAAATAATGTAGAATGTAGTCTTACAACCCTTGAAATAATCTTATATTATTTGACTATGTAATTGCAACTAAATTACTCATTTATTAAATGAATTTATTCACAGTATCAACAAAATAAATGAAATATGTCACTTAAAATGTATTTAATATAAAATCTATTATTTTTTTAATTAAATTATGAATTTAATAACCTTCCTGCTACAGGATTGGACTAGTTGCCCACCTGCCATCATCAACTATGAAGAAATGAAGTCCCCCCTGTGAGCCTGGATCCTCCCAAGGTTGCGTCCTTCAGCTCTGAGGGAGTTTATACTTGCCTCTGTTGCCCATTGGTTTGTTCGCTGTGGGTTTATGTGTTTATGCTTTGTTTGCGTGTGTTGTTGATCATATTATTTTCAATTTCTGTAAAGATGCTTTGTGATATCATGTTATAAACAGCGATATACAAATAAATTCATTTTGATTTGAACATTTTGTTTTACAATATTCATTTTTTTGGTGAGTGAGTTGATTAATCTTATAGTATTACTGCAATAATCTCAGAATGAGAACAAATTTTAGACTTTAAGAAAACTTGGAGCTAAGATATGATTTTTGAATTGTAGGAGTCTTGAAGATGAAGATGGAGATGGAGATGAAGGGCAGACAGGAGATGGGGAGACGGTGGGAGGTGAAAACGTCTCATACAGAGTGATAGTGACGAGTAAGGAAACTACTAGCCTGGAAAGTGGAGACTAAGGCATCATTTTTCTCCCACACCTCAGTTATTGCATAACTTCATTTTGTGTTCCCTCACCAAGAAAATAACACTGATCCTCCTCACCTACTGTTTGATCTTGTCTTAGAATACACAGAGTGAAACCTCAGATATTTCATCACTGCTCAATTTCACCAGTTCATGGTAATCACTTATGGAAGTTCATCTTCACAGCTTAGGTCAGGGAACTGGAATGGTCACTGAAAAGGCTTGATTTTGGGGTCAGTGGACTATTTGTGTGTGAATCTGGAGCAAAGCCATGGATGACTCTCCTGTTGGAAAAATCTGAAAAATAAATGACCCAGTTTAACTTCCTGGCACAGCAGTCAGCTTTTGTTGTTGTTTGTGATGGTTTTCTCATGTTGCCATGTATCCTAACAAGTTCCCTTTGAAGCCGAACAACCGTTATGCTGTAGATTGGGTTCTTTTCTGCTTTTCTGCTGTAGATTAAACTAACAAAAGCTCTGTTTTGGTCTCATCTGATCACAGAGCTTTCCTCCAACCACAGTTCTGATGTCAGTTGTTTTTGTGTGCGTGTGTGTGTGTGTTTCTGGTAAGCCCTGCCAATGGCTTATTGACATGGAGGTGGTGTGTGGTCATAGTTTTGGAAACTTGGTGACCCTAAGATGTAAATCCACTGCACATCTGCACATTCTCCGGCTGTGGACTAGGCAGACATTTTTGCCTCTTGACCTGTCCACCTCACTGTGTGGGGTGTATCTGCGTCTTTATGGAGGCTGGTTCTTCACGTCACAGCTTTTTCATATAATAAACAAACACTGACAGAGATGGTGAGTATTGTCTGTCATGTCTCCATTGTTCCTGAAAACATGATCAAATCATGAGTAAATTATGATTAAGACATTTCTAAAAATTTCCACCTGATTCATGAACATTGATGCTCAATGTAGGGCAGGGGTGGTAAACTGAGGCCCACACAGTTTGGTGATTTCCCAGCTCCAACACACCTAGCCAGTCTGGAAATTAACTGGTCAGTTAGTTTGAATGAATGAGTCCCAAAGATTCAACAAAAAGGTCTTTCCCACACCTTACTAAATACTAAACTTTACTGACAAACAACAAAACAACACATTCTGTCACACAATTTTTATATTTATTGTTTTAAATAAATGTATATACACCAATTTTTATATATGCACCAAGCACTTTATTAGGAACACCTGTATTTTGAATTTAAATCATCTCAGAATGCACAATATGTCATCTTTTTACAAGGAGAGACTGGAAGCATCGGTATGTGATCCACACAAGCTCTTCACCATCTTCTCTTCTCTCCTAAACCCTCCTTGACCTCTCTGCAGCCGTTCATACAGTAGACCACATGATCCTCCTGTCAGTCCTTGCTAACCTTGGAATCACTGGTTCTACATTGTGATGGTTTACATCATAACTGAAAGAGCATTCTTACCAGGTCACATGGCAGGGATCCTCATCTGGTCCATGTAGACTCTTCATTGGTGTTCCACAAGGCTCAATCCTCTGTCCTATTCTCTTTTCTCTCTACACTACTTCTCTTGGTAAAGTAATATCTCCTCGTGGTTTTTCTTACCACTGCTATGCTGATGACACTCAACTCATCCTCTCTTTCCCACCTTCTGACACCCAGGTCTCATCCCGTATCTCAGTTTGCCTTTCTGACGTCTCATCATGGATGGTAGCCAATCACCTCAAACTCAAGCCCAGCAAGACTGAACTGAATTCTAAACTGAATTCATTCCTGGAACCACTGATCTTACCATTACCCTTGAGAACTCACTGGTCACTCCATCTGCTGAAGCACGGAGCCTTGGTGTAGTTGTGGATGACCAGTTATCGTTGTCAGCTCATGTTGCAAACCTGGCTTGGTCTTGCAGATTTCTCCTTCACAACATCAGGAGAATTCGACCTTTTCTGTCTAGAGAGGCCACTCAGATGTTTGGTCTCTTGTTATTTCAAGACTAGAGCTGCCCTTTTAGCTGGCCTTCCTATGCTGACCATTAGGCCCTTGCAACTCATCCAGAATGCAGCTGCGTGGCTCGTCTTCAACGGCCCCAAATTCAGTCATATAACTCCATTGCTATGTTCCCTTCATTGGCTTCCTGTAGCTGCCTGCATCAGATTTGATTCTAGCCCCGTTTACTAGCTAAGGATATTTTGAACAACAAAATCAACAGAGTGAACAACAAAGCACTTTTGTAAGTCGTTCTGGATAAGGGCATCTGCTAAATGCTAATCTTGAGGAGGATGGGCTTCAACAGCTGTAGACCAAATAGTGCAGCACTGTTGTCAGCGAAGAACACTGAGGTGAGGTTGCAGTGGACACAGACTAACCAAAACCACACAAATGAAGACTGGAAAAGAACTTGTCCTGAATCTTGATTTCTGCTGACAAACAGGATCAGAGTTCGGCACCAAAGCATGGATCCAACCTTTCTCGTGTCAACAGTCCAGGTTGTTAAGGTGCTGTAAAGGTGTGGGCAGTGTTTTCTTGCCACACTTTGCACCTTTTAATACCAATCACTTAAATGTCACCTGTTAATATCATCACCTGATCACCAAACATTTTGAGTACCAGACATGGACTGACCAATAAGAGAACCAAGAAAAATACTGGTGGGTCACTGAGAGAGTGAAGAGGCTGGTTGCATGGTCACATGTATCAGAGGTCAGGAGCATCGTATGTGAAAAGAGAAGGGTCCGAATGTGGGTGGGTAATTGTCACTTCCACATTAATATTGATTACTTGTAAACAACTGTTCTGATAATAGGATTAAAGATTCAAAACGTTCTTTTTGCTCTTTAAAAAAGCCACAGACTCCAGAGAATGCTGTATGTGTATTGATCTCTCTCTTGCATGTATTTTTGTTTAGCCTTGAGGTTTAGTATCTGGAGGATGAGAGAGATGAGAGGCCTGTTTTCTCTAAAATCATTGTACTCTGGCGTGCTTAATGATTTGCAGTATGACATAAGGCTATGCTAATGAAACCCATTTGTGGGGAGGAGGAAGGCCAAAGGCTCAAATTCAGATGCCTGTGAGTCAGAATCATGTGAGCAATGACAACTATTTTACACACGTAATGACATTTTTACTTAGATTACCATGTTTTTAATCAGTGTTTATAAGTGTAGAATTCATAAAAAAACAGGCTTTTTCTACATTTCTCATATTTGATTTCCCATTATGGTCTCTGATATAGTTTACCGATGGTACATTCATACTTTCATTGATGTCATTGTGTAAGACCTTGTTGGTCTTTCCTCTGGAGCTGATCTACTTTCTGCAGCTCTTTCTGCTGCTCTCATCTCCGCTGAAGAGTCATCTGAGGACAGCCGTGTCTCCGCCAGTCTGAACACACCAGCTCCCTCCAACATAGTCTAACTGCATCTGCTTTTGCTTTTCCACATCTCTCTTTCTTTCACTCTCTCTCTCTCTCTTTCTCTGTGTATTATATATATATATATATATATATGTGTGTGTGTGTGTGTGTGTGTGTGTGTGTGTGTGTGTGTGTGTGTGTGTATACACTTTGTGTGCTTCTTCAGTGATTCAGGGCCAGACTGCTATGTCAGAGTCCTTAAATGCCTCCAAATGGTGGAGCACATTACTCTGTTCCATCCTCTAGACCTGTCAAGAAAAAAAGGAAAGAAAAGAAAAGAAAGAAAAAAAAGAAAAGAAAAGAAAAAAGTGAGATCCATTTTAAAAAGCTGGATAATTTGATCATATTTTCTAGTTTGTTGAATACTTTATATTCACAGATCAACCATAACATTACAATACAGGAGCATGTTGTAGTTTTCATCACAGGCTGTAGTCCACCTGTTTCTGTCCTCTCACTCTTATCTTTAATGATCATGACCACCACCACAGAGCCAGTATTACGTTGGTGGTGGGTCATTCTCAGCACTGCAGGGACAATGACATGGTGGTGGTGTTTTAGCATCTGGTGCACTGCTACAGGAGATCAGACACAGCAGTGCTGCTGGAGTTTTAAACCAACAGTGTCCTGTGGGCAGTGCCCACTGAGCTGCATGCTGTGAGTAATGAAGGATTAGAGGATGACCAACTAAAGCTGTGTAGAAACAGATGAGCTTTTGTCTCTAACAAAACATAGGATTGTATAATAGAGAGGACCGTGAGTGGATACAGTGTTTAAACACAACAGCACCAGGTCAGTAGACATTGCCAATGTCACTGCAGTGCTGAGAATGACCCACCACCCATATAACACCTGAGAAAGAGAGAGAGAGTGTGAAAGAAGAGAGATGTGGAAAAGCAAAAGCAGATGCAGTTAGAATGTGGTGGCGGGAGCTGCTTTGTAGAAGAATAGAGTGAAAGGAGAGAACAGATGGACAATATTCTGTAATTATGGAACTACAAAGTGTTCATAAATGGTGAGAGGAGCTGATAAATTGGACAGTGAGAGTAGAAACAAGGAGGTGTACATAATCAGGGTTGATCAGCGCATATGCGACGGTATAATACTTTTGTAATATATAATATAATATAATATAATATAATATAATATAATATAATATATAATATAATATAATAATTTATTTTGTAATACTACAAGTCAACAGCACAAGCTGATGAACTTTATTTCTAAACTTCTATGTTCTTGTTCTGTGTTTTGTATTTTTTTGTTTATAAAATGGTTAATTGATAATGCATTCCAGTGTGATACAATGTTTGAAAAACTTAAGCATTTGTCTTGACTAATTGCGCTGTAGCCTATAATATATGATGGGGAAGGGAAGCAGTTCCTTCTCAGTTTCTATTGTAGCTGTTTCTATCCAGTATTCTCTCCAGATCATCTCCTGGCAGGTAGCATAAGCTATTGGGCCCTCTGCTGTGTCCCATTGTGCCTTATTTACTCCTGCTTTGGCCCCAGAGGAGCCAGAGGGACAGAGGTGAAGCTAGCGTGATGAGTAGAGAAACAGAATCTTATCCTAAGAGAGAAAGAGATAAAGACAGACTGACGAGGGAGTGTTGAAGGATGAATAAAATATTGAGTAGTGGTGTTTAAACAGTGTAAACGTGTTTAATCATCTCAACAGTTCAGTTGAAGATCTTGTTTTTTTATTTGGTTGTAAATGAAAACCACTTTAACCCCTTAAAGGAAATGCAAATGATTTCAATCCATTACTGTTTTTGTAAAGTTTGGTGAATATTTCCTCACTGTTCACTAGCTCTCCGGTCTGTTTGCACATCAAATAAAAGTCTGGCATTTATACTCATCCTTGGTGCTATAAATGGGGAAAAAAACAAAAGGTCCTTGACCCATTTGTTCACGCAGGGGATGTTCCTGCTCGTGCACAGGTAGAGACAAGTAGTGATGGCAAAGAAACAGTTGAAGAGGAAAAGGTCCGACCACCACCAACTTTCTTTTGGTCTGGAAGCTGGTGGTGTAACATTAGCAATAAACCTTTTGTGCATGAATGGGGGAAGGGGTCTTCTAAAGGAGCACTGAAAAGAGGAGTGTGGTTATGTTATTGTTGAATTCAAATATCAACAGTCATTCATGAGTTGTTTTCTAGAATTGTACACATTTCCTTTGTGTTTTCATTAACTTAATCTAGATTTCAGTCTAGATTAATTCAAGTTACACTGTTTCAATTTCCATCTCAATTCAATTTCTCAACTTCCTACCTCTGACAGAGACATGGCTCAGCTCAGAGAGTACTGCAACTCCAGCTGCCCTGTCTTCCTCCTTTGCTTTCTCTCATGCTCCACAAAGGGATGGCAGGAGTGGAAGCACAGGCTTGCTTGTTTCTCGAGGATGGCAATCAACGTCACTCTTTCACATCTTGACATTTCTTCTTTTGAATTCCATGCTGTTGCAGTATCTTTTCCCACCAAACTCCACATCTTTGTTCTCTATCAACTACTGGGCACTTTCATGGATGAACTGAACACTCTCCTGAGTAGCCTCTCTGTTGAGACTTCACTTATTCTCATTGACGATTTCAACCTTCCATCCCAGAAACTGCAGTCATCATGCCTCCTCCAACTTCTATCTTCTTTGATCTCACCTTTAACCAGTCTGCTCCAACGCATTGGACGTAATTTTCAGCAAACCCATTCCTGCCTCTGACAGTTACTCCTCTTCACTTGTATGACAATCACTTCTTGTACTTCACACTCTCCCTCCCTTCTATTCCAGCACCCACAGTGTCATCAACTTCTTCCACCTTTGACTACAATCTTTGCTTTCTCTCCCTTATCTCTTACCTCTACTATTCCAACCTCTAACAAGCACTTTCCTTTCATCCATTTCCTCTTCAGTCAACCTTCTCTGTCCTTTCTCTCCTAGGCCTGCAAGCCTACCCTGTAGGTAAAGAAAGTTCTGCGCAACAGTTGAAGAGAGTTGAGGCTGGCTTAAAGAAGGTGGAGTAAATTGCAACAGGACTCAGACCTCAGCGCTTACTGGGTTCTCCGTTCTCGATTTTCAGTGGAAGTAACTGTTGCAAAATCATCCTTTACAAGGAGAGGCTGGAAGCATTGGTGTCTGATGCACGCAAGCTCTTCTCCATTTTGTCCTAACCCTAACCCCCCCTTGACAAGATCATCAGGTCATGTTCCATTTCCCTTCACGGCTGAATCTAGATAGCACAGACATTAGCAACTATAGACCAGTATCTCTTCTTTTCTCTCAAAAATCCTTGAACATTCTGTCTTTAAACTGCTATCTTGCTTTCTCACACAGAACAATCAAGAACTCACTGGTCACTTCATCTACAGAAGCACAGAGCCTTGTAGTTGTGGATGACCAGTTATTGTTCTTCGCTGATGTTGCAAACCTGACTTGGTCATGAAGATTTTGACCTTTTCTGTCTGGAGAGGCCACTCAGGTGCTCATTCAGTCTCCTGTTATTTCAAGACTTGAATACTGCAACTGCCTTCTAGCTGGCCTTCCTATGCGGACCATTAGGCCCTTGCAACTCATCCAAAATGCAGCTTCAATGTTCCCAAGTTCAGTCATGTAACTTCTCTACTGTGTTCCCTTCATTGGCTTCCAGTAGCTGAACATCAGATTTAAAACCTTGATGCTGGCCTACAAAGCCAAAAATGGACCAGCTTCTCCATACATGATGGTAATGGTGAAAACTTGATCTGTACCAAGAGCCCTTCAGAATCAAGTACAGCTCAGCTTAACCCACCATCCCTTAAATTGCAAGGAAGACAAGTATCCAGACTCTTCTGTCCTGGCTCCAAAATCCTGCAACAAATTTCCCTTGGAGGTCTGAAAAGCTGAGTCAGTTGTTTCAAACACAGACTGAAGACCCATCTCTTTCATGAGCACTTAACCTATTAAAGGATTATAATTCTACTGGATCTTTTTGGTCTCCAACCTGACATTTGTTTTCAGTAGCATCTAAGCTTGAGGAATCTCTGGATCACTCCACCAACTAGCTAATGATATCTTGAGTGAACAGCAAAGCACTTTGTATAAGAGCATCTACCAAATGCCATCTATGTACTTGTAAATCTAAATGAACTGGTTGACCAGCATGAAAAGCATGACCAAGTTGGTTGATCTGAATCACTAACAAGACCAGCAAGACCAAGCTGATCAGCCAGCACGATGACCAGCATACCTACATTGGTCGACCAGAATGACCAGCTTGACCAAGCATGACCAAAATCAAGTGTAACATACTCTGGTCAAAAGATGGTTAGCTTTGAATGTGTTTTCACCACGATGACCAGATTTTCAACCACATCTCAAGACCAACTTAGACCATCTGAAAGCAGCTACTATCAAAAGCTGGTCTTGGGCTGGATTTTTCAGCAGGGGACATATGGGAGTTTATGGGGGTCAAACAGACAAACAGGGTTTTTTACTTTATTATGATCTTTTTATTTTTTATCCCTGAAAATAAATGAGGAAACCTTCATTCTCACAGGGCCACAAAAACTATGCGGAGCAGTACGAGAGAAGCATTTTCTGAGGAACCTTTTGTAAATGTGTGGAAGTTTAAAGAACCATATAAAATTAAAAGTTTAATACTGAAATGTTTCTGTATTGAATGCCAATGCCAATTAGGAACCTTTCAATTTAAAGAGAAAATATAAAAACTGTGAAAAACTTCATCAGTGACTGTACCTGTGGTCAGAGGCCGTTTAAGGTCCTTTAATAATCATGCACCTTCTTCCAGGCCGCTCAACTTGGTTTGCTTGAAAAAGTGAAATAACTAAGAAGAAAATTATAAAGCTGCTGGTGAAAATGAAAGGTTCTTGGCTGGAAAGCCGTTGAGTGTGTGTCCTGATGTAGCTTTTGCCCACCCGCCTTGAGTTGCCCACCGGAGAATGCATGGGCTGCATATGCTGTTGGCTGCTGTCCATACCCGCTCCCCTCCCTACACACACACATAGTGAATTCCACAGGAGTCTGCTCATAACCAGCCTCCAGGGGGATCTGTCCTCTCTCTCTCTCTGTCTCTCTCTCTCTCTCTCTCTCTCTCTCTTTCTCTCTCTCTCTCTCTCTCTCTCTGTCTCTCTCTCTCTCTCTCTCTCTCTCTTTCTCTGTCTTTTGCTCTCTTTTCCTCCTCCCTGCACTCTCCCCTCTGTCAACACATGCTGTTTAAAAGGAACATCAGACCACACCGCTGCACAAAAGAAAAAAAAAAGGAAAAGAAAAGAAGAGTAAAGCTCAGGAGAGCAATGAGGAGGAGAAGTTAATGCCAGCTCTCAGGGTGAGCTGAGCTTTTCCACCTGCCCTCTCCCAGCTGTAGCCTGAGACCTTGCATGAACCACTTTGAGGTTCAAGCCACTTTTGGGCCGTTTTCAACTTCATCTGAAGGATCTTAAGGGATGAGGAGCTATTTGGTAGCTAGCCGGTGGGCCGAGAACTCCTGGCTCGCAAGTTGGAGAGGCAGGAAGGCGGTGGGTTCCAGGCTGGGAGTGTTCCAGCTGTGAGGCCTCAGCTGGAAGCCAGAGCCATAACAGAAACCCTACACCCAGACCTGGAGGAGAGAGCAGAGAAGAGAAAGTGCCAGACCTGCACATATTTTCTCCCTGCTGGCTTTCTATACTATCAAAAGTGAGGGCTTTCAGATCCCCACAGCTTTTCTCACGGCTTGCTCTCTCCAATGCCATCTGGCTTTGAAGCCCAAGGCTGATTGTATCTCGGCATCAGGAGAGAGCCTGAAAGGAGTTCAAAAGGACACCAAGTCTGAGCTGGGGTGAATGGGTTCTTCATGAGTGGATACTTCTGATGAATTGACTTAACTTGTATCAGTTCCATGAAACACTGATCAGTTCTTCTGATTCCCCTTCCCCTTTGTATGCATGAAAAGCATGCACTCTTAATAATGTGGGCTCTTCAAGCGTTCTTTATTGAAGGCAATTATTATATTTAGATGAATGACAACTCTGACCAAAAACTGTTTAAATGGTACATCTTCTATAACGGAAAGGCATTAAAAAGACATTTACAGCTCCACTCTTCACTTTGAGTAAAAGAACCCATTGCAGTACCATGCAGACCTTTTTTTGGTTCACTTGTTTAGATACATCTTTAAAATCTGAGTCTTCCTCAAGGTTTCTTACTTAAGCAAACACAATGGTTATAAACAGAACCATCACAACTCGCTTTTTTGTGCTCAGCAAGGTCATGTTTCTGTCAGATAATTAAACAATATATTGTGTCTTGATGTGTGAGTGCAAGCTTACCCATTTCCAAAGCCCTCATGGAGGAAGTCCAGTAGTTACAGTAACTGTCCAATAGCTAGTTTATCTAATCAATCTTCATTAAATATCCTTTAAGCTTATATAGGTGAGGTAATGATCCTCCCACATCATGACCTCAATAACACACTTGTCCCTGAATGCAATCAAATCCGCAATGCTAAAAAATCTAGTAGAAAGACGTCCCTGGACAGTAGAGACAGTTACTCCAACAAAGCTTCAACACCCATGATTTCAGAAGAAACAATGAATGAGCAGGAGTCCATATGTTTCTTTATGAGGTGAGTCATTTTATTTGCTGGGTAATATGAGCTCATTAATATTTCAATTAACTGAACATATGTTTTGTAAAAAGATTCTAAAAACTACCACAAATATCACGTATCATATATTAGTCTGTGTTTATAGCCACTCATACACATTTTCAGATGTCAGGAGATTTTCACACAAGGCCACTTTGAATGAGTCATTTTAAGGGTAAATTTCAGCAGCAGCTGTTAGGATAAAATTCAGGTCATTCCCCTTTAAAATCAGACGAGCTGCATGTGGAACTGAACAAATCCAAACCTAGGTTTGGAGTCCTCAGAGAAGTCGGGACCTTACTGTGTCGCTACTTAAAGCGTGTTTGTTTATATTTGTTGTTGTGTTTATTTATAGTGTATCAAAGATCCATAAAACTATTTTTCCAATGAAAAAATAAAAGGAAAATCAAGCCCTCTATAAAGCTCTCTTTGTAGCCATGCAGAACACAGTGTAACTCCTAGTCTTCACAGAAGTGTCTCCTTTGAGCTTTTTAGCCATGTGCAGTGAAAACCCGTGACCTTAACCAACCTCGGGCTTCATTTAAAGCAGAAATAGAGCAGTGGCTATTCCTGACAATGTCATTAACTGGAGGCAACATGAAGGAATGCCACACGTCCAAGACGTCAGTGATTAAACAAGACTCCTCTGTCATTAGTTATTTAAAATACCACCCCATAACCTTCAGAGTTGGCTTTACAAAAACAAGACACAAGAGAGATAAAGAGAGTGAGAGCACACTGGATTTTGCTTTATGTAAGATCATTTATGTACACATATGGCTTCATACAGCAGCAACATCGTTGGGTTGTATGGGGAATACAAGCACATCAGGCGACTGCATCAAGAGCTATGGCCTCACATTATACAGACTGGCTACGACTGTCGCTTACTGCCAATAAGCTGAAGGTATAACAGAAAGATGCACTGGATCATTAAGGGTATGTCAACATAACAATGATCTCCACACAATATCTTTTTCTCTCTCTTATAAAGATTTACTTTCTACATAAGCTGATTGCACATTGTGATACATACATTTTATATATATATATATATATATATATATATATATATATATATATATATATATATATATATATAATTTCTGATTGTGAATCAAATCATTTCTATACATAAGTTAAGAAATGTAACAGTTTGTTTCAAAATAGGTCACATCTTCACTGTCTTGTCCCTCTATGAAAGTGCAATGTCTTAATTTATAGATTTTTTTTTCTATAAAAAAATTGGTCCAAACCCCCTCAATCTAAATAATAGTTGATTTTTTTTTTTTTCAATTTTGATTTTAGATTACATATTTTTGCCATTTTTAAAAAATATTTTTCTACATCTATATTTAATTTAAAAACTGCTGCTAAATACAAGAATAACAGAGTCAGTTTACAAAAAAGCTTTACATGTAAAAGGTCATCTATGGTCTAAATACTTCATATTCTTTTTCATAACATCAGAACTTATCCACAACTCCATAGTACATGAAATATATTGTCATCAGTAAAAACGAACCAAAAGTAACAAAAATAATAAATGAAGTACAAGAATGCATAGGTGTGAGCACTTGCTGAATTAACAAAGCATATACAAATACAGATCAGGTTTTGTCCATTTATGAAATATTTCTATAGATTAATATTAGTAGATTTCTGTCTTCGTCATATATAGTATATAGTCTGTCTCTGCTTTAAAATGAGTGGCCTGCACAATAAGTATATTTCATAGGTTAATCAAGCTATTCAATTTTCTATAGTAGGCTCGTGGCAGCTTTTTCTAGCCACCACCTATGAACATGTATGTGTGTGTATGTGTGTGTCCCACACTAACCTCACGTAAAGAAATAAAATGCCGTTTTTTTGAGAGCATTTCTGTGATGGCTACAATTCTATGACATTTAAAGAGCAGACTCTGCACAGCACTTCAAACTGCAGATGCTTTCACATAATTGCTCCAAAGTGTGTGCTTCTTGCACAAGTCAGTATTCAAGAAGTCAAACAGATTCAAGTCTTACAATTATGTCCTGCTTAATCATTTTAACGCTGTTTGTTCAGCCTGCTTCACAATAAGCTTGAGGCTTCTGTAGGATCGGGCCAAGTCATACATTTCTAATAGAGGTAAAAAGGATAGAGAAGAAAAGAAGAAGTGCTGAAAAGTTGACGAGTGATGTCCTCGTACGACCGTCTGACATGGCCACACTTTCTTTTGGTTTTACTCAGGTTCTTGGAGCATTGCTGTAGAACCTCCCTGAACATCCATGTTTTAGAAGGCAGAACTGTTCTACAAAGGAAGGTTAAGATATTCTATAGTCAATATCAATATACTTTTACATTACGTGGATGTTCTGTAAACTTTTAAAAGGTTCTTCACTCTCATAAAAATCATTTAAAGACGTTTTTCTGGGGAACCAAAAGTGGTTCTTCTATGGCATTGTGCAAAAAAATCCAAATGAGCACCTTTAGTGCTGGAATATGTTAAAAGTAAGTACAGTCCTACTCTTATTCGAAAGCCAGGGGAGCATCCAATGACTAAAATAACTTTCTAAATGGTAAAATGTGACAGTAGGAGTCCATTACATGTTTAAATGTGTGCACACATAAAGTCGAGCCCATTTGATATGGGCTGGCATTGGTTTTCTCTTTAAAGTTGGTGAACTGAGTAAATTACTGAAGATAAATCATAGAGGTTTAAGGGGCCTTTTTTATATTGAGGTCTGAAAAAATATATAAAGATGGAATTTCTGTAATACAAACCATAGATCCCCCTCATGGAGTCATGTGTTAAATTACTGCAGCCTTCCTGAAATTTGTTACAGTCTGGAAATGTTGTGTTACGCCCAGATCGACTAAATTTTATGCATCTAGTTTATATCCAGGGGTGGCAAATGCATTTGAGGTAACAGGCAAAATTACACGCAGTCCACAGTGAAGAGGGCCGGGCTGAAAACCAGTACGTTTAAAAAGAGGGATTATGTTATGACATTCCTAATGGAGAATTACGTCATTCGCTCCTTTTGGCTAAAGTGTACAAGTGGATCAGCGCTTGACTTACTGACTGACAAAATGCAGCTTTCATTGACTGATAATGGTCAACTGATCCACTGACTCTCAGCACTACACAGAGCTTCTGTCTGAGCCGCAATATAATAAACCTGAATTAACTTAAGTCTTTATCCTGATCATCTGCTCTAACTGTGCTTGCTAACATCTCAGAAGAAGATCTCATCAAATCCAATCCCAGTGAACCAGCAGTAAATACTACGACTAACATTTTTATATTATATACAGTGTGGAACACAATGTGACAAAGTGCTTAAATATTAATTTATACAGTAAAAATTCACTGGTTTAGTGAGTTTTGGAAGTTCTTTTGCTGAATCAGAGCTCACACTGGTTCACTATATGAGAAAAGAATTTTCCCATCCCAAAATGGGGATTTTGATTGTTTTTTTGCTGTGGAGTTTGACTGTTGGTTGCCCCACACCCATCTGAAATGGAGATTCAGATTGGGTCTGCCTTTGAGTTGGACTCCATTGTCCTTCCCCTTAGCTGAAATGGAGATTCAGATTGGCTGCTGAGTTTGATTCTTCATCGTCTCACCCCTAGCTGACTAGATTTTGATTGGTTCTCCCTCTGAGTTTCACTGTCCAGATGAATTGGAGATTCTGATTCGGTCTGCTACTGAGTTTAACGCTGTCATTCGGCCCACAGCTGAAATAGAGATTTTGATTGGTTCTGACTCTGAATTTCTTTTATCATTTGTTCTTCCTCAAGACAAAATGTAGCGTCTGATTGGTTCTGCTGCTAAGTTTATGCAAGTGTCAGCACAGTTTAGGGAAAGTGATTTTTTTTATAATAGGTGGCTTAATTCACAGCTAAGGACATGGATTATACATTGAGTTGGCCGTCTGTTTGTCACCCCTGTTTTAGACAAACCCAGCTGGATTTAGATCACATTCAAAGATAAAGAACATGAAATGCTACTAGCTGTAGCAGAACTGGAATAAATAACGGCATTTTTTTTTTTTTTTTGCTCTGAAGGCTGTTCTCCATTTGCAAAGATGCTTTCACTATTTTCTCAACTGGGTTCTTCTGAAAGTAGATCCAATAGTTCACAAAGAATTTGAAGAATTGCCCCCTGGCAAAACCAATATGCATAAATGCTGAGGATTCAGGCTGAATAAAACAAAATGAAAGCCAATAGTGTTCAGGACGGTGGTACGAGACTAGGGAGTAATATTTTAATATTTCATCTCATTCTCACTGGAACAGAGGGCACATTCTCAGCCATCAGTGATCAGAAAAAGGACATAATGATAGAAGATATAAGAAAGAAGGCAGTGAGTGGGGCTACTCTGTCAGATCTTCAGTAAGGCATTTTTTTTTTCTGTTAAGGTTCATTTTAAAGGCAACACAAAGTCAGAACATCACAAACATATCAACATATACATCACAGTGCCTGCATTTTTCCAGAAAGAGAAAAAGAACACAAATACAACACATTTGTCATAATCTGTGACGTGATTCAATCACATCTCTTCTCCTTCACTCTAATAAATAAAGAAAAGTAAAGAAAATAAAACTCCCTACGCTTTCTTAAAGGCAGAGGACTGCAGCTTTTCTGTGAACACAGAGGGAGACCCATTCTGTGCTTGTCACACTGGCAAGAGCCTTCCTGTACTGTAGTTTTTAAACAACATAATTAGCCACAGTCACAGGACTCTTGTGTCCCCTGTGAGAAATTTTAAAGGACATGTCCAACTATTTGTCAAAATTTCTGTGCTCTGTCCTACCTTGAGAGTAGCCTGTCCCCTGCGAGCTCTGAAAAGTCACATCACTTAACTCTAAACCTAGCCTCTTAAGACGACAATCTTTAATAATATAGTAATAGACATATGGGCTACAATATACAGGTTTCACCTCAGCTTTCAGGGTAAGAACACAAAGAAACTTTGAAAAAAAAAAAAAAAATGGGTGGACTTCTCCTTTAGGAACCCAAAACACTGCTGAAATGTGCATGCAATTATACACAGCTTAACCTAACCTCAGCTAAAGCCAACCATACACAATAATAACAATAACAAAATCTCAAAACAAAACCTCAAATATATCAACTTTATGCTTCTGCCATATATATTTACTATGTATTTACAAAGCAATGTGGAACCGTGTACACAGTCTGAATGAGAAGCACCCTTGCAAGTAAGGATGAACCAACTGAAATGTCAAGTGTCAGATCCAGTTTCTCTCAGTTCTACAAAACATGTTAAATCTGCTGCCCTGATTGCTGAATTCTTTGTGTAAACGCTCTGTACAATGACATAATCGCAACATACTCTTTTAAAAATGTAGTACATCTGCTCTGATTCTAAAACGGCGAGGAGAGTACAGAAAGTGTTGTAATGTAACATAGTCCGAGTAGGCAGAAAGTTTTCCCTAACTTCTTCCAGGTCCTGCTAGAAAGGACCATGTCCAGATATGACTATATACACTCATCTTCATGATCCAGTTCTCTTTCCCAGTAAGGCCAACTGTGGAATATCCAGAGCATGTAGCACTGCATACAGACATTAGAAAGCCCGGTGGAAAGCCACGGACAAATGTTTGAGCTCTAACAGCACACGACAGGTAAAAGAAACAGGGCACGTTATCACGCAATGGTCAACTTAAAGGGCTGTGGAGGATAAAGGGCTTGGGTCTGATTACAAGGATCATAGTTTGAATTCAATACAGAATTTGATTGTTTTGATGATCATAATGGTAACTGTGATGCATATTTGCATATGCGTGTGTGTGTGTGTGTGTACAACGCAAACATTTTGTGGCTGATATGTGGGTCACGGTGGTGTGGACCGTGCCCTGATTTTTGCCCTGATTTGACCACTGGTTCTCCAAAGCGAGAAGAAGGCAGCAAAGTAAAGCACGTGTGATTTGGCTAAGGAGTACAGGCACCTGGTTTGGCACTTGGTTCAAAGGTGCAGTACAGCAACAGAGCTGCAGGCTAGCATCCTTGGCAGTGTGCGGTCATATCACAGCCATAGCTGAGCAGAGGGTAAACAGGGGAATGTCCTTGATGAGAAGCGGGAGAAGAGAACATTGCTTGAATGGGCGAGGGCGGCCTCGTTGGGCTGTTACTCTCCAGTCAGAGAGGCTGACAAGCTCTACCTGTGAGAAAAGAGAGGAATCTTAACAAACTGCAAATGGAAGAAACAGAAACAGGTTTGGAAAACAAGACAAGACACAACAGAACCAGACACCAGACTCTGACTGAGCCAGACCCTGACTGTTTCTGATGGTTTTAATGATCATTTATTATATACAAATGTCAATTATCACATTTATTGTAATTTATTTTAAAGGAAAAATGAAAAATCTCATATAATAAACAATAAGTAAAATTCTCTGATTATCAAACTGAGGTTTAGGTCACTTCAATTGAGACATTACAATGTTATGAGACAGTGAATATTAAAAATATTTACAAATTACAAATTTTATTCATGGAAATGTTTCATTCCCAATGAACGAGCCAATAGAAATGCTGCAGAAAATAAAATATCCTACTGCAGATATACAAGTGACAATATGTTACATCCCAACTTAAAAGGCAGCATCACAACATATATCATTAAAAAATACATTAAAATATGTTACTTTTCACACCTGACGCAAAGTCTGGCCCAAGGTCTTTGTTTTTGTTACATTTTTATTTTGGTCCATTTAGATCTGGTTTCATACTGCAGTTTAGATATGTACTATATCCTGTCCTCCTCACCTAAGTGGGCTGCACCTCCCTGTACTGAAGAGTGATTGGTTTGAAGAGGGGTGACTCTGAAAGCTGTGTGAATTGGGTGAGTTGTGTTTTTTAGGTGTCGTGCCAAATTCTGACTCAAAGGTGCAGATTCTTATCCAATTCCTTTTCTGTTTATAAATAAGGGTTAATCTACAGTTACCGTAAATACAGGCTGCAGTAAATTGTGCACGCAAAGGGAAGTCCGATTTCAGCACTACATTGGTCCTTTTTCACATTCGGGTGTTTGATTTGTGACGATAATCTGTCTCAATTCCCTGTAATTGATTTGAAAGTCCAAACCATCCAAAAAGGGGTTTCACAGTGCACCAGTTGGACAAAATTATGGTCAGTGCCCCCTTTCATAACTGCTGTTTTGGTCTGGACCACACTGAAATGTCAGAAAGTCTGGAACTTTGACTTATTATAGCTTTCCTGGCCTATGTTTGAGAAGTAGCTTAGTCATAAATCAAATGTGCATAATTTTCCTCATAGCCCAAATGTACAGTGGGGCTGAAAAGTCTGAGACCCCATTGAGAACATAGTAATATTCATGTAAACATGGAAGCAACCAAAAAAAAATTGAATTCAGAAAAAAAGAAAAAATTTCTGGTTGGTTCCATGTTCAAACAAAGTCACTACTACAATGTGAGCAAACTGCTGTATTGTCTAGATTAAGGCTCACATTATCAGTCTGATCTCTTCCAGTTCAGATGATTCTCTGCTGGAACTGATCTACTCATCACAGGCTTCTACACGAAAGTCCATTCCTCACCCAGTTGGTAATGATTCCATGCCAACTGGACTGCATGATGTCATTAAAGTAATAAGTGTACAAAAAGTAATGCTAAAGAATTCAACGAATTCATGAATAACATGAATAAACTTACCCTGACACCCAGCTGTGAGTGGTGGTCTTGACACCATGTGATGGGAACCCCTGCTGGCTCATCATGGGGTCAAAGTTGAAGTCCAGAGAGTCTCCGTCCATGAGAGTATCATGCAGGATGGACTCCATGTCACACTCAAAACGCTCCACTGGCATGCCGTCCAGATCGCTGGGCAGTTTCTCCAGGTGATGTTGATGCAGCTCGGGGGCCAGGCCTGGTCCGCGGCTATACCCGTTGCCGTTGAGGCTGCAGAAGGAAAGACCGCCTCCGCCTCCACCCATATGACTGGATGTTCCATACTGCATCTGCATGGCTGATTTTACTGACCCAAGGCGTGCACTTACACCCCCGTGGCTCATGCTGGTCAGAGGGTGTAGTGTGCGCCCATTGATGGCTGCCGAGGTGGGCGGAGCTTGAGCATGCATGGTGTGGGGGTGAGAGAGAGTGTGGCCGTGAGAGGTTCCACCTCCCATGAGTTCACCTCGACTGCTGGTGTAAGGGGGCAGCATGCGTGCTGCTGAGTTGGCAGACTGGGACACCACTGTATCTACAGAGGGCATCAGGTCTGCGCCATGTGGCTCTGAATCTGTGGTGAGAAGCTCCTTCAGGAGCCCTGCTGGGCAGTTAAACTGGGTCATGTTTCCAGGGCCACCTCCAAAACTGGGTTTAGTCTCTGGTAGAGGCTGCATGGACATAGGGGATAAACTGCCCATGCTTGCCTGACCGTACAGGCACTTGCGGTAGTCTTGCTGTGGTTGCTGGCTGACAGTGGCCATGCCAGGTGAGCTGTAAGGGGGGTATCCAGGGCTGCTCTGCAGGAGAGATGAGGGTGAGGACTGGTTAGAGCCCGTCCCAGGACCTCCAGCAGACCCCACACCTGGGTTCTTGGGTGAGAGCAGGTTGAGATTGTCCAGGAGGTTCTCCATCACATTCTCTGAGCTGCTGTGGCCCATGGTGCCAGTCATCTCCGAAAGGCTTGGGAGGGTGGAGGTCATTTTGGTGCCAGAGCCAGGTCCTGGGTACACCATGTGCATGTCTGAGTCCCCTAAGTCATCCTGCTCTGGCATGAAGGGTGAGAGGCGGCCGCTGATCGTGCTGGCATTGGAGCTGGTGCGAGGGCGGAAGGCCGTCCAGGCGTCAAAGTCATCGTTGCTGTGGGAGTTTGGGCTGCCAGGCCACTTGCTGTACTGCGAGCCTGGGCTGTCTGCACCACCTTCAGGACCACCCTGAAGAGCCAGCTGCAGTGTACAGGAAAAGAGTCAACCATACAACTGGCACTATCAATGATTGTAGGTACAATAATGTTTTGGTTTCATAAATGAACACTGAAGGACAGTCAGTTACATTAACATTTCAAACCCAGGGCTTATTGTTCTGATACTAAGCCTGCTATTAATGCAGAAATGAGTCCCACAGGGTCCAAATTAGGGTCTCTAAAACTGTTAGTGTAAATTATGAGATTAATGCAGTGATAAGGCTGAAAATCGGAAATGAAGGCCTACATAAGTGTTTAGATTTAACAAATCTTAACACTCCTCTAGAGTGTTATATTCAGTCTGAATTTTTCAATGACACATTTGTGCTTTGTTGCTGTAAACATTTAAAGTTGACAATATCTAAAGGCTTTTTTCTGTTCAAGCATTACTAAATATGTCTCCAATGCGTTGACCTCACAGGATTACTGTATGAATAATAGCTGGCCAGGACGCGAGGAGGCGGATGAGGACAGACATTGGCAGTGTACCTTTTTCTTGGCTGCACGCCCCCTGCTCTTGGCGAACTTGCCGGTGTTGTCCATGGAGGCGGCGCGGCGACGGGGCGACTTGCCACTCTTACCGCCCTCAGGGTTAAGCATCCACCATGAGCTTTTCCCCGTCCCCTCGTTCTGCACCCGCACAAAGCGGCTGTGCAGAGACAGGTTGTGCCGGATCGAGTTCTGAGAGAGAGAGGGGGAGAAGGGACTGTTATGACCAGCATTTGCCCTTTTTCCAGTAAATTCTGCTCTGACGGTAAATCACCACAGTGCAAATCCTCATAGCAGCTGTTTTCTATTCAGCTCTCTCTCTTCTCTTGACCTTTTCTTTTATATTTGCCCCTGGTCTCAACTAAACACTCCACTGACCATTCATCAAGAGTCAATAAACACTAACGGGCTAGGGCTTTATCCTTAATATATCATAGTCTTCTAATTTTCATAAACAAATACATACAAATATGTTACAACATAAGTGTACATGCAAATTCCACTATCCGATGGCTGAAAAGTGAATCCATGACGGGATGCTCTGTGGTATTTTACATTTTACTACAAATGATGAAAATGGAGAAAGCCCACAAATGGTATTTTAGGTATCTATGATGTCCTTCCAACAAGCTGTTTATTAATAAACAAGAAGAGACCACCTCTGGTCACATGGAAAGCCATGTAGATACACACTACATATGCAAACTCTGCATGCTCTTTCTCATTTGCCAAGTGATATTTAAAGATACAGTGTGGACATGAGGGATCCTGTTGTCGTCAGCATTCACAGATCAAACTTTACCACAGTTTTAGAGAAAAATAGGTGGCTGATGTCAACCTACAGGGGTTGGACAATGAAACTGAAACTTAGACCACAATTATTTATTAGTATGGTGTACTAGAGGCTCCTTTTGCGGCCAATACAGCATCAATTTGTCTTGGGAATGACATTTTTTGGATATAATCCGGGTTAGCACCTGAACATCCCTTTCCGACAGCTTCTTCTTACGTCCACAGTTAATCCTGTTGGATGTGGTTCATACTTCTTGGTGGTGCTGACATTACCCTGGATACCGTGGCTCTTGATACATCACAAAGACTTCCTGTCTTGGTCACAGATGCGGCAGCAAGACGTGCACCAACAATTTGTCCTCTTTTGAACTCTGGTATGTCCCCCATAATGTTGTGCAATATTTTGAGCAAAACTGTGCTTTTACCTGATAATTGAACCTTCACACTCTGCTCTTACTGGTGCAATTAATGAAGATTGGCAACCAGGCTGCTCCAATTTAGCCATGAAACCTTCCACACTAAAATAACAGGTGTTTCAGTTTCATTGTCCAACCCCTGTATATTAACACCTATATTAAGTATATATTATGTCAACCTATATTAATGCACTGTATTATAAAGCTTACCAAGCTTAAAGAAAGAATGAAGGCGATGTGACCATACAAATATTGGTCCAAATTCTGTTGCCAAGTGTTTTTTTATCCAGTCCTCCAGTAGCACACAATAGCGTTCAGGAGAACAGGTCCTTGTATTCGACAAATGGACTCGTTTCAACATAGCAACAGAACATATCAACAGACAGCATGTGACCAGCATCTCTTTGTAAGGATTTCTGCAATTTATCAGAAAAAAATAATGATTCAAATGAGTACTATAACTCTGTCAGTGATTTGGCCACTCATAGAAAGCATAAAACTCTCTCCCACATCCCAAAATAGCAGGATCCCAGGGAGACACAGAGCCACACAGTGCAGGTAAACATTCAGGTGGTTAGAGATGTACTACTCAAGTTGTCATAGTGATCTTCACCATTAGGGCTGTTTCTCATAGAGTTGAACAAAACTGGCCATTTTTGAGGCACTGGCCTAATGGGTTGTGTGTCTAATTTAGAGTTGTTAATGGATGAGTGCAGGATGTGATGGTTGTTTGTGCACTAAAAAGCCTCAGGTTCATGTAGAAGCCCAACAAGAAAAAGAAAGAGAGAGAGAGAGAGAGAGAGAGAGAGAGAGAGAGAGACTGTGTTTGAGAAAGAGCTCTCTGTAATGTCTGGAATACTGTGCATAAAATAGTATGACCTTACTGGTTCCTCAACTATCTACATTTTAAATAGACATTTTTAAATAGGCTTAAATTTCAGTAACTATTATGGATCGGCTGGTAACTGATACGGCATACATAACTCAAATGTTGCAATGCACAACAGCAGTGGCCGCACCTTTTCTGGACACACTTTGGTGTTCTATTCACACAGGTTGCACGATGCTTCTCAAAAGTCGAATTGCCAGATGTATCTCTGACTGAAAATGTGTGGGATGCTACGGGACACACAATCAATGCTCCACCCCTACTGAACCTCAATGGCTCCATGCTGAGATATTTAGCATGTTGTGTTACGCAACACTTCTTCTGTAAGAGTAGTTTAATTAATGTTGTCTATATCAGTCCACAATCTACAACCTTTATCTTCCTTCCAGCATTGCTGAGCGTATAAGTGGTTTCTGTTTAACCTAAAAATTCTTAAGGAAGTAACAAGTAAACTGGGTAAATGAAATAATGAAATATTTAAATATTTATTAATCTGAATAAACTCAACAATTTTTAAATACTTTTTTATACTTTATTATACTTACATTCAACTGAAAATTACTTACTTAGTTTAAGATTGAAGTATGTGGCCAATCAGACCTGCACTTAGGCAGCAAACGAAGAATTCAATATCACTTTCTGTATTGCTCTCCAAGCCATTAAAGCTATGAATGTTGCAACAGGCATGTCCTTCCTAGAAAGCCAACAGAACGAGATGGTTGCTTCACTCTGACCTGCCTCACAGTGATGTTTCTAATGCTGAAAACAGGCACACAATGTTCACATAAAAGCTTTCTAAACTGAACACAAAAACAAATGTTGGTCTTTCGTGGACTATAATTGAGATTAGGGTGTTATTTAAGCAGCTTCTGTGCAGAGTTGCATAGTTGTGTGTTGCACTGGGCTAAAAACCAGTCTGTCAGTGGTGAAAGGCTGGTTGTGGGGACTGAATAACACTATGTTTGTGTGTTGTAAGGTGTTAGGTAATACATGTTGTGCTGGAGCTGGACAGACTTTGGAGTGTCAAGGCTTCTCTCTTTCCTGCATCTCCGCTGATATATGACGCTCACTGGACGCTCCGGCGTCTGTTCTGAAATTGCAATCATTCTCTGACGCCGCACACACACTTAAAACACCCAGCTGGCTGCTGGTCTGTGGTGATTCATGAATACTGTGATTTAAATGGTGTTATTAATGTATCTTTCTCTCTCTCTCTCTCTCTCTCTCTTTATTTGGCTATTACTTTTGATTAATGCAGTTCTCACCGAAAATGTGTGTCAGGAATCATTCAGGGATCATGTGTATTCCGATTTGTGTACAACCACCAAACTAACTGTATACACCATAAGTCAACAAACACTGTATGTCCAAATATTTGTGGACACCCCTTCTAATCAATACATTCATCTTCTTTGAGTTGCACTGATTGCTGACACAGATGTGCAAATGCACACATTATTGCATTGTGTAGAGAAGTACTGCCAGTAGAACAGGACTCTCTGGAACATATTGGCACCATGCCTAGAGGGGTACAAAGCCCCCCCAGCCTTGAGCTGTGGACTAGTGGAACTGTGTTCTCTGGAATGATGAACCTTCATTCAACCTTCAGTACTGGGAGTTGTGGATGAGGTGGGGTGGTGTTCATCCAACATCCTGTCCTCACTGTTTTTGAATGCAATGGAATACTCACAGCAATTCTCCAAAATCTAATAAAAACCCTTCCCTGGACATTTTGTGTTATTTTTAATAACCCATTATGAGTATGTGTCCCAATACTTTTGTCCATATAGTGTATATTTTGTCGAAGCAGGAAAAAACGCACCTTTCCCTTTAACTGTTCTCAGTCAGCACAAGAGAACACACAAGATTCAACCTTAATACCCTCTTTTAAACAGAGACTTTACAGAGGGTTTCAACTCAGGACACGTTTACTGCGAAATCACATTTACTTGAAGCAAAGCTACTGCTGAATCATCGTCGCAGAGTTCAAAACATCTGGACCAAGATAGGTGTCTGGAGGGGGGGTGAGGTGGTGGTGGTTCTTCAGCGTTTTCCAGTGTTGTTGTGTTCTTAATTTTGGGGGTGGGCCTGGGGACGGGACTTCACAGGAGGAGGGGTTTGTGAAAGGCCTGTAGGAGAGGGGGAGGAGACACGGGGGGAAATACCATGGCAGAACTGTGCGTGCTGTGAGAGAAGACTCTGGCAACCGAGAGTGTCTGGATGTGGCCAGACTCAGAGAAGCCCAGTTTCCCACTTTAGGTCACATGTGACTGTGTGTGTGTCTGTGCGCGTGTGTGTATGTGTTTGTGAGCAAGTGGGTGGGTATGTGTTGGTTCTTGTGAACTAAGCGTGAACTAATGGAACACCAGGTCCTCGCTCTGCCATTACCTAAGTCGGGAGAAAGAAGCATGCTGTGTGTGTGTGTCCATCCACACTGAATGCTCCTCTGTGATGTTTATGAGTGTTTACATGCAGAGAAACAGTTAGACCAGGTTTGCAGGTGAAAGAGATAATTGGAGAAATGAGGACATTTCTATTCAAACGAAGCCTTTTATTTGTGATTGTATTTTCCTGTATTTTGTAGAAGAAAAAATGAATTTACACACTAATTATGTATGAATAAAAGGGCAGCTGCAAAGCTTTGATAAGTAGCCATAATAATCATCATCATCATCATCATCATCATCATCATCATCATCATCATCATATCACAGTGTCTCCAATGAAAATGAATGAATCCTCCTCCGTTTATGACACATTTAAGTGGAGTAACTTTTCCTGTTTTGACAGCAGTTTATTTATTAGCTATGAAAGAACACAGGAACCTCAAGTGTTCCAGCTAATCACTGTGTTCAAAGTTCAAACACAATCATGGCTAGCCTGCTCGGGAGCAATCTCTTAGGAAACGAAGAACGTGGGATCCTACGCTGTCCCAATCCACATTCCTGAGCAAGGTTACCAAACCCAGTGACTGTCCCTCTGCTGTGGAGACACTCTGATCTTGGGTTTGAAACAATCCCACCATTCCATAAATACCACAACAATACAATGACACAACCAAAATGGAGCAATTTCAACAGAATGTTATAGTCTGCTGAGAACACAATGTGTCAGTTTGCAGAGATAAAGCAGGCTTATCTGTATCTGAGGAATAAACGGACACTCTTTTCTTATCAGCATGGCGCATGCAGTATGTTTCCCTTGTTACTCACTTTGGGGTGATTGTGTTTTTGTCAGTCAGCAAAGTATTACTATGGACTTGACACTGAATGCATACAGTCTATTTCCCACCATTGTTTAGGATATGACAGCTTAACTAGTAGTGTTGGGACATATATGTAGAGAGCATTAGTCTCTACAGGTAATAGTTATTCCTTTACAAACAGGCTTACTTATGGGATACTAGTCCAACAGTGCCGACCATCAAGCTTAAATTGTAATTAGATACTTAAATAATACTAATACTTTCACTATAAGACAATAAAGAAGTCATATGTGAGTGATAGAGGCCCAAAACTCCTCAGAGCCTCTGTGCCTGAAGCCCAGGGTGGCAGAAACCGAAGTCAACAGCAATGGCCAAACACCAGGAAGTGACCACATGAAAGAGGACTGTCACAGGAAGCCAGCCTCACTTCCTGTCTTTCAGGAAACAGCGGTTTCAGGTCGGAGTGTGGATGTGTGTGTAGAAAGGACTGGAATGCCAGCCCACAGCGATCAGAGCCAAGTCCCGGGCTAGGGAGGAGGGTATAGTGGGGGGGACTGCTGGCTACACCTCCACCCTTCCAGCCTTCTGTTTTGGCTCCAGCACCAGCGCTGGTCACACATAGTGGAGTGAATGAGAGAATGCAAAAAGGGCCGAAGTCCATCACAAGTCCACTCAACAAAGATAAACTACACAACTGCAGTCTTAAGAGCACACAAAGTGCCACTCTATCCCCTCTCGTTTGGAGGGAGCAAGGCAATAACCACAGTTATGTCAAATTCCAAAACGGAGTTACGCTAAAAAAGGAGAAAAGACTATTCTGATTGAAGCTCAATGCAATACTTAGGTATCAGAGGTAGGACAACGTTAGTGTTGATGTTGCTGCAAAATATAATATGTAAGATTTCTTTAAAAACCCACTTACTCACATGGTTTGGCATTATAATAAAAATATAATATCACAATAATAAAAGACATTGTCATGATGCACAATATTTATGGTAAAATTAATTTACGTAGACCAGTGTTTTTCAATTCTGGTCTTGGAGGCACAACTTCACCCCATGTTAGGGCTTCACTGCTCCCACCACACCTGACATTCAACTAATCAGCTCATTGAGTTGATTGGGTGTGTTAAAGCTAAAACGTGTAGGGCAGGGGTTCCTCCAGGACCAGGGGTGAAAACCACAGATGTAGATTAAATGCTTCAGTTGGCAAATTCTTAAAAACTGCTCAAACACTACTTGGTGCTTGGACTTTTATGCACAATTTGCTGCACTATACCCATTTAATCAAGACTAATTAAACTCTCTTTAATGTAACATACGGTCATAAGGTCAGTGTTCTTTATGCACTGAGGATAAATATATTGTGCTCAGAAAAGTATATTGTGAATTAGTATAACAAAACTTATCACAATATAAAGTGCTGATGGATATAAAATATTGTCCCAATTGTGTAAACAGCATAGGATTCTCACACTGACCAAAGGATTTTTGGGATTTGTCCAATTTTCAAGGACAATTAGATCTATCATTGTAAGAACAGAGCTGTGAAAACACTGTGGTTTTAAATCACATTATTACTGTGATGTAGAATTTTTTTGAGGACTCTTCTTGAGAACAAATGTAAGAAAATTCTTAGTAAGATATTGATGAATGAGGCCAATAATGTCAATAACATGACATTACTCTCGGAACACAACCCTGCAGGCCACACTGATAAAGCTCACAAGCTATGACGTCAAGTTTATATAACGTTAGTGACTTATAATCCACACCGGCACGGTAAAAAGAATCTGGATGAACCTGATGGTAAATGTCCGGCTAACTAGTTTTAATGATCTTTTCTACAGGTTCACAGTCTCGATGCTGGTACTCACACTCAGGTGTTTGACCCATATATTTAAAACTTCTGTCTGATCTGTGAGAAAGTTTTCGGAGGTTTTTCAGCTTTGAGAATGATCACGCGTTACACCACACAGCACGTCAGCTCAGTCAGGTTTCATGAACGTGTCAAGTCGCAGAATCATTTGTGGAATCAATACCATAAAGAACATAAGGCTGTTCTCAGAGCAGTATTAATATAGTGTTCCTAGTAACATACTAGATGAGTGTGTAAACATATATTCATAATTAACCATACTAATATTAATATATTATATATTAATTATCTGAGTGTTAGCATGCATATATCTAAGTGCTTTGTAGGTTTTAGTGCTTGCATAGTGTGTGTGCGTGTGTGTGTGTGTGTGTGTGTGTGTGTGTGTGTGTGTGTGTGTGTGTGTGTATGTGTGACTGTGCCTGTAAGCCCCATAAGCAGCTGGGGGTCATGTGTTAGGGGCAGTCCACAGCCAAGGACATAGTGTGCCGTTTCTCTCCCTCACTCGACTCGCTTTCCTAGAGTCCCTCCTTCTCTCCAAGGAGCCTGAAAGGCCATACTGTTCTCTCACTCTGTCTCTGTCTCTCTCTCTGTCTCTCTCTCTCTCTCTCTCTCTCTCTCTCTCTCTCTCTCTCTGGGTCTAGAGAAGCCTCCAGACTACACTTGGCTGAGCAAAATCACTGACTTCTTCGGAAGATCTCAAATGCCACATCACTCTCTTTGGAAAGGGAAAAAAAAACTCTCCCCAGAAAGAGCATGAAGAAGAGCAGGGACTGGTTTGAGTCAGCCGAGGCCACATAAGAGCTTCTCTGTGGAGGGACAGAATTAGATGAAAGCAGGGGGCGACTTGCACTTGATGTTTAGGCGTCAGGACAGACTGAGAAAAAAAAAAGAAGAAAGTATGCAATTATCGGAGAAGACTTCAAAGACATTTTTACGCCCTCATGAGGGAGGTAACAGTCAAACTGTGAGGCAGTGGTGAGAGGCATGAGCAGGCCAAACAAGAACTTCCCTCAGGTAGACACAGGGTACCTGACATTAGGCCCGGTATAGCAGTCTGTGGGCTCGTGTTGGGTCATGTCTGGTTGAAGAGCCATCTGTTGACAGATCTAAGCATGAGCATATATGTGTTTGTGTGTGTGTGAGTGTATGTGTGTGTGTGTGTGTGTGTGTGTGTGTGTGTGTGTGTGTCAGTGTGTGTGTGTGTGTGTGTGTGTGTGTGTGTGTGGTTAGCAGGAGACTGAGAGAGAGCCCAGACCTGTCATTACCCCATCACTAGCGCAGCAGGTTTCTCGCAGCCTAACACTCTAAGTATAGCTTGCAGCTCTTAGAGAAGGTAAAGTCAGGTGAGAAAACAAAAGAAGGAAAAAAGAAGGTTAGCATTGTAGGGCTTGAAGACCTAAACTGAAAATCACTGAGGCTGTTACAATAACCATATTTATATGTATTCATTCATATTTCATTTTAATATTGCATCACAGAATCTGAAAGCAGATTTTCACAATTCTATCAAGATCATGTCTCCATGATATTCCTAAAAGAAACCATGAAAGGCCTTGGAGGACCATGGAAGGACAACCATGAAGACAAAAATGCTTTATCAAGTCATTAAGGGAGAGGAAACATTCATTCATGTCACTGAATTGTTACACTGCGATAGCTAGTACCCTGTTTTACACTGGTAACACTGTTTGTACTGTGTATATACAGCCCTTTCTATTTGATGCTGCTTCAGACTTTAATGTTGGCTTCGGAGCCACCAGAGAATTTTTTGTTTCAATTTGAAATGGAAAAGGCTGTCATTATGTCAGATTAGACTGCAGTTTTGCTGAGGTGTCATGGCTCCCCATGACCACTAATGGAGTGCATGTGACTTCTTGTTATGACACTTGAACTAACCTGATGACAGCATGGAACTACAGCTGTCTGGTTGTTTGTATATTGCAATTTACATAAGAATGTAACAGAAACAGGCTGATATTCACATTCACGTTATTTTTCTGGGTCTAACACGGTCTCTTTTTTAATTAGGCTTCTCTCTTCAAAACACTCTTAAGACAATATATCAAAACTCAATTTAGTCTGGTCTTCTACCCTCTCAACAACTTTGAAAATGCACATTAATAAAGAGGGGTTGATAATGAGTGTGTGCGAGCAGGGTAGAAAGCATCCAATCAGAGGTTTTTCTACTTTGCATGTCACCACAGCAACCAGTGGCAAGGTCGGGTTGCTGCCCACTGCTCATACACGGTTACAGAGGTACAGACTGAATCGTCAGGGTTAGCACTAACCAGATTTGGAAGAGCAAATATGCAATTTATTGATATAAAATATCTTTTGTGGGACAAATCACATGCTGTGAGGAGCGTGTGTGCTACAATGTTTGTAGATTTAAAAAAATGATACAATGGAAGCCTTGAGTTAGCACAGAACATTTGGATTTGACTGTTAAATAGGGTTAACATTGAAATTTTTAAATAGTTACTATAAAATTTGCATCCTTTGAGAAAATATGCAATGCTTCATGGACCTGCAGAAATAAAAGTTTCCTTCTGTGGTCTCAGGAGGGTGAAATGGGTCTAGGATAAACACTTGAAAACACATAAAAACCATAAATAAAAAAGCCCTGAATTGACCTGCATACCAAACTATCAAGCAAACTTCAAACAATGTAATTGTGCCCTTAAACACACAGAGCAATCAATCAGAATAGCTGATAATCCCCTGACATGCAAATAAGAAGCATAAAGCTGTAAAAATCTCTTTTTCAATCCTAAAATTCTGGCTACACTCAGATCAAACACATACTGGATGCCTCCTGTGGGGGATAAAGTCCCGTCTCCATTCTTGGCACTAACTATTCTGTAAGCACTTTCAGAATAATTATCTAGGTCTAATGAATCGGGTTGCTTCTGCTCATTTCTTCAGATGCAGAAATCTCTGTTAATCTCAATGACTAACTTCAATCACAATGTAAGTTGCTTTGTGACTTGCAGCTGCATACAAACATCTGCTCCTTGATTTGCACCCCAGTGGTTGATGCACTGTGCTTCACCACTTCCTGAAATGCACTTCCTGTTCCTTCTGACCTCTGCAAGTGTGCAGGTTACAGAAAAGTCCTGGGACAGAAAGTTTCTGAGAAGGGGAGAGCTGTTCTGAGATCACAACCACATTTCATACACAAAAAGATAACGTTAGGTAGTAGAAAGAAGATGTTTGCAATGAAAATGAGAAGACAAGCAAGCATTTCAGGTAGAGAGTATGACTGCTAGAACAGGGAACAGACACGTTTAATAAATGTATATTAGTTTAGAGCTAATATGTAGCTCACGAATAAAGCCAGCCAGTCATTATCTTACCTGCCTCTTCCTTAATAGGGTCACAGAGGATACAGAGCCCACCTGGAGTCATTGGGGAATACCCCTTGGACACACACACACACACACACACACACACACACACACACACACACACACACACACACACACACACTACCTAGAGGCATTTTAGTACAGCCAGTTCACCAATTGCGTGCATTTCTTTGGGAACTGGAGTAAACTGGAGTATCTGGATGAAACCCGCATGGACACGGGGAGAACACTCAGACAGTGACCCAAGCAGGGATTGAACCCACAACCCCAGTCCCCTAAAGCTGTGTGACACACACAGTGTGAAACTGATTTTGAGAGCCTCTAATCAAATTAATCTTGGTCATATCTGTTATACAAGTAGTCACCTGACTCCATCCCCATTCAGTCTGTGACTTAGAAGCAACATGGAGAACTTGAGCACCAAGTCAACTGAGAAAAGTCAGCAGATTATTCCAAAGAAAAATGTTGTGTCCATCATTCAATAAAATAATATAGGGGAGCAGAGTAGAGGACAAGCTGAGAGCAGGGGGTAGAGCAGAGCGAGGGAGCGGAGAAAAGATTGAAGATTCAAACAGAAGATTATTCTAAAGTAATTTAGAGTAATTAAAAGTAAAGTAAAAGTAGATATAAACAATATCAGCCCATATCCCACTGAACACACACACACACATATATATATGTGTGTGTGTGTGTGTGTGTGTTTGTGTGTGGGTGTGTGTGAGTGTATTAGCCAAGAATGTAAATCAACCAGAAGGAACCGAATTATTACCAGCACCATTCAGCATAAGAATAAGAACCCAGGCTGAAAGTGATGAACACAAGAGCCTCATCATTAAGCACTTTAGCATGAAGTGTTCATCCAATAATGTGGGACTAGTGGCATGTCATCTCTGTCACATTAACTAATGGACCACACACTAAATAATGGACCTCCATTCAATTCGTTACCAGCTGATGTTTAAGATACAGAATGGATCCTATTGTATTTCAAGAAGACCAGGATTTGGGTCAGATATTCCCTTGCCTGCATGGGTCACAGTCTATGCACTCTATAATTTCCAAGCCTCTCATGTGTGAAATGTCCCTAACCATGCTAGCAACAACAGCATGTGCCTGATGGCTCTAGCCAAGCATGAGCAATTCACAAGCAACAATCATACCGACTTATCAACGAAGGCTTGAAATGGACGAAAACTCTAATAACTATGAAACTGGGAGGCTCGCAGGAGACAATGGCGACTCCTCAACCCAGTGTTGATTTCCTGTGTTTGCACTTTGATAGGTTATCTCGGGCAGTGGGGAACAATCACGGTGATGTGCACTGACCTACTTTTGCAAAGTCAATACAGAGGACCTTGCCTACGTCTGGTGGAAGAGAGGTAGATGGAAAGCAATGATGCCTTTGGCGTCCACTCGTGTTTACATGGCTCCTTTCATTATAAATGGTTCCTGTAGGCGACTGTGATTACAGTTCCAAAGTACTTGGCAACCATCAACACGTTGCTAAGGTATCATAGTTGAGGAGAAAGAGGCAGGACAAAGGGAAATCCCAATCCCAATCCCAATCCCAGTCCCAAAGGGTATAGTTCGGCTATACTGTTTGAATATTTAGTGTGAAATTTGTTACTCGTTGTTGTCTAAAATGATTCAATGTTCTGTCATAGAAACCGGTATCCCATTCAAACTCAGGAAGCAGCGAACACCACCTGGTCCCATTGGTTCTTCCTTCTCTGAACACACCAATCATGCTCAGCTGATCATGCGCTTGTGTTGCCACAGCCGGTGGTCACAAAAGAGTCCTTGAGTCACGCGGTTACGTCAGCCTGAGCTAATTGAATTACGGGTGAGGAGAGGCCTGCTAGACAGAGTGCTCAGTGTGCAGATCCTCAATCCAATTTGCTCTCTCTCCATGCTGCTCTGGACTACCAGGAAAAAGTGCTCAAATCACCCCTCTGACCTTAAACTGCTCATCTTGCTGAGAGTTAGAAGGTAATGAGACGTTCTTGTGCTAATGGAACAACTTTCTGCATATACACTACGTCTACAAAAAATGGAGAACCCCTTGGGCTTCCACTGAACTGTAAGCAAATCTGGTGAATTTTAAATGTTGGATGAAGCACTTTTTTTGAATGCTGACTTTTCATATAATCATGACAATTTCTAACACTCTTTAAACATAGGACATAGAACATGACAAGACTTTTAGCCACTATAAAAAGCAAAAGAGGGTTTTACTAAGTGCTTAAACATTTGCCCAGGCCAGATTTAGTGTTTGATTATCTACAGAGTCTGTTAACTACTTCACAATGAAAATAAGACAAAGGGTGTCATTTGTCCAGCATTTTGCATTAGACTGCATTTTATTTTAGATGTGGTTATATGCATGCGCTGTGGGCCACACGTTTGACTGTATAAGTCATTTATCCTCAAAGAAAAAGTTGCATTGATGCAATCTGTGGGTAGAAGACAATTCGAGCATGCTTGAGGCTCTCTTAGTAAGCTACGAATGTCTGTGTTTCTAATGCCTGTAAAATAGTCTATTTCAGTTCTTAATGTTGCTAGGAAAAATAGTCGGTTTCAAATAAGTGGCACTCCTTCTGCTAAATGTGGAAGTTCAGAAAGCAGAGCATACTTTGATCTAAATATAACTTGGTGTTTGTGTGTAGGTTGATGCCATTTTGTGCTTACAGTAGACTAAGAGTTACAAGGGTAACCATTTCTGTTACAAAGGCAAGGGAAAAAGCAGAGGAAAACAGAGGGCAACTCCTGGAAGTGCCGGTGATTGGTGCGTGGTGCCAGATCTGATATGTGGCTAAGCTGAGCTGAATGGATAACGTTGAAAAACATTACTGTACTTTACGCGGTTAGTCACGTCTGTATTGTACGCTGCCAAGAAAATAATAATGAATAATAGGCCTGATCCTGTGATGTGTGATCTGCAGTGTAGCACAGGCTGTTATGTGTGTAGTTTATTAGTCCAGTGCACTCAGTGACACTTTGAGGGCCCCTCTGTGGTATTTAGGCGGGAACAAATCGGTGGTGGGTGTGGGTTAGGGGGCAAAGAGCAAGAGAGTAAAGCAAAGCAGCCGAGTGCGCTGCTATTAGCAGACTTCCTCCTCCATTGTATCCGCACAGGAAGTGCTGGCTAGTGCTGATACCGATCCCACTAATGTCTCTGCACCGCGCGCAAAAACAGTGGAGTCACCGTCTGCCTAGTGAAGGGCAAGCGCCACCAGCTATCTGAAGAGGACGGGTTAAAGAGCTAATGTTTCCTAATCAAAACGTGCCACTCTGATAGTGCAAAACAAGAGGAAAAGGAGGAAAGTAGGAAAACTACAGGTTTTCCTCCGTCTGCAGCTGCAAACGGCTCCTAAAGACTTGCACACTTCCACAAAAATCACTACTTAACAAAAGGGAATGACCGTCTAAAAGTCATTTCCTTTTGGTACTACTGCCAGTTCTCTCTCTGAGACCAGACTGAAGTTCTTAATCATGTCATAACTAATCAAAAAAGAAACAGACTTAGGTCAACGAGGCTGCTTCTGAACATGTGAACAAAGCAAGTTCCTCCAGAAGACGCTGTGCAGATTTCGCCACAGTGACGGACTGAAGGATGACTAACGAACCGTGTGACGTCAGCACAAAAGTAGGTGATGAATCAAACCGAGAGCACTGCTGATGGCTTGGGTAAGCAATTCAGGAGGAAACAGAAAGATAGCACCTCTCACGCATGGTTTCTCAGACTCTAGAGAGCCACTGTTCCTCCATTGACAGGAAATACCTCTGTAACCTTTAGGCAGAAGGCCTAGTGCAGCAGAGTGGTGCATCAGGTACTTTACAGAGCTCTGTAGAGAAGCTGCTTTCAGCACGGCTGTGGTGTCTGTTATGATGGATGAACATGAGAAACCTATAGTCCACATAGAACTATTTAACCCTGCTAACAACACTGAATGAGTGATAGTAGTCAAATGATTTCAGACCCCGTTAGTTTCTGATGAGCTATAAATGCTTTTTTTCACAGAATATGTTAATACCTATATGCATCATTCATTTCAAAAAGCTCAGTAACTCATCTCAGATCAGATGATATTTTTCCCACCAGTCTTGACTTCTCTCTGCTTCTCCAAAAATGATCTGGAAAGTAGCTGTGCTGAGCAGTGCAGAAATCACATCAGCTGCATTTTTTGACAATGTGGATTTTTGCTCTGGCTCCTTCAGATACTTGCTTATTATTATAGTAAACAAAATATGCATTCATGTGTTTATATGTGGGAAAATTAAATCGGGTCACATCTGGTCACATTGGTGATGCATTTTAATAAAATATACATGAAATACAGGGGAAGTAAATGCAAATACAATTCTAACAGGAAACATAAGTATGATGGAAACATGTTCTGTGACACTGACTAGAAACAATTAGGCAATTAGTTCAGTTCCCAGGTTTAGTAAGTCACCACTGTTGGGCCCTTGTGCAAGGCCACTAACCCTTTCTGCATCAGGGTCGGATCCGTTTTCCAAGTTGGCATATGTGAAGAAAGGAATTTAAGCATTATTGGATGATAAAGAATATATATATATATATATATAGATAGATAGATAGATAGATAGATAGATAGATAGATAGATAGATAGATAGATAGATAGATAGATAGATACATAGATAGATAGATAGATAGATAGATAGATAGATAGATAGATAGATAGTACAATAAGTCATTTATCATGGCATGCCTATGTATAATGACAAAGTAAATTATAACACCCCATTTTACACCCTATCCAATTCTAGATCTCATTCACCATCATGCAAGCATCTGTGCTGCTGCTGTCTTCTTGGAATGACCCCATGAATGGACAGAGTCATGTTTGTGGCGGTTAGGGTGGTGAAAGTGATATTTTAGAGTGTGTGTAGGTGTGTGTCTGTGTCCTGGGGGTAGAGTACCTGTGTTGTACTGGCATAAAGGCCCAGTGTAAGAGTGACACACTAGCTCATGTCAGTATAGGTGAGGCGGGGCTTCATTGGTGGGTTCGTTTACAGTCAGTGTGTTAGCTACAGGCAGTCTATGGTACAGTGCTTGAGTGTAGCCTTGCAGACTTCTGCCCCTGGGGTGTTGTCCCAGCCTGGCCACAGGAGACCTGCTTTAAGACCTGTGGACATTAAATGAAGCTAACTGTCACGCAACCTTGACTGCTAAGGTTTGGGTGGTTAGTCTGAGAAATTTCAGCATGCATAACATAGGAGGACCAAAGACTACTTTATGGAAAAGGATGCTATAAATTTACTTTTTGTAAAGAGGCAGAATCTACATTTTATGGTCAATCTTAAGGTCGATTTATAACATCTGTGCGGTGTTATATTCCAAAATTGGTCCTAATTAATTTGGACGTGACTGTTTTTCAACATCTTTTTGTCCTTTATAATTAAAAAGGCTGTTTCTGTTACAGCGCCTTTAAGACAGATATCACATGAATTAACCCACCTCTGATTGGCTTGTCTGCATTGTGCCTCATTCAAAAAGTACTCCTAAAGGGTGTTATGCTGAGTAGGTGGAGAAATGTGAACTTCTAAATTTCAAAAAAGCCATTCAATTTTCAAAATCAAAGGGCCCTTTAAATATTATACCATGTGAATAATGACACACGACACACACACACACACACACACACACACACACACACACACAAACACACACACACACACACACACACACACACACACACACACACACACACAGCCTGTCTGTCATGCATTTGAAAAAAAATGTGTGTTAATACCACAACAGTGGGAGATAATGCTGAAGAAAAACCTGCTACACAACAAGTCAAGTTTTGGGTTTTGGATCAAAAACTGAAATGAATGTACCAAATTTTATTGACAAATTGTAAGGATTTTTGGATTAAGGTTTTTGCTGAGATCAGGCTGCAAAATCAGTCCAAATTTCTGTGTATTTAAGCCATATCTTATTTAAATGATACAAGAAGATGACTAAATCATGCACCTCACACCTGGGGTTATACTTAGGGCCCACCCCTTTTCCGATCTTAAGTCCATCTGAAGTTGCTGTGGCTGTTTATGATCCAATCAGCAACATTTTAATTACCACTTGTCTTTATCCTATACTACAAACAAGCCCCTCCATCGAACCACTAACGCTGCGGTGGTTTTTATGATCTGATCAGTAACGTTTCAATTAACCAATGCTACAGGAAGATATGACTATCCTACATCTAACAACTAAGCTTGCAGTGACTGTTTATGATGCAATCAGCAATCTTTCCTTAAAGATTTACTGCTTATGAAATGACCCAGGAGGCTGACGGGAAGCTACATCTAACAGTTATACATTAGACCCTGCCCATTCCCTTTACCTGTACTCCAATCACTATATATTACATGTGTGTGTGTGTGTGTGTGTGTGTGTGTGTGTGATGAATCATTATGCATCAGTAATGGTGTGGAATCTTTTTCTATACCAACCAACCAGCTAATTGTAAACTGAAACACAGGTCAGACTGAGCGAGCATTTTGCACAAATGCATTAATTGCACAAATTCAAAGATTGCACTTGTAAATGATTAGAAATAAATCAAGCCATCGAGTTAACTTTACCTGCAGCAGAACTGAACAGACGTCTAATATTACCTCCATCAACCAAAAATGAACCACAATGAATAAGTCACTAGACAGACAGAGGTCAGGCTTCAGGCGCCCTCACAGCATTAACACGCTGAACAGGTTATGTCTGCGATGTGTAATTATTATATTGTGTCCCTGGAACACAGTGCGTGTTAACTGTGGGCAAGTTTCTGAGTCAGCTGATGTTCCACACCCAGACCAAGGGCCAGACGTGTGCATTAGAGTGAATTATGAACTAAGAATGAAAACTGGTTTTGTTAGGGTGACAACAAGAAAGGAGCTCAAATCAGAATACATGACTTACAGGTGCAGGTTTATAGAATGAATGAATGAATGAATGAATGAATGAAAGAAAGAAAGAAAGAAAGAAAGAAAGAAAGAAAGAAAGAAAGAAAGAAAGAAAGAAAGAAAGAAAGAAATCATCACAGTACTTTCACATTTCAGTGCCAACTAGCATCATATCTCCACTTCTGAATGCCAGTGATGCCTCTGTCTGAAAGGAATGCATGCACCTGAACGTGTGCATGTGGCACTTACACAGGAATACATAGAGGTGACGCACATTTTACGCACATCTGGTCTTTGTTTCCAGTGGTTACGGTTACATTAGCAAATAACATCATAGAGTAAAGCTGAACAGAGGATCTAATGGCTCATCTGATTTACAGAAACTTGATTTGTATATTTGTATAAGTTAAACAGAATTCAATTGAATAAATTTAATAAAATTTCATTTAAACATTTCCTTTAAAAATACTTAAAAAATACTTAAAAACTTAAACAGAGTTACATGGGATTTGTACCCTAAAATATCATTTTGATAGTACACTGAACATCTCTCATTGCCACTCCAAGCTGGAAAGTCACTCATGAGAACTGCTTAAAGCTGCTTAGATTCTATAATATTACTCGAAATGTATTTCAGTTACCAGTTCCGTGTCTCTCAGCTTGTCAAAAAATGCATGTTAATAGCTGTCCATGAGGGGGAGCTAACAATGGAAAATTAATCAAAATATTCAAAACCTCTGAATTCTGTTCATACCTTTCTCACTGTGTGTGTGTGTTCATGTACTATCCCCTCACAACATTCTACTGTGTGTGTTCATGTACTATCCCCTCACAACATTCTACTGTGTGTGTTCATGTACTATCCCTCACAACATTCTACTCTGTGTGTTCATGTACTATCCCTCACAACATTCTACTCTGTGTGTTCATGTACTATCCCTCACAACATTCTACTGTGTGTGTTCACATCACATCGTCATATACCTTTACCCAGTCCAGTCTGCGACCGGCAAGCAACATGGAGAAGGTCTCTAATACCAAGCCAACTGAAAAAATGCTGTATCTGTTGATCAGTTTATTGTAATTGAAGCATAATCTTCAAATAATCATGATGTTTAACAGTGGAGTAAATATTATTTTTCACTTAGGAGCAAAAAAATATATAAATATATTTGATATAATGCCTCTTTTGAATGTGCAAGAAACACTACCACTTTAAACACACTCAGAGTATCTAAACTGAAGCTACAATGATCACTCTACTCTACTCTTCTACCCCACAGCAAGAAGCAGACAGACTTTCTTTCACTTTCTTTCTTTCATTCATTTGTTCTTTAGTCTCTCTGACATTCAGTGCAGTAGTTTTTGCTGAAATCAGCCTGAAACCCACACCTAGCAGTACTGATAAAGCACCTCTACCGATAAAGCTGCAAGAACGTTTACAGTTAAAACCTTAATTACATGGATTTGCATTCAGTTACATTTACGTTTGCATACACAGACGCTGCGATCCAGAGAAAGCAGGCAATTGTAACAATAGTGGTTTTGCCCTGGGACTTCTCTTGACATAGCATTCACGAGCCTCTTATTATTTATGAGTCTAAATAAGCAAAGTCTGAGCTGTTGAACACATTTCTAAACTGACGGGCCTCTGCTCCGGAGCATGTTTTATGAAAGACTGTTTATCGGAAGTTGCCTGCAATCCCTCTTGGCTTACAGTCAACCAAAAAACCCAACATGCAAATTCCACGGCTGCTGCTGTTACATTCCAGTCGAGCTTTGTGGCGGACAGGGACTGGCTGAGAGGGAAGAGGATGAGGGTAGGAAGGATGAAAGGTACAGGAGAGAGAGGAAGTAGAGCAGGAAGAGGCCATTCAACTGGCGTCAGAATCAGAGCTCCACCCCCAATGCGGACATCATCACCGCTGCACTGCTGCATACCATGCTGCCATCTTCAAAGCATCCACTATCAGCGGTCAGGCTAATTTGAATCAATGGAACTATCGTGAGACAGGGAGATGGAGACATGCAATGCCATGACTGGAAATTATATAACTCAGTGCCACTGTGACCAAGTTCAGGGTACATGATGAGCTGAACCTTGATGTGATATTTGGACAAGGCTTCAGTGTGAAGCTCTTTAGTGTAAAGGCCTCATCTGAGGCCTGCAGCCTCCAGTTTGTTCTGAATTTATTATAATGCTTACTTTATTTTCAGCTATCTATCCAGATAGCAATATACTGTATTTTCTGGACTATAAGCCACTACTTTTTTCCATGCTTTAAACCATGCGGCTTATAATGAGGTGCAGTTTTTTCTTCTTATATATGTTATTTTCCAGGGTTTTTTTTTTAAACCTTGCGGGTGTGACTTATATTCCGGTGCAGCTTATAGTCCGGAAAATACGGTAAATATGGAAATATTGCGCAGCCCTATGTTATATTTCATTTTGTTATTTCTCACCTGTAGCTCATTGTACTTAATGGAGTAGCTGTATTGAAAGAGTGGATTCTAAACCTTTAAATGAGACCATATTTTATTAACTTTCTTAACTATTTTTTATGCTATAATTGCATTATAGCATTATTATAAATAATGCTATAATTGACATTTATATAAAAAAAAACTTAATTAAAATTAATTAAACAGAAGAGTAATTGCTGTGAATTGAAACATTTGCAATTAGAAATTGTAAGCATTACAAGATGCCTTTACACGTAAACAAACCCATTACATTTAAAAAAAAAAACATATTTTCCAGACAAAAAAAACAAGCGTACTAACTGCAGAGGACACAAACGACTGCACTCGGGTTAAACTGGAGCTTTGGGTTCAAGCAAATATTTACCACTTCAAATACTGCCACTGCTTTGTACAGTACTAGTGTTTTTGCACTTAAAAGGCACATGTTACAGCACATATTTGTTTTCAGGCTAAGTGTAGATACTGAGAACAGTATTCTGTGTCTGCTCTCTGAATCCAAAGTGGGTCAGTAGCCTAAAGATGTGTACAATACAAGCACATTTTTGTCCTTCTGAGGTATAAACAATATAAATGTACCCATAAATTCCAATTGTGTACCTTGAATTTAGTTTTCTACACTAAAGTTTATTTTGAAATTTGATTTTGTTTCCCATTTTTGATGAAAAGTGGCTGAAAATATAGCAGAAATAATGTCATTGTCAGCTTATTACAGCATTCCACATTATAAAGTAACAATAGCTGTGCTTTATGATGTTCTGATCTAATGCTCCAGTCCCATGCTAATCATTATTTCCTTCTATATCCATAAAAACAACTTTTTACAATAGAAAAACCAAAATATATTACAATAATGTCCACTAAATAAAGAAATTTCCACTTTGACCTTTGATGGTACCACCCTACCGCCTACAACCTGAGAGCATAAATCAAATTTATATAGACTGGATACTGGGCAATTAAAAACTACAATCAGAGTCATGACTACAACAGGGAAAAACTTTAACAAACAGAAAGTCCATTTTCTGAAAACATCAGCAGCAAAAAATGATTACTACACTTCAAAACTACGGCCTGTTTAGTTTCCTCCACTCACTCTGCTCCAACACAACATCAATGATTCATTGAGACAAAAATGAGAGCACATGTGGGCACACGGTTAATCTGCCTGACTGGCCCGGAGTCAGTTCAGGAATTTACCATCTCCAAAACAACCCCCCCCCCACGTCCCCACACACGCACCCCTGCTTCCCCCATTCACACACCACAGAAATGTCTGTACAAACAGGTTCCATTCAAATCACTTTTATTAGCATTGACCTTATTAAAGCACTATCCCCCATTAAAGCACAAAAAGGAACAGAGGGCAGCACAAAAAGGATGACATACAGAGCAAAAAATAATATTTTATTTGTTTTCCTGAATATGCAACTCTGTGCTTTATAAAACCAATTGGTGCTGCTTTGTTGCTTTGTTTTGGCAGTTGGAAAGAAAGAAAAAGAAAGAGAAAGAGCATGAGGGCAGGAGAGAGTGAGACAGTGTGTGTGTGTGTGTGTGTGTGTGTGTGTGTGTGTGTGTGTGTGTGTGTGTGAGAGAGAGAGAGAGAGAGAGAGAGAGAGAGAGAGAGAAATGAAATCAGATGCCAAAGTAGACAGATACGTAAAACGATGTGAAAGGAATTCCCACAGTGTGTGCCAGATAAGCCCAGAGGAGAAGCACATTCATCTGCCCTGGACAGGAGAACACTGATTTGAAAGGCTTACAACAAAACGGGAAGTGGAGAAATGATGCATTTTTCATTTCCTGGCACTGGAGCATTTGTGTGCATATGCCTGTATATATATATATAGTGTCATGTAAAAAACCTAGGTCACTCCATGGACTTTAACATATTTAAATATGTGGACATTTCACCAATACTGCCGGAATGAATTAAATGGCAGAACAATGTATAAAATGTATTAATAGAATGTTTTCTAGTCAGAAATAATTAGAGGACACTCACATTTATTAAAACATAAAATGTAAAATAATACTATTAGAAACTTTGTTAGAAATGTGGTGGAGACTGTGGTAATTAAAACCTCTGACATTAGTTTGGTTTGCTCTTGATTATTAAGTGAGTCGGAGCACCATAACGAAATGAGCAGACCGCAAGATGAGGAAAGAGGTTTCCAACAGTCAGAAAATGTCATCACAGGACCTACAGGTAGATGCAATTCATGTTAAAGCACGTGCATCTACCATCAAAAAGAGATGCACCAGTTTGATTTTCATGGGCGGTGTGCTGTCAAAGACCATCAGAGCAAGACTAAAGTTTGATGGAGAACACCGAGACGAAGATCAAGACAATGTACTTGAGTCATGGGGTGTCCTAATTTTTTCACATGACTGTCAACAGTTTATACATAAAATATCAAGCAGCCATGCAGACGGTATGAGTGCAAAATCAATTGTGTGTGTGTGTGTGTGTGTGTGTGTGTGTGTGTGTGTGTGTGTGTGAGTGTGATGCAAGCTGGGCAGTGTGTGTGTGCGTGTGTGTGTGTCATAATGGTGGGCCAGCCTGACAGGCACCACTTATAATCGCTTTAGGGCAGGAGTTGCACAACAATGTGGAGAGGCTAATGCCTGTGGTTTTGGCCCCTGGCGGCAAATGGGCTCATAAAAAATGACTGCTAGAATCGCAAGCAATGACACTGGGATCAACACACACATATTATTTATATCTCATTCTCTCTCTCTCTCTCTCTCTCTCTCTCTCTCTCTCTCTCTCTCTCTNAAAAAAAAGTTATAATACTCAACAACTAGTACCCCTTTTGGTAGGCACTGACCACGGCATACAAGAAACTCCCATTTGGAAATCTAGAAATCACAATTTGACCCTTGTCGAAATGGACTACATGCTTACGCTTGGTCACTTCCAACACATCACCTTCAAGAAAACTGCTCATTTGCTGTCCAATACACCATCAGCCATAACAGTATGTATCCTTGTTTCTACACTCAGTGTCCAGGTTTTTTCAACTTCACTCACCGTACAGGAGCACTCTGTAGTTCTATAATTACTGTAGTCCACATGTTTCTCTGCACACTTTATTAGTCTCATTTCACCCTGTTCTCCAATGGTCAGGTCCCCACAGGACCAGTGGGTCCTTCTCTGCCCTGCAGTGACACTGACATGGTGGTGTGATAGTGTGTGTGTGTTTAACTGGTGTAAGTGAATCAGACAAATCAGTGCTGCTGGAGTGTTTAAACCCCTCAGTATCACCGCTGGACTAAGAATAGTCCACCATCCAAAAACATCCAGGCAACATCATCTGTCAGTGGTTTTAATGTATTGGCTGATCAGTGTATATCAAGTGTTTTACAGATGGGTCCTGTCCTGTGTTTCGCTCTTTCAGAGTTTGTTTGGGAGCGGGCTTTGGGTTAAAACCAAATGAATTGCTCCAGGATTTGTTTAATTCAGCCAAAATCGGTAGAATGCATTGCAGGGAATATTTTGAAGCACACAGCAAATCTCTTCCTGTTCTAAAATATGAGTGAATTATGAGTGTAAATAAAGTCAAAATTTAATTATAGCTATTAGATTCATTATTCTTTTTTCTCACTGCTTCATTTGCAATTAGGCTGTCGGGGTTTTGGAGACCGATGCACCTTCAAAGGAAATGAAAAAACACAGCTTCTCACAAACAGTACTGATGTTTGCACAACACAGTGCAATGACAGAAACACTCACTACCACAGTTTTTGCTAGTTCAGACCATGCATTTAGCTGACAATGATCTGGGAGGAGACTAGGAGCTTTGACTTCAGCTTGAGATAATCTGCATAGTTTTGAATCCCTGATGGGGAAGCTATACTAAATGATTGTCCTTACCATTCGCTCTTGAATGGTCAGGAGGTCCTGTTTGACCTGACGCAGAAGCAGACGTAACTTGACATCAGTGACATGGAGCTTCTCTCTAGCCTCAAAGCTGTCATCCATCCCTGACTCTGGGAGCAGCTCAAATGTGATTTCTTGCAGAGAGCCCACCTGCTTCTGCCTTCCCGTCAGCTCCTCTTCCAGACCCTGCCAGCCAGGGGAGCAATACAGGTCAGTTAAAGCAATGCCCAACAATTACTGAATATGTACAAAATGCTGGTCACATCTAACCTCACCTGAGCCATCACTAATATGGGTCTCTACAGACCAACCCATACATACTCAAACTGCCCCTGAACTTTACTTTACTGGAACTAGAACTAAACAGCTTACAGACATTGCACACCAGCAAAAGCTATTCAATTCCCTCACTTTGTTACATTTATAAATTTGAATGATTCATATCTAGTACATGTACATATAATAATGATATATTGTGTATCTTCTGCCTATATCGTGTTATTTTGGGAATTTAACAAAATGGCACTCATGCTGCACCCAGAAAGAATCAACCAAATGCAATGTATGACAGCAGTGGTCTCATGCCAGACTGTCATGGAGTTACTAAGAATGGCAGAAGGACATCTTCAGTGACGAGACACACTTTCAAGTTGGTGGAGACGACCCACAATGCCACATCACCACATTTTGGCCTTCGTTACAGGCCCCCAACGTTATGTTAATGAGGTCTTGCAACCAGTAGTCACATATATGTATGTATGTGTATGTGTATGTGTATGTCTCTCTCTCTCTCTCTCACTCTCTCTCTCTCACTCTCACTCTCACTCTCCCTCTCTCTCCCTCTCCCTCTCTAATATAGACATATACAGACATACACATGAACTGCAAGCATTAAGAGGCCAGTGCCAGTGTCCAGCTCGCCTCCAGACTTTTGTGGTCAGACTGGGTCAGCATTATCAAAGTCTGGTAAATAAATCACAGCAAATACCCCGTGTTCCCCGTAAACTCATTAATGTTGCCACTAGGACTAAGATTAAAACAGAGGATGTTGAATTATCAAAGTGCTATAGAGCTAAAATGTATAGAGCGTACTGAAACGTGTCTGCCCATAACCAGCCACATACAATGCATGGACAAAAGTACTGGGACACCTGCTTTTTTCTTAAATCAAGGGCATTGAAAAGAGTTTATCCTACTTTTGTTGGTCTAAGTGTCTCTACTGTGCAGGAAAGGTGTTCTAGATTCTGAAGGACCCCACCTCACCCCCAATCCAATTCATCTCAAAAGTACTGGATGGAGCCTCATTATTCCACAACTTAATGCTAAGGGGCTTCATGCGGATCTAGCCCATGGTTGGCAAAAGACAAGGTTCCAAAAGGTTCATGTTTATCTGCTCCAGAGACTCTGCACACTTGAAAATGAGGGTTCTTCAGTGAAGAAAATGGTTCTATATAGAACCATGAACAAGTGTGAAGAACTGTGCAAGTGTTCTTTGCTTTGTGAAAGGGTTCTTCACATTAATGGAGAATAGAATATTTTGGAAAAGAGTTCTACATGGCACCAAAAGGGTTCTTCTTTTATTACAAGTTTGATATCATAACAATAGTAAAAGCCTTTTTATGCCATTTAGAACCCTTTTCCAAAATTTTGCATTTTCCATGAGTTTGAAGAAAGTTGTTTTATGTAGAAATGGCTGATACAGCAAAAACAGCAGCAAAACTTGGAGAACTTGTAGAAGTGTCAGATATTAAAAGTGCCGTCATACAAGTAAAAACTAGATTGTCAGATGGTAAGATGTCAGAGTGTTGTCTTGCGCAGTGTCCAGCTTTGTAATTTGTAATGAAACAGACAGTAGGTCAGAAGGGGTGTAGCAATACATTCAGCCCATGATTCAATTCAACTCAATTCAGTTTGATATTGGGTTCATGAATCAGAGAAGCATGTTGTTCCATACAGATACTAGAGCAGGAGGAGAGATGAGTGAGGCACACCACAGAACATACTAGAGAAGGACATACTACAGAACATACACAACATACTAGAGAAGCTAGTAAATTGTTGCTGGCTGTTCACAGATCAATGTCCAAATAGTGCAGCAGCATTAGATATTGTCACTTACTGAATGTTTGTTCTGTATGATATGCGGTTACATCTTTGTATTGCTATATGATGTTCAATGCCTTGTTGCACAGCTCTTGGTCAGTGTTCATTAAGTAATTATAATATCCACAATATCCTTGAAAACATCACAAACTGCCCACTGCTTAGCCTGACATGGTTCTTCTATGGCGTCAAATAACCTTTTATAGCACTTTATTTTGAAAGGTTTAGTTGCTACATCTAAGGAGTATGAACTGCACTAAGGCTGCGCAATATATCATTTCAGTATAGTTATCGCAATGTGTGCATAAACAAAACTTAAATCAGAGGATGTGCAATATTTGTATATATTATGATAAAGCATGAATCTTAAAAATCAATGAGTTTAAGGGGTTAAAACTATTGCATGTTTCAGAAAGCACACTAAAAAGCATGGGTGTGTGTACTTCGTAACTGAGGCAGCTGAATCGTGTGAGGGCTGGATCTGGGGAAGGGTGGGGGGCGGCAGCGGGACAGAGCTCCATAGCCTTTCTCTTACTCTCTTCGCACGCGTCTCCTCGCCTCCCGCCACCATCCAGCTCCAAAACAGCTCTGTGACTCACTCTGACTCACGCGCCATGACTACTTGCTTTTTAAATGGTCCAATATGTCTATCCTCACCATCAGACACTTTCCTAAACAGAGCAGAAAGAGAAAAACAAGGCGGAGAAACTGGCTTGTGCTAGTGCCCTGGAATAAATCAGGCTACATGTGGAGCAAAGGGTTGGTTCTGTTTGAATACACTGTCTGTGGGCCGTTTAGTGTGTACCACAAGAGTTTCAACCTGCACTCTGAGACTGAATATCTTGGACGTGTTGCGAAACAATTTAAGGGAAAACTGGATTCAGATCAGTGTTTTCATCTTAATTCAGAGCAATGACTGACTGAATTTGGCATGATACTTATCCCATGATGCAAAGCAGTTTTTGTTTCAGTGATGTAGACTTTAGGGGAACTACAGACATCATGTCACCCACTGGTCTTGCTCACTCACTCACACACACTAATATTCACCATCTCAACCAATAATTCTGAGGTTAGTGGTGAACTGGAATTGTTAATTTAATAAGAGTTGGGTTTAAATCTTGTTATCATGCTGAGAGAATTTCGTCATCAGTAATTTTCACCTTCAGTCAGTGGTATGACAACACCGATGGGTCGGCCCTTGTTCATGGAATGATATTTTGGTTAACACCATATGCCCACGTAACTTCTTGTATTCCAAACTGCTTATGGTAAAATGGGTCAAAGTGATTGGATATTTGTTGAGGGTGTGTTAAAGCAGGGATTCCTCTAATACGTGCAGGACAGGGGTGTCTCCAGTGCCAGTTCAGAAATTCACACATACAACTAAAATACATTTAGATTATTAGGACAAGCATTATATTGATTTATGAATGGCTTATCAGCTTATTTATCATTGCTGTTATGCTGTTTGTTGTTTTCTATCGTATGACATGATTGGTGTTTCTTACATTTTGTCAAAATTTTGTGATGAATGGACCAACAGAAATGCTCCAAAATGACCTGGAACAACGTCTTTGTACCTTCACTTCTATTTAAAACTAAGACATTTTAAGGTTTTTATTAATTAATTATGTTTTATTAATAATATTGTTTTGGTAATAAAATAAATATTAACTTTATTACCTTTTTATTATTTATTTATTAAACTTATATTGTTCTTTTGTTATCTTTTAGGTCTTATATGTTTAACTATATTTTATGTATATGTTCTGTATAAATAATGTTAGACATTTCTGATGATGATGATGATGATGATGATTATTATTATTATTATTATATTATTATTAAGTGTTATTATTAACATGGGTGTGAAACTGGAGCTTTCGGTGTTCTACCATGTTTTTCAACATATAAAGAAGCACCAAACAGACTTCATTGTCAGATGATCTGTAACACAATGAGTGTGTGCCTAAGCAGAATACACTTTAGGTCCCTTTGAGATTCTAAGTATTAAAATGAAAAGTAAATGTCTGTTCATACTGTAGACAAAGACAAAAAAGACAAATCGACACACGCCTAAAACAAATGCACTAAAAGCTTTAAGACACTCTGGTGCTCTGTCCATCAGGTACTCCTGCCTTGTGCCCAGCGATTCTAGACAAACCTTACCAAGAAGAAGCTTAAAAGATGGGTTGATGAAGGTGTTAAAAAAAATCACAATATTTACAGAGATGAGTGGATTAAAAAGCATTAACCCTTTATTAATCCTAATGTTAAATCTTCTGTATATTTACTTAGCCTGCCAGATTTTGTGGCATCCCTCAGGGTTCTATATTAGGGCCTATGAAGTGTGGTTAAACTCTCAGAGTGTGTAAGTGGGTCAACACTTCAGTTCCTCAATCTCATAACAAATTAATTTCAATATTAGTTCCATAGCATTTACCAAATAATGTGCAGCTTCCACTGAATGACAGGTTTTAAGATTAATATCAAGACCAAATGTTTAAAGCGTTGAAATCAGTTTGCACAGATGATAAAGCAATGTTCCTCTCCACCCTCGCCAGAAAGATATACGTAATGCCCACCACTCAAACAGCAGCTTTAGCAACATACTGAACATACTGTTCAACTGCTCTCTCTCTCTCTGTCTCACACACACACACACACACACAATCTCTTGCGCCGCTAAACTGAATCATGAGGCTGTGATGTTCTGTCCCTGGACTTTGGCCAGCAGCATGCTGAAATAGTGGTGTGTGCTGTGGCTTGAGCTGGAGGCCTCTGTCACGCCACTTGGACTGGGCACATGGATAGGCACAGGAGGACATAAAACAGAGACAAAGTGCGCCAGCCCTACTCTGCTATCTTGCCCCAGAATGCTTCCACCAATCTCCCACCCACCTGGCTGGCACTGTGCTTGAACCATGCTTTTTAAGCTCCACTGTAAAGCCTATCCTGTCCTACTTGGAACCTCTGTGGAACGTTCAAGCTCTGGAATACAGGCCAATGCTGCTGGAAACACATGGCTTCACCTGATTGGCTGGATGGGTAAACATGGCCTTTTGTTTGATAAACAAAATCAGAACAGAGTCAGTGACCTCGGCGTTAAAATCATTAGAATCGGACCAAATGATGTACTGTGCTAGACTGAAACGGTGGGGGCTGGAGAGGGTGGTGGAGGAGTTTTGGACACGGCAAAAAAGGAATGAGCATTGATAACAGACTCTATTGTAACCATCAATCCTGCTGGTGCATTTTCTTTGGAAAACCTACAGACATGCCCTGGCCTGGCTGCAGAAGTTTAGAGAGGTGTTGACAGCTTATCAATTGCTTCACTACTACGATTCCTGGAGGTCTCCAGCACTCTGAATACCAAATACTGCTCATTTTTCTTTTTCCCATTTCCCTCCCATTTGTTTAGTCTGGAGAAGGGGCACAAAGACATTCCCTCTCTCTTACTCCTCCCTCCCTCCCTCATCCCTCCCTCCCTCTCTCCCTCTTTTTCTAGGTTAATGCAGGCCAGATAGATAAACAAGGTACAGTACCAACTTTAAGGTCATAAATGACAACAGGCAAAGGCCTGGTCAGAACATATTCAGACAGGGGAGCACATCAGAGAATACTCCTCCCACCAAAGTGCATTAAACAACACCAGAGGAGCTCATTCCTAGCGGTGGCCATCAAATTCTAGAACTCCTCCCTACAAACCAACAAAGTTCATTTGTGCATTTCTTTTTTTATTTTATCTGTGCAAAAATTCTTTCAGCTACATTACAGACCATAAGCATTTTAACATGTACATATTTTCCAAAGTGTTTATTCTTTTTATTCAATGTGTTTATTCTGCTTATTCTTTCATATTACTTTATTTATTTATTTATTTATTTATTTAAACTATTACTGATTCTGATATTCACTAGCTTCAGCCGATCATCCCAGGGCCTTATATTCCAACTGGAACTGCATACGTGTTCACAGCAGTACCACTCCTAACGTTGCCACATCAAACACATCAAACGTTCACCAAAACAGAATGCTGAATGAACGGATGAATAGATGAACAGAAAAAAATAAAACTAAAAGAATATAAAAGATGATAGGCCAGGTCAAACACACACAGCAATGTGGGTGGGGAGGGAAAAAGCCGGGAGGCTCACTTGGAATGTGTATTTGTGTGTATATCTATTTGTCTCTCAGGGTTGCCAGATTGAGTGGTTTCCTGTCCTTTAAACTCCTTAAATCCCAATGCTAATTATTCAGTAATTACATTACTGAATGGTAACAAATGGTTGGTTAAGAACCATTTTTTTATGAGTGTAACAAGTAAACAAGTACTGTTTTATGAAACCAAAGTGATTCTACAATGACACAGCACAGAGAACCATTTGTAGCACCTATATTTTTGTAAGTGCATAGATGATAGGGCAAGATGGAGGCAGATGATCCGCTGTGGCGACCCCTAAAGGGAGCAGCCGAAAGAAGAAGAAGAAGAAGAAGAAGAAGAAGAAGAAGAAGAAGAAGAAGAAGAAGAAGAAGAAGAAGAAGAAGAAGAAAGATGTAGAGTATGGGTATTTAAGAGGAAAACCGTGTAAGTTCTACGTGTAGAAGTAATTTATTTTCACAAAAAGTGATATTTTTATTTTTAGTTATATTTTTTATGATCTAGTTCTAGATCTAGATCTATGATCTATGCTATTATACTATTATCATATTATTAGTAGTTCACCAATAAGGAATGGGAATTCTGGGCTGATACTGATATCAAGTATTTTCTCCGCACATTCATTACATGGACAAAAGTTTTGGGACACCTGCTCATATCCTGGTTTTCAATACTGTCTAGTGAAGCCTTTCTACTACATTTTGGGGCACTGGTGTGAAGATCTGACTGCATTCAGTGACAAGAGCATTATTAAAGTCATTATGTTTGAAGATCACCACCCCACCTTGAACCTCATCATTGCATTGTTAAAAGGCGCCCCCCTCCCATGCCTCAGAGTTCACAGCAGTTCCACTCACTAACGAGTGGCACCAGACTTTGACCTGGGGCCCTTGGATTCCAGTAAATTTTGTCATTATGCAACCTTATATAGGTGTCACCTTATCTGAACCCAAGGTGAACACCACACTGAGGCAGTCAGAGCCTGGGGGGAGCAAGAGAGAAGCACCCTGTTCTTCAGCTCACTGCAGGCATCTGAAATCCACCGCAGCTTATGCCAAGTCATGTTTGAAAGAGCACGGCGTCCCGTGCTGACGGTGGGACAAGCAGCAGAAGAGTAGTGTCTGCCAGAATGTAAGGGGAGGAAGAGGTGGAAGGAATTGCAGAGGGGCGGGCTTTCTGAAGAAAAAAAAAACAACAATTCTTCATGTTCTAGTGTGTTCCCAATGGGAGCTTCATGTTCGAGGCATAGATGCTTTGCGCTGATGTCATCTCACTCCCTGTGTACATGCAGTGGCAGAGGGTATCTGTAGCTTAGCCAATTTTTTTATTTTAATTCAAATAAGAACAGGGTATTAAAAGGCCATGAAATGTGAAATGGGGTAGAACCCAGGTCATCTTGGGCAAAGACTGACTTGCTACCAAGTGAGCTACCACCACCACGTTTTAGGACCCAAGTGCACAGCAAAGGAAATCTCAAAGCAGGTAAAATTTAACATAAAATTTAAGTGCTCCACCTGGAACACGAGGGAAGGCTGCTGTGTAACTATACTGACGGTCTGCTGCTTCAACACCACAGCAATGTGGTAAAGTATATGTGACATGAAACAAAGGGGCTTAAAGGAGATGGGTACTAAAAAAATGGTGTAAATTAACAATGGGCGTGAAATGAATACATGTGTGAAATGGAACTCAATGAAAACACTGGTGGGAAAACAGAACAAGGGAAAGGCTGGGGAAGAGTGGCTGCCTCAAATAACTGGGGAAAACAAACAGAAAACACTTCCAAAATTAAAAGACAAACTAGTTTAAAGGAAAAGGTGAAGAAAGACAAAACACCCTGAGGGGTGGCATCTGATGACCCTACCCCAGCCACACTGTCCTGCTGGAAAGGTACAGTATGTGGCAGGAGCGCCCCCAGGTCCGTTTCTGTGGACCACAACATCCCGGAGGCACATCACAGTGCAGGCTGTCTCACCGTCGACCGTACGCAAACCCAGGTGGTTTGCGGGACCCACTGAGCACAATATGGGCTTCAGACAGGACATATGGAAGGTGGGGTTAATGCGCATGGAGAGGGGCAGGGTGATGCAGCATGCCACAGGGCTGACTCTGTGAAGGACCTTGAAGAGCCTGATTTAGCAAGAAGCCTGTTTGCTGGGAGTACCAAGCAAGGGCAGGTCATTTGCTGAGAGCCAAACCCATTGCCCAGGATGAAACGTAGGTGCCACCTCAGAAAGGAGTGGCCTCCCAGCCTCCAGCCGGACCCGGTGGCAGCATCGAACTACCAGCTCAACTGAGCAGACCCCTGTCCCCATCTCCTGTCTGGGAAATGCAGGCGGAGCATACCCAAACTGGCACTCGAAAGGTGACATCCTGAGGGAGAAATGCCAGAGGGTGTTATGGGCATACTCCGCCCAGATCAGTTGGTTGGACCAGGCGGATGGGGACGAGGGGGCCAAACAGTGGAGGATGTATTCTAGGTCTTGGTTGACCCTCTCTGTTCTTATGGTCTTTAAAGACCACGAAAGGGTGTTTTGCTCTCTGGAGCCAGTTCCTCTACTGCTCCAATGCAAGCTTGAGTGCTAGCAGTTTGCGGTCACCCACATCGTAGTTCTGTTCGTCAGGGGTGAGACAATGGGAGAAGTAGGCACAAGTTCTCGCCAATACACAACCTCAAATCTCACACTGCCATCAAGAGCTTTGATTAAAACTACCATTCTCTATTTTTCAGTTTTTGACACCTTTAGACAGTTATGATGATTTATAGACGTTCTTTATATTGTGTGCAAATTTGATGATGAGTAGATTAATACAAATTTTCCAAACGTGAAGATGTGTTCCTTCTCCTGTAACGTTCCTATTTTGGAGATACAAGGGTCTTGTGTGACGGTGATGGACTACACCTTTAATAGCTCTTAATACTGTAATAAATCAAATCCATACTTCTACAACCATGCAGATCTGGTCTTCCAACTACATACAAGTAGCCAAAAAGGATTTTAATGAAACATGATAACCTTCAGAGGGAAGCTGGAACTCTGAGTTTGTTTTGAAAACAGTTTCTGCTGTTTTCATAAAGTGTCAGGTGATTGGCAGCGGTAGCGGTGTGATGTGAGTATAACATGACGTTCTATGGGGCAGGAAAAATCGATACCGGGCAAGAAGGCCAACAGGTCATTGGTGGCCATGTGCTGTGTTAAATATTTGCACTAGTGGAGTGACGTCCGTGCTGTATAAAAGTAACAGGGAAAGCAGACATGGGCTCCACTGCGTACGAAGCAAAGACATCTGGCTAGGTGTGTTTGTGTGGAAATACGCTGCTGCGCATGGTCACGTGTAACCTTTTGATTTCTAAACACAACAGCACAGCACACACGTTTAAGCGGAACACTCAGCCGACACAAATACACAGGTGAACTTGAAAGCTCCACCATGTCAAAATACATCACGTCTGAGAGGCTGCAACGGTAAGAAATGTGCTTCACTGGGAGTCAGTCCTTCAGGTGCTCCTCGTTCTCCCATACTTCATGGGTGCGTGTATCACTGCTAGTCTATATGGACTGAAAAAGGCTTCTACAGAAGAGTATGACTCACCTTATGCTACACGGAGATGAACATCTTAAAATACCATTAGTGTCACTCACTTTCTACATGGCTTCTACATTCAGAAGAGTGCAGGGAAATGAAGTGGACTATTAAGACTAATCTTCATCCTATGAATTGTTAAGGCTTTAAATATCTCCAGAACATCTTTAGATGTGACTTCGTGCCTGACGTAACTAGAAAAGGTACATATTTCATTAGCAATGCATCACAGATGAACAGGCAGCAAACCCAGACCTATTAGACCTTCACACAGGAACCGCTCTTTCTGTTAGTATACTTTCTCTTCTTTCATCCATTTCACCACAAAAACTTATAGTCTTTATGTGGCACAAAGTCCTGGGTGTTCTACATCTAAAAGAAGGTGGACTGGTTTCAACACAGCAAATGTGGCAACCAGAGTTGGGTCTCGCCCTGGGAGGTATGACATTAAAGCAGTGCAGAGTTACTTTGTAAAAAGAATGAGTTTACACTCTGGACTTAGGTCCAACTGGAACCAGTTCAGAGTTCCTCTCCGCTCCACAAATCAACAGTTTAGCTCAATGAATCAGCAGGAGCTTGAGTGGCGGTGGAGGAGGATAAAAAAAAAACATACATCTGTCAAAGAGACAAACAGAGTGAGAAGGAGCCAGCAGCTCCGGATCAATCCACCCCGCTCTTTCTGAAAAGGATGCCCACTATCCATGAAGAACAGATGAGGAAAAAAAGCAAAGAGCTTGAGTCCTCTTCCTTGTTACCTTTTCTCAAAGCCCCCTTTCCTCTCACCCCTGAGAAGTCCACAGAAGATAACAAGTGGCTCTGACAAAAGCAACTGAAAAGCTCACTCTGAGTTCGGCAGCACATCTAAGAATAAACAAGAGATGTGCAGTGAATGCCATGTCGCTTTCCCACACTCTCACCTACCCCAGCCACACACGCCACATTACTCTCGCTGTCACTCGAGCGTGCCTGCATTCAAAAGTCATTGACAGCACAGTGTTTGGGTCACTGTGCTCATAAAGTGTCCCCATAAAGAATAGGCTGCTGCTTTGAAGGTGTACGTCAGTGGGTGGAAATATAACATTGTAATATCTGTAATATTACACATATTATTTCACGATATGTAAAAAAACATTGATTTGGTTAAATTAAAGCACCTGCAAAACAGCAGAGACACATTTAAAAAACTCTTAATATGACACTGAGTACAATCAATTATTTTATACATTAACATCTGCAGAACTATGTATTAAGGAACAGGGTAAAAAAGGTTGTTTAAGACAATAATGATACTTTGACTTCCATATCCATTTATAACAATACTTTTATCAATTTATTATTTTTAATTATGAACGAAAGGTTGGTGTGGTTTAAGCAGGATTAGGTATGAGTTTCTGGAGGTGGGTGTATTTGCAGACTGTAATGGATTACAGATTATAGATGTGTAATTTGAGCTCCAATCTGGAATCTAGAGATTCTTGTCTAGTCCAGTGTTTTAGTAATTCGATCAGTACTTCACTTTAATACCTAGTCCTATTATTACACACTAACAAGACAGACTCACTTATTATGGCTGGACATTATTACTCTCATCCAATCACTGCACTGACACTTTATCTCCACATGATTAATGAGCCTTCATTTGTACTGTATTGGCACGATTGTTACCTGCTTATTTTTATGCAATTGCACATTACATACTAATATCCATAACGACACACTTCTATTCTGTGGTTCTGTAGTTTTAGATTTAGTCATAGTTTTCGTTAGGTTGTGTTTAATATCTTCTCAGTGGCGCCAGAAGTCAAAATCAACCCTGCAGCATGCACACACACACATATACATTAAATTCCTTTATTGGATTTCTTTCCACATGCATATGTTTAATGGTAAAAGAAGGAGGGGCTAGTTGTAACACACGCAGCGCTAGGAGAGGATACCTTCTACATATGCTACATAGCTTGACGTGAACCACAGACCAGCAATTTCAGAAGGAACAGTTCTCTGGACCGCTCCCAGGAAAACAGCTTTCACACCTGACCAAACGTACCAAACTGTGCTGGTGTAGGAGACCCCTAAAAGTGTGTTAAAGTAATGAATGCAAAATGAATTCAAATCTTTTCTACTGTGTGATTTGAGTGGAACGAGCCAGTCAGGAAGTTACATTTATTATTTTTAAAACAAACAGTACGTTTTTGCTAAAAGTGTCGATAAAAGCTTGTCACTTTACATATTAGAACTATATAACTGCGTTACAACTAACACCATGGTTTAGAAGCTGTACCTTAATCTAGGCCAGGGGTGGGAAACAGGGGCTGGAGTCTCCCTGCTCTAACAAACCTAATAAACCATGCAATTAACCGACGACTTGAATCAGGTGTGCTTGCGCAGGAAATGGGCAAACTGTTCCAGAATTGCCCACCCGGGTCTAGACAGATCTCACTGTGAGTTGTTTACATATTTCAAATAGTGCTATAATACAGCCACCAAGAGAGGGATTTGCCGTGTTTAGGAAAACCATTTCACACAATACAGCTAAGCCAACATTCCTGAAGACTTATGCCTCCTTACAACAGGAGAGGGTGATATAAGGTCAGGGTGCATGGTCTCTGTGGGACTGTTAAAGCAATCATTGCTTACTTTATACAACTTTATGGTACCAGGAAGAACCTGTAAGACCTCGCGCTTCATCAACTGCACCCTTATCCATCTTTGTGAGTCAGAGATGATGGATAATCTAATCAGTTTCTTAAAGATAAAATGACTTTTCAGATTTTTTAACCACAACACTGGCAGTGCCTGTGTAGTCTATATCAGTGCAGATTGTCTCCTCTGATAGCCAGAGGAAAACACTGAACTGGAGCTGAAACACTGTCATGCAGTGTGTGTCATAGAATTCGAGTGAAAAGCAAAGTCTCGTCACAATGGAGAGCTCTCACAGCATTACTCATGCTTCATAGTAAGGCAGGTCGCTGTGCTTTAAGCTTGCACGGCAAACTCACAAAAGCACAAAGCCTGTGGAATGTGGAGAGAACGCACCCCATACACCCGTGGGTGGAAACGGATTTACCTGCATGCGTAGTCTTTCATACACTACATACTTGGCGAGCATGGCACAGACACTGAGACAAGCCTTTTGGTATTAAAGGTGGTGTGGTGTGGTGTGACAACGCGCTACGCCTAACAACGTAACTTGGGTCCCGTCTCACGAGGTGGTTTCCATGGATTTCTAAAGGACTGTTTTCTTGTTTCTCTGGTTGTCAGGTGGCTTCAGGCATACGAGGAACACTACAAAGTTTGCTGGTATCCGTGCCATCCTAATTGTTTTGTTGGAACTTACTTAATAACACAGCCACCCCCACCACACACATGCAGATACACACATACACAAATGTATACACACACACTACACACTTAACCACACAGTCCGGCTATAAATGTGGCAAGAGCCACAAAACCTCCTTGTCAGCAGACACCTCATATCAAACATTACTCGGGACCAGTCATATGACTGCCAACGGTCACGGCAGGCAAGTGACCTGTTGTCTCCACTCAAATTCACCCATGTGCAGCATATAACAAAAGCCCCAATGCACTTATACAAGTCAGTGAATGGGGATTTACTGACTATCCCATGACAGAAAAAAACATTAAGGCACTCACAATGAGCTGCATGTCCTTATAGCAGTGAAGAAACCTTACGCCAGTGTTTTCCAGTTCAGTCCAATAAGTCAAACATGGGGACTTTTTCCTCCAACTTCTCGACTTACTTGAACTAAGCAATCAATAACACTCAACGTCCAGTGTGGCTATATTGTGAGTAAACAAGGTGGCTTGAGGAGCATTCTCAAGCTTCTCAATCGCATTAACTTCCCTGCAGACACTGGGTCTTCTAAGCATGCCCAGCATCAATCAGAGCTGACATTTGTTGCTGCTATTCTGCTATGGGTTCTCTGTGGTCTACAGCAGGGTTCTTCAAATTCAGTCCTGGAGAGCCAGTGTCCAGCAGTTTAGGAGATTCCCCTGCTCAAACATATTCCCTACACCTGGTGATCTACAGACAGAGTGTGTACCGGACGCTGGACACTGGGTATCCAGGACTCCACTTGAAGAACCCTGACCTAGTAAAAGTTAAAGTTGACAAAAGTGAAAGCAATGTGAAAATACCTGGAAAGTACAGAGTGGTGTACATTAACCTGCTCATCCCCCCAACTCTGCAGGGAGCAAGCACTGGACATGCACTGGAATGAAGACCAGTGTTTCTCAAGCCTCGTCCTGGGGGCACCCCTGCCCCACACATTTAGCTTCAACACAGCCCTGCTGCTTTGCGGAGCTTGTTAATGAGCTGATCAGTTAGATCAGGAGTGTCAGGGGAGCTCTAAAGTATGCAGGGTAGGAGTGCCTCTAGGACCAGGGATGAGAAACACTCCTGAGGGGTGAGGGGCAGGGCAAGTTCTAACGTATGTAGGGTAGGGGTGCCTCTAGGACCATGGATGAGAAACACTGCTAAGGGGTGTCAGGGCAAGTTCTAAAGTATGCAGGGTAGGGGTGCCTCTAAGTACCTTCCAGCCGGCGGAGCTGTTGCTGTCCCCCTTGTCTTTGAAGTAAGGTACGCTCTTCACCATCCAGTCGTAGATCTGGGACAGAGTGAGCCTCTTCTCGGGGGAGCTCTCGATAGCCTTGGTGATCAGGTCCGCGTACGACATGTTGCCCCATGCGTTGCGCCGGGAGGTGCTGCTCTTCCTCTGTCCGGAGACGGAGGAGAGCAGGGGCACGTGCTGCTGCTGCTGCTGCTGCGGCAGCTGTGGGCTGGAGACCTGCTGCTGCTGCTGCTGCTGGACGCGTTCGAAGTCGAGCCCCTTCTGCTCCTCATAGTCCTCGCTCTCCTCCAGCAAGCCCAGGCCGCCGCCGAGCTCCGCGGGTCCCGCCGGAGCGCCGGCGTCTCTCTGTCCGGAGGACGCGGGCGAGCACGTGCCCGAGTCGGCCGGGTTGGGGAGCTCCGGGCGCGGCAGCGGCCACGTGCAGGAGCGCGGCCGCGAGAGAGGCGCGAAGTCCGGGTCGATCTCTACCGTGAGCCGCGGTGCCGCTTCAGCCATGACGCCCAGCACATAGGAGCGACACACACACTCACACACAGACAGACACACAGACAAGCGCTTCAGACAGACAGCAGGACAACACCACAGTCCCCTCTGATAACCGTCATCCGCAACGGTCCACTGGAGCCGTTAGTTTGATCCCGGGCGGAGTTGAGCTGTGGAACACTCCTGTCTCACTCCGTCTCACTTCTGTCACTGACCGAGTGTGAGTGTGTGTGTGTATGTATATGAGTCTGTGTGTGTGTGTGTGTGTGCGTCAAAAGTAGGGTTAGTACAACGAACTCTCGTGAAGCCACTGGCCCCGCCCACTTCTCCAACTGCCCCGCCCTAACCTCGACTGACAGCCCGCACGAACCAATGAGAGTCGAGTATTCTGAATACGAAACAGAGCCAGGCTTCCCCTCGCAGATTGTAAACAATGGTCTTTAAAGGGCCGTTTAAACCCGTAAAAACCGTTAAAAACTGCGGAGGAGCGTTGAGGACAGGCTGTATGAAAGGCTCCAGCTCCTTCACTGTCGCTCATATCTGTGTAATTACGCTCTAATTACACACAACTGTGTTTACAACGTTTACACAACGTTGTGACAATAACTGTCAATGTCCACAACCTTTAATAATCTGCCAGTCAGCCCAGTCTAACGTGGGGCTCACCTGGGTGCTCCCAGCTGGGCTTCCCAAATGGGCCCCATCATTCCAGCCCAGTTTGATCTCACTAGGGCCCACACTGTCCCTGTTTGCAGGGGCCCCTGTTCCCTCCTGGTCCCATCACATGTGGGGCCAACATCCCTGAGAGTGAGAGTGCTGATTGTTACTCATTCTCCCCACCTCATCCTCAGTTATCTTCCCTTCACGTCCATTCGTTTAATCCAGCACAACATCAACCACAACATTAAAGAGGTTTTATATCAGATCTAGTCCTTTTCCCTCACAGTTTGCGATATTTGTCCAAGATTATCTTTCGATATAGTGTGCATTGAAAAAATGCTTTTAGGAGGTGAAAAACTAGTTTGATTTTGTACGCAGGAGACTTTTTGGCCCATGGGTGGTCCAGCAGTGGCATACATTCAGTGGGTTGCTGACCTTATCAAGCCAGACGGCCGATATATGCTTGCTATCTGGGATAGAACCCGAGGACAAAACTCCAGACGACATTAAGTTGGGCTGTAATGATGCAGCCCATTGGGGAAGCACAACTGGGAGCTGGTAACAATATATATACAAACCCACTCAGAGCCCATAGTCATCTGGAACCCACTGCAGGTTTCACCCATGTAAAATCCATGTTTCACCCCATATATGAAAACTCGTTCATAAATCCCAATGCATGTAAACAAGTCCACCCATTCAACTTACACAAAGGCCCCACCCATTCACATTAAAGTTAATTCACATTATGCTTCATTTAGATGTGTTACAATAGAGGCCAATAGAGGCCAACCAATCAGAGGAGAGTGCAATCATCTAAGCAAAAAATCATATGCAAAATCTTATCAACCCTGTTCAAATGACACTTTTCTTTACTTTCTATAGAGTATAAGTTCCCCAGACAAAAAGCTAAAATTAAATGAGCACCTTGCATGTTTAAGGTGGTAGTAATTTAGGCATTGCATGAGGATGATTGGTCTATAAATACCTGCACGGTGTGTAACAGAACTCATGGGGGTTGGGGTCATAATGTCCTACCCACATGAGATTAAATCTCGGTAACAATACATGTAAAAACTCATCTGGAACCCTCCCCAGGTTTCACCCATGTGTTATAAATTCAGCACATTAACAGTATTTATGCATGAAAAGTCTGCAAGTCTGTTCCCTGTAGATGACATTTCCTCTTTGAAATCAGGTCAGGTGACATTTATTGTTGTTGTTTTTATTATCAAAAATCAACAAAATATGTCATTTTAAGGGGGCACCCAAACTGCTGCATTAAACTGTATTTCTCTTACACACACAGTTACACCAATACTTTATTGTTACATTTCAATTCATTTCTACTTGTATTCTACTTATAACATTAATGACACATTTATTTTGGTACAGATATGCAGACAGATCTCTTTTAAATAAAGCCTAACTGGAATAAATACAAAATCATGTGTAATCATAATCATAAATGATCAAACACTGTGAAATAGCTCAATAAAGTGTCTCGCGGATCTTTGGCGACATCTAGTGGCCAGTGCAGTTATTGCACGCAATATGGAGTAGAGCTCTTAAGGAGGAGCGACGCGCCCTTGGTTAAGCTACACCTTCGCACTAGTGCGGGACACATTCAGTCCATGTGACCGGAAAAGCTCGCCGCCTTCACTAGTCGGCAGTGAGGCGAGCGAGCATCTGAAGACGGGAAGTGAGGAGCTGCGGTGAGTATGACCCCTGCTTCTGATACAACATCTGAGATGAGGAGCTGTTTCATGTAAACGCCACTCACTGCTGTTCTGGGATCAGCTGTGGAACGAGGACCCGTTTCATGTAAACGCCACTCACTGCTGTTCTGGGATCAGCTGGGAGATGAAGAGCTGTTTCATGCACACGCCACTGTTCTGGGATCAGCTGTGAAATGCCTTTAAACGACACCACCTCTGCACTCTTCCTGCAGGACGTTTCCATGATGTCTGATGTGTTTCGTTCATTAAACATTGAGGAATATTAATGGGAGACCCACACTCACTCCAGATGTTGATGTTTTCAGCAGATCATAGGCTGCACACATGTGTCTTTATTTTAGATGAGGGTTGGAGGGTTTCTGATGCAAGTTCTTTAAAATAATTGACAAAAAACCTGAATGTTATTTTTTTGTTTATGTATCAGAATTATCCTCAGGACTTTTATTCTGAAATTTAAATCCATTCGTTTAAGTGCGTTATGGCTTTATTAATATCATATTCTGTACTGTTGACACTTTGTGACTTCAAATTCCATTTTCCTTATTTTTTGTTTTTCCATCATCAAGGAGATCATACGACCCTAAACCTATGAATATTACAGTATGTATTGAACAACTAAATGTTTGTCCAAGAAACAAGCAAATGCTAATTAACAGGGATTTACAGTGACATTCACAGTAACCTGCCGTTGTGTTGTAGATTTTAAAGTTTCATTAAATAATCTGTTTTACATTTCCCTGAAATCTCTACTGTAGTGAATTGGGGAAGTTAATAGTGATAATAGTGATGTACTAATGGGGAGATTGTGAGCAGATGCTGATATCCAGTATTTTTCTTATATATATATATATATATATATATATATATATATATATATATTTGCTGATGTTGATTCTGATGCAAAGACACAGTCCCTTATTTGGAAATTAAGACCCAGTCCGTTTAGATTTGTTTTATGGAATGTGATATTATTTATTTTTATATTATTTATTTATTTTTACTTTACACCTAAACTTCTAGAACACAGAAAATGCATCTCCAAAACATTCATCTAATGTCAAACATTTTCAGAACAGATAATGTGCTGATTCAGATTTACTGTATTCACAACAAATATTCACCTCTTCGTTCATAGTTTCTTCCAGAATCTGTGTCATTAAACAGTTTATCCTGCTTTTGTTGGGAGTGTATCCATTGGAAGAGGTGTCCATAATATTTGGTCATAACGTGTATGATTCTGATGTAAATAAGAATAAGATGAAATATGCAAAGGATAAATACATTACACAGCTGAAAGACGTATGAGAGCCTAACTATAGTTCACTTTGATGGTATGTATGTATATATACTACACACTATGTAATACGTTTAGGTTTGTGCAATAAAATGAAATAAAAAATGTAGTGAAATGGTTCTATTTCTTTGACAGATTGTAACATAAAGGCGGTTATGATATCATGGCACCAAATCCTGTCATTCAAGCCATCATTGACTTGTCAGCCGGAGCCTGTGGTATGTTCATTTTCTATAATGCCTCTTACTTCATCTACATTCATAATAATAAACACCTCAGAATACACTCCTAAAAACAGTGTGTTCATTAACAGCTTACAGAAATCAGCTGTGTAATCAGTACTGTTTAACAGGTGTTGTGTAAGACCACCAGAACGCAGCATATCTCTGACACAGATTGTGTAATTAGAGCGCTGACTGTGTTAACTGTGATACTCAAAGCATGTTAAATGTATAATTTACAAACTGAAAATATGCTGATATACAAATATGCATTTATACATTTTATTAATGAAAACAATTTACTTAATTTAATGCAAAAATTTGTACTTTGTAAAGAAACACTGTTAAAAGTAACTCAATGTGCTGTTGATTGACTGTACAGGCAAAATACCATACGCTGTATGTCTAATGTGTTCTTCACCTTGTCTACCCTCAGTAGTTGTCCTTTTCTATAATACTGTCTACCTGCATGTAATATGAGCAGCTTTTTAACAGCATTTCTTTCCTTTTCGTTAAAGGTGGTATAGCATGTGTTCTGTGTGGCCAGCCATTCGACACAGCGAAGGTCAAGATGCAGACTTTCCCCGGTATGTACCGAGGGTTTGTACACTGCTTCATGTCCATCCACAGGCAAGTGGGTCTGCGTGGCTTGTACCAGGGCACCACTCCAGCTCTTATGGCCAACATCGCAGAGAACGCTGTGCTGTTCATGAGCTATGGGTTCTGCCAGGATGTGGTGCGCTTCACACTTGGGCTGGAAAGAGGATCTGAACTGAGGCAAGATATTTCTTTCAAGTCGTGGAATGATGTCTTATATGACATTACACTTTAGTTAGAAATTACTTGCAGCTCAGCTCTAAATATGGATTTTTCATTTTTCGCACATATGCTCTTATAGATTATACTGGATATGTTATATAACTCAGGAGTACACCGAGTTATGCACTACAGTATATTAGGTTATTGAAATATAGTTTTGTATATATAACTGGAGTAAGTTCAAATGTCAGCACATTATAGGGGATATTTACAGGTGATGTTTACTTGCTGAACTACCAGGGTGCACTCGTGTTAAAGCAACATTCCATTGAACTGTGATAAGGAAAATATCGTCTCCAAGTCAACATGCAGCAAACTGCACTATGTAACTAGTTAAAAAAGGCAAATCAATAGAGGATTTTACATTATAAGTCATATTCTTTTAAAATCCTGCAATATTACTCTGCCGCTTCAGTTCACATTCTTCTTTAACTTTGTGCAATGGATCCGTAACTCTAAGCTTGTCCGTAAGTGCATGTATATGTGCATAATGTATCGTGAAGGGGTTTTAATGGATCGGCTTTTGCCTGTTGTAGTCCAGATGCAGTTCCAGATCATTGTTTTAGCCACAATGTACACAGTGCCATTTGGTGTCCTCAAGGGACCAGTAACGGACATTGTTTTCAGGCACAACAGATAAAATGAACTTCTGAGACGTTTTTACAGCGGAACATGAAAACATAACATAATGTCTGAAATTATATTAAACGATTTGTATGTTAAGCTACAGAGTGTCACTGGTGGGAACAACACACTTTTCTTTGTTCTTAAACCAGCAAACAAATCATAGCACATTCTCCAAGAAGGGACTGACTGTAGACCCCCAGTGAGAGGCCCGTCTCTCTCACCTCCAGCAACTCTTTATGTCAATTAGGGTCTCTCACAAGTAGCTTCTGTTTTAAAGCTCAGTGGCTTAGTGATGCCAATGACCATGCTTTTTGTGCTATTTGAGTCCTGGAGATGAGTAGGACGCTGTTGAGATACTCTGTGCTACATGCAGAGATAGCTAAGATGCTTTGTGTTTTACATTTAAAAAATTGAGCACATGTGAAGTTCATGTGGTTGAACTTAACCACACAATTGTCATTTGTCCTGCGCATATGAATCCATGCAGTGAACACACACTAATGAAACATCAGAGGCCTGGAGCCTCACAGCTAGTTTACAAGCACTTTTATTTGCATTGTACAGTTGAATGATTTTTGCCGTATTGAAATTTGTGGCACTTGTGCTTTCATAACAGGTTATTTATTTATGCAATTGAACAAAAGAGGGAGTGTGCGATCGCAAATAACATCACTGTGATTTGCTCGCAGCTATGAGTACCGTTGATCATAGCTGTGATTTTATTCGCAGTAACACTCCCTCTTGTGTTCTACAGCTTTTAAATCATAAAAAAGGAAAGAAATAAAAGCCACAATTTCACATTGAGTATGCTTTATTACTGATAATACATTATTCTAAAATGTAGGTCCACAACAAATGAGTTATAAATGCATTATATCCATAAATGTGCATTAGCAATATAAAAACAATAAACAGCAAGCACAGAAAATGGCACAGTCCAGTCGAACTGAGGCAAACGTCTGCATCTTGTGTGCTGCTGTAGATAATGTCACAGGGTCACACACACACACACACACACACAAACACACATATTTAAAGGCACTAGGAGCTGAATGGTCAGGGAGGTCAGTCAGACTGTATTATATGATATTAGAAATGTTGCTTCTAATTTAAACAATTGAGTCCAAAATGAATATATATAAACTCTTACTAAAAATAAAGTGATGATACTTGAGTATTAATTAGCAGCACATTTTATCTAAACCATGGGCCTGTATTATTAACACAAACACAAAGATCAGATCAGATCAGTATCCGATGTTAACAATACAATGCACTTAGAAAATGATTTGATTCAATTAGAGAATAAAATGTTCACTTTAATATAATAATTAGTCGCATTTGATTCAAATCTTCACTTTTGACTTTGTCCATTTATTTCGATGAAAACAATTGTCACAAAACACAGAATGAATGCTTATTCTTCCTGCTTTTCATCAAATTCAAATCATCAGGTCATCCTCTCATGAAAACAAATGCAATCAGTTTGTGTAAAATAAATCTTGACACAGAAGTCTTTTGACCTTTCACATTCAGCCAAAATATATACTGCTATGGGGTGTATTCTCATGGCATGAGTTGGATCCACTGGTCATTGACCAGTGCCCGCTATGTTTCACTGCTTGGTGATCATTTGCAGCCCTTAATGAACTCCATGATCCACAGTGATGGGATATTCCAGCAGGAAATTGCACTGAGCCACTGGGCCCAAGCTGTCCAGAATTGGTTCTATGATATATCCACATTTGACACTGTGGATCGAGGAATGTGAAGAAGAATGTCCCATCCTTCAAGCATGCACTATCCTGCCTCACACTAACTTTCACAACTTTTACAGATGTGGGTGTTCCCAAGCTGTGCCCTGAGGCAATACCACTTCATGCAAATATACATACGGCTGTCTACTTTAAACGAACAGCATTCCTACCCATTTTACTGGACGGGTTTAAATTGCAAATGAACTGAACTGACCTGACCTGAATTCAGACATGTCACAGAATTTCTTTGAAATCTCATTCTCAGAAAGATATGATTAAACAGAATGGAGGTAAAAGCATATGGGACACGAGGAATGGATCCGAGAGAGATAGATGACTCTTGGTTTAGTAATTAGCAGTCATTATGTAGACATGGCAGTAATTACAAATATTTGCAAATGTGTTACAGCTGGGAAAAGGATAAAGGCTTTAGTTGACTGTGCCTAATGAGAGGGGTAATGAAGTCTTAGGTGTTTAATGAAAGATGTGTTGTGTTTTAGTGATGTTCAGAAGGCTTGCTCGGGCTCTGTGGCCTCCATCTTCTCCTCCTTGGCTCTGTGCCCCACCGAACTAGTAAAGTGTCGCCTGCAGGCCATGCACGAAATGGAGGCATCGGGCAAGATCGCTAGTGGACAGAAAAGGTAGCAATCAGAAATATTCAGAAATGCTTAAAATGGTCATAATCTCAGATTAACTGTATTCATGTGGTGTGATGTGGTCAATCACACTTAATACATATTGTTTCTCATATTCTTTATGCACCAGTTGAAGGTCTTTATCTGAGTTCTCTCTGTCTCTCATACTCAGCACGGTGTCGTCTGTGGTCAGGAATGTCTTAAAGACAAATGGTCCTCTAGGCTTCTATCAAGGCCTGACCACAACAATAGTGCGTGAGATCCCTGGCTACTTCTGCTTTTTTGGAGGCTATGAGATGAGTCGCACACTTTTTGCTCACACCATGGGAAGGAGCAAGGAGGACATAGGTAACTTGACTATCTTTGACTGTTTATGAGCTCTAGATGTCTTTTGACCAATAAAAAGATGTACACTTATCGTCAAAAAAATAGTTGCACCCAGAAGGTATCAATTGATTGCAATTCACATCTGCAATGCTGTTGTGCCAGACTGTTATGGAGTAATTTCTATGACAGCATGTCCTCTTCAGTGATGAGTTCTGCTTTTGTCTGTTGGAGATGACCAACAAGTCTAGAGGCACTGTGGTCAGTGCCAAGATCAACAGTTTGGCCTGATGTTTTGGTGTTTGGGTGCAATTTTGAATGATCCCAGATTATCTTTGATCTTCATTGCTGGCACTTTGAGAGCCTAATGTTGCATTAAACAACTAGTGGCATTTTTTGAATGCACACTTTGGTGCACTGTTCCAACAGGACTAGCGTCCACGTACTGCTGCCTTCTTAACAGCTGGCCTTGAAGATACTTTGAAGACACAGATACTATGACATGGCCGGTCGCAGAGCAAGACCTATCCCCAATTGAAAATGTGTGTGATGCTCTTGGGTGTGCAATCAACACTCCACCCAGACCACAAAATCTGCAGGAAAAGCTTAAAAAGATTTAAGCTGCGTTGAAAAATTATCACAGGACATTGCAATATATTCATGATTTCAATATAATAAAATATAAATGTCCTGATAAAATGTTCAAATTAGTTCCTGATTATTTCTGGAGTTTGTTGTGGTACAATGATTCCACATCATAAACAGATGTTCTAACAGATTTTCTAACTGTTTGCTAGGGGTTGTTCCCTTGATGTTCAGCGGTGGGTTTGGAGGGGCCTGTCTCTGGATAGTAGTTTATCCAATAGACTGTGTGAAGTCCCGCATTCAAGTGTTGTCTTTGGCTGGGCGACAGGATGGCTTTCTCAAGACTTTCATGGATATTGTGCGCAATGAAGGTAACTCTCACTTCAACACGAATACTGCAAACAGCTTGTTTTGTTTAGTCAGAGTAGAATTATGCTCGCTTTCGGATGGTTTGACGGGGAAAGGTCTTAAGTTTGTTATATCCAGTTTCTTTTTTGTGTCACGCTTGTTCACAACTGTCACGTTTTGATTACATACCCTGTTCATTTCATTAATTAATTAATTTCAACTGCAAGATGGGGCTGAGCTGAACCTGAACCTCCACATATCCTGAGAAGATATTTCAGATTATAAAAGCATGTCTTGGACTGCCACTTAAACTTTGTTCTTCTCCTTTCCAGGAGTACGGCCTTTGTACTCAGGTTTGACCCCGACTTTGATCCGGACATTCCCTGCCAATGGTGCACTCTTTCTGGCATATGAAGTCAGCCGCAAGATCATGATGAAACAGTTTGACGTGTGACTTTTTGGTCCATTATTTAACTATTCCAGTGTTTATCACTATATTGATATCATAATATATTTCTGTATAGAGTATTGAAATGGAAGAGAATAATATTTTTATTCCAAATAATCAATGCAGACTATAATATTTGGTGCAGTATTAAGGAAAGTCATTACAATGATTTGACTGTGAAAACTGGCCATACTCGTTTAGAATTAATCATGGCAGACAACATGAAAATTAGTCAGTATATTCTTAGCCAATCTGCATTGTCTGCTGCCAGCCTTTAATCTCGTTGGACATGTAATGTGTTAATGACAGCTTGGTCAACTTTTTAAAAAATGTAAATGTACATTTGGAAAGATATATATCTATAATCTATGGTAGGTTCTACTGCATAACTGTCTATTTTTTCTCTCTATTTGTATTTTTTTGGTACTGTTTTTATTGCCTCAGGTTTCCTGTACACAATTCCATATGATTTTACTGTAATCTAATGTTAATCTTAGATTAACCTTATGATTTTACTCATTCCAATGTTCTCATTTCTGTCCGATTATCTAGCTTTTAGCTTTTAGCTAGCTTTTAGTGCTGTTTTGTTAAATGACTTTATGAAAATGTCATTGAGTTTAACTGTTTGGAGAAAAATGCTTAGCTTTGCTAGAGGAGATATTGTCATATGATCAAGTTAGATGCTTTTGCAACAAAAGATTAAACAATATTATGGGAAAAGAACCATTTCAACGCAGGTGAAGCAGTAGGAAACTTAATATATAGATTTTCTTATTTTTCTTGTTGTTCCATTAATGAAGACAGGAAACCTCTTCAACTCCTTAAAACCATTCTGTGTTGGACACTCCTCCAAAGCCTTTCTGAATTTATGCTATGAAATTATGATTATCACAATGGGATTGTTACTTTAAATTCTGGAGTCTTTCACTCCCTTTTGGACATTAGCACAGGAGGACCAGGAAACAAAGGAAACATTCTTTCCACAGATTGGCTCAGTCACGTCACATACTGATACCACTTTTGTAGCTGAACAAGGAAAGTCAGTCTGTATTTCCATAATGTATCCATCTTCAGTAGGGTCTGTCTCTATGGTGAGCAGCACTGAGGCAACCAAACTAGCAGCAGTGGGGCGGTAGACATCAGATGAACAGCCCACAGAACAGTTCCTGAGAGACACAGGGAGCTTTTGTGCACTCCATTAGAATATGCAAAACACTCCACACCTGTGGTTATAATACATTTTTCATTATTGTTATTTTTGGCTTTGGAAAAATGCATCTGTTTTAACCATTGAGAAGCTGCTTTTACCACTGGTGGTAATAAAAGTATCATTTTAGATTCCTTATTTCTCATTTCTCATCTGTTGGAAGTGGATTCTTTAATGTAATCAATCAGTCAACTTCTACTGAATTCCACATTATTCTGGAAAAACAAATCCAATTGTTCTGATATCTTTGTATCTTTGGATTCTGAATGCCTGAGAGCTCTGGATCTCGCCATGGTGATTCACTTTCACAATCAAGAGCAAACCAAGCTAATGTCTCATCTACTCTATCGTTGGTCTAATCATTTGCAGCTGATGTGCTGCACCTAAGTCTAATAGGCATTTTACATAGTAACACGTGTGGCGTTCTTACTTTTATTAAATATATTTTACAAATGATTTCATTGGCCAAATGAAGATCATCTGTCCATATGATGATATATTCAAAGTTTCATGGAGTCTGATATTTTGTCACATGGCTCAGGGAATATTTCATTCTCATTTGAATGATGTGTGGTAGCTTTTACAAACAGTTTAGGTTAGAGAAGTGAAAATGAGAATTTGTGCACTTAAAAAAGAGACACTAGTGAAATTGAAAATAAGATTAATAGAAAATAACTATTGTTAATTGTTTGCACCTTTAATTTTATAATCACCCACCCCAAAATAATTGTCAGCTTTGTGACAACCTACCTGAAATGTCCTTTGATAATGAGCCAATCATTTTAAAGCAATAGCCATATTTGTACTAACCATTTTGAAGGTGGTCAGGTCTATTTGAATACTGGCATCGTTTAAAGCTGCAGTGATAATTATGGTTGCAAAGTGGCGCCACACCAGATAACTGGCCGTTAGTATCAACAACACTTAAGTTAGGCTCCATGTAGTACCATGGGGGTCACTTCATAATCAGTGTTGATGGGGCAACAGTGGAAAGTCTGAACCACCTCGTACAGATCTGGGAGAACCAGTCCAGGACCCAAAACACTGCAATCATTCTGAAAAAGGTGTAGGAGTGTATGGGTAAACAAGCTTGAATAGAAAAATACATGTACAATACAATGTGTGAAAAATACCATGTGTAATTTGTGTAAAACACAACATAGAATAAACAGAAGATAAAACAGAAAGTAGGTAAAACGATGAAGTATATTCATGTCAGAACAACCATCCATTTTATTATACTGTAAATTAGGTGGATATTTACATGTATGGGTGACGCTCTTATTCTAAACAACTTGGGTGGGTGAACAGTGTTAAGAATCTTGTCTAAGAACTTTTACTGGTGTACTGCATGGTGTGCTTGCAGATCAGGGAATCGAACCCTAGTCTTCCTGAGGAAGGCAGTGAGGTCCACTATGCTACTCTATCTCAAAGTAAGAGAACAGATCAAACAGAAAACTCAAACTAAAACTATCCAGTTAAGTCATAATGGAAAAGAACAATTCCATCCTTAGCAGCGAATGAACTTTTGATTTGTACAGAAATCAGAAGGCAGACGAGTTGAAAATGCAGACTTGGCTATCTTATTGTCAGAATACTGAAAGAAATGTTAATTGATTGGACACTGAATGAGAAGATCAGTAACTAGTTTCTCTGTTAGCTGATCTGAGTGCAGATTTTATTGAGGCATGTAGAGAAATAACTGATTTATTCTGTTCCTGGACCGTTAATAATTAATAACCATTAAAAAATCAGTTTCAAATTAACGTTACTTGAGACAGAACTGTCCTTGTGTTCCATATTGTCAGTGATGCAGCCAGAAGGGGCATAACACGGGCCCTGTATGGGTTGTCAACAGCACAATGAGTCCTAGATTGGACTCATGAGATTAAGTTGGGCTGTGAGGTCCATTTTGGAAAACTAACTGGGTCCCAGTAAGAAAACATGTACAAACCCATTCACAGACCTGACTACCCCAAGTTTCACCTATTTCACATGCTGGCCAGTTATGAAAATGATTAGATTGAATTGCAGTGTGTGTGTGTGTGTGTGTGTGTGTGTGTGTGTTATCACACAATTAGCTATAATATGAAAATACGGAGTATATTATTATTATTATTATTATTATTATTATTATTATTATTATTATTATTATTATTATTATTATACCTTTGATATAATGGTTTAGTTCTTTCCTTTGATCTAATTAGTGAAAATCATGAGTTTATGAAAACCATAAAAGTATTCCATCATTACAATGTGATGTTTATTAGAGTCCGTTTGTTGTGATATCATTGATTATGTTTATCCACACTGTCTAATCCATATAGGACTAACATAACGGTAAATATGTTAAACCTATCTATCACTGAAGTGTTCACAGCTCAAAGCTATCTGGTTGTATTTTTGTTCTTACCTTCACACACCTGTACCCAAGAGGTAAGAGGAGAAGCCCCACCCCTGTGAGACAGGAGGAATATTTAAAGCTCTCCGGTTACGTTCTCTCCACACACCATGCCAGCGGCTTCACAAACCAGTAGAGATGACAACAGTGGACATAATAAACAACAGCAAAATTGACAGACAATCAGCAATGGACAGACATTCACAATCTGACAGCACCAGACCAATCATACATGGTATGTATGAAAACAAGCAAGACTTGGATTCCTGTAGTCACAGAGAGCAGGGGAACATCTATTTTTACTCATGAATGAAATACACATAGAACCACTGAACGTTCAGATCTGGATATAAGTGGTGGACAGGTGTGCAGTTACACCTTGGTGAACATTTAACAATAGCCAGTCTTTTTCAGTTTTATTTGATTTGATAAATTCTGTTTTCTTCAATTCAGTCAATTCTGTTTTGAAAAAAGTCTCAGATTTATGTGTTGTTCAGTTTACATCTGAATTAAGTAAATAAGTAAACACCGGTGAAAACACCAGACTAAATTTATTCTTAAGGACAGTTAGTACCTAAAGGCCCAATGTTCTGTGGAATGAAAAGCCAAAATGTCAAAATGTCTGGATTATATATATCTGGCATTAAGCTAAAACAGCATTTCACATTAAGGGCATCATACTACCAATTAAACATGCTGGTGGGAGTGTAAACATATGGGGTTGCTTTGGTGCTTCAGGGCCTGAGAGACTTGCCTTGATTGTCAGAGCTAGGAATTCTGCTCTATGCCAGAAAAGTTATAGGATAAAATATTAGTTTAGCAACGTGGTTTGATCAGTTTAAAGACTTTCCTGACCTAAATATGTATCAGTCACAGCTTATAGAATTTAAGTGATGAAATTCTGTTTTCACATCACAACTGTCTCTTTAAGGTCTCATCATTTTTGAAGAATTACACGTAAACGTTGTTGTATGTGCAGTCTTGTTGAAATGAGAAAAAAAAACAGAATTATGGATCAAACAGTAATTTAAGTTTAATTTAAAGTGTTTAATTAAGTTCACAAAATGTTTTTCTTTAAAGTCACAGCTTTACAGGACAAAAATATATCCATCATGAAAATGGATGCAAAACAACAAAAATGGAGGTATAAGGTTTTGTGTGACAGTGGCAATATGAGAGCATTGTCTTGGAACTAGAACCCCTACATTTATGTGAAAAATGTTTTTATCTGTTATGTTACTGATTTATGGGTTAGGACGGTTTTCAGCCTGACTGAGCAAATCTTTAAGTAGTTGTCAGTATTGCAGTCTGCATGAATCACTGGCAAATACAATGGTATTCTATACTGCTGTCAGAATACAGAGCAGCCATCTGTGCCATAGGACACAGAGCTGCAAACTCATTATATAAAACAAAAGGAACAGTAAGATTTGTCTCACCTCTCAGTGAGCAGTGGTCTGTAAAATTGACCATTTCAGAGGAACTGCAGCCCTTTTTTAGGTTTGATGAGCATCACTGATACACAGGGTATTTGGAAGAGGACACTGCTAAGCTCTATTCAGAATCACCAATGCGTCTCAGGTTTCTGTAAGTTACTGTATACCTATACCTTCATCCGTATACCTGACAACCATTGTCTTAATAAGATTAGGAGGTACAATGACAGGCAAATGTTTGGACACACCTGATTGAATGACCTTAAAATGCTTCAACAATTGATATTTGTTTCCGAGACAAAACATACTGATCAAATATCAACATAAATTCTGGAAGAGACATTAAGTTGCTAAAATCTATCAGTCCAGAATGGGTTAGAAAGTCACCTCTTAGGCTCAGGGATACCAGTGAACCACATAAATAACAATGAAATTTTCCAAAAAAGTGCTTACCAAAATTCCTTCAAGAGCACAACAACAACTCATCCAGCACATCTTGAAAGAATTGGGTTCATCAACTACAGGCCTCACTTGCCTCAGACAAGTTTCATTCATTTGCTGGTGTTCACTGACAATGACTGTGGAAATGGTACTGATGACAGAGCAGAAAAGCAAAAACCACTGGTAACCAAAACTCATCTCATTATATTATTGAAGCCTATTGGAATATTGTTCTGTGTATCGAGAAATGAAAAGTGACATTTTTGTTACATACACAGTATTCCACAATAAGAACATCATCCCACAAGTCAAACATGGTGGTGGTAGTGTGAAGGTGTGAGGGGACTTTGCTGCTTCAAGACCTGCAATGATAAAAAACACAACTATAAATGACCATTTTTTATTATGTATATAATCAATAGATATGGTACTGTAAATGCTATGCTATTATTCTTTTTAAAAATGTCTGGTAAATTTTTTATTACACTGAGACCTGCCAGAGTAAACTGATTCATAGACAACTGTTTATTTCATATCCTTGGAAATTGAATTCAGAATGAGTACATGATGATGTGCATGACAGTTTGAGAAACTTTAAACTTTTAAAGTGATTTTCTCTCTGTTATTTTCTCACCACATCAGATGACGCACCTCGCTCTTTGGGTTTCTGCGGCTGGTTGTTCATTTGCCTCTCTGTCATTTTCACCATCTCTTTGCTCCCTGTCACTATATTCATGTGCATCAAGGTAAGAGAAAATGATGGAGGAAAAATATCACAGAGTGCTCTACAGCACCGCTGCACCTTCCAGCAGTTGTTGCGAATTAAATATTAATGAAGCCTTCTTATTCAGATAGTCCAGGAGTACGAGAGAGCTGTGATATTTCGTTTGGGTCGCATCATGGACAGAAAACCGAAGGGACCAGGTACGACAGCACTTTTTCATTTAAGTGAATAATCAATTTGCTGTATGATGACTCCAGGAGGTGGAAGAAGTACAGAGGGACTGTACTGTACTGTACTGTTAGTGTGTGTTGCACTGGTGGAGTGGATCAGACACAGCAGTGATGCTGTTGTGTTCAAACCTCAGTGTCACTGCTGGACTGTGAAAAGTCTACCAACCAGTAATATCCAGCCAACAGCATCCTATGGCCAGTGTCCTGTGAGCACTAATGAAGGACTAGAGGATAATAATAATAATAATAATAATAATAATAATAATAATAATAATAATAATAATAATAATAATAATAATACATTTTATTTATTAAGCGCCATTCTGGACACTCAAGGACTCTTCTCCTGGTCTAGTATGGTCTCCCAAATGATCTATACTCCTTTGCAAAGCTGACAGTTTCTCTGAGATGTTCTCAAGGTGCGATGTATAGTCCCAATCTGAGTCCCAACAGCTCTGCCCAGAGTCTCAATCATCTCAGGCAGCTTAAAGGGGCTTTTGACAGCTGCCCACACTTCTCTAATTTGATTATATGTCAGTGCAGTGCTTAGTCCAATCAGCAAAGTACTTGCAATAATGAATCCAATTGTGAAACTATCCTCAACATCCTCAACTGACAGCGCCGCCAGGCACACGACCCTCCACCTCTCCCAGAAGCCCATCGTGTATCCAGCTGCAAATGTCCCGTCAGGACACTCAGGTTCCCCCGAACCCTCACTTCTCATCGAGAAGATGGTGTCAACTGCGTTGAGAGACCAGTTGATCAAATCCATACTTTAGGTTCAGAAGAACAGCATTGAGCGAGTCTCCCAAGTGAGATAGTAGAAGAGCCGAAGAGTTAAGCAGGAGAGATAAGTGAGGCGAGGGAGGAAAGTGCGACCGCCTTCGCCGAGAGCCAGAAGAGAGTGGATGACCAACAGAAATTGTGCATTCAGATGAGCTTCTGTCTCTGACTTTACATCTAAAAGGTGGACCAACATGGTAGGAGAGTGGACAGTGAGTGGACACAGTATTTAAAAACTCCAGCAGCACTGCTGTCTGATCCACTTGTACAAGCGCGGGACACACAAACACACCACCATGTCAGTGTCACTGCATTGCTAGGAATGACCCATCACCCACATGGTGGGGTCTTACAAAGTATGCAGAGAAACAGATGGATTACAGTCTGTAATTATTGAACTACAGACGTCTCCTGTATGGGAAGAGGAGCTGATAAAATGGACAGTAAATGGTCAGTAAAGGTCTAACTGAAAAGAGAAGCAATAAAACTATGTCTGATGCAAAGTACAACTAGCTTCAGTTTCAGTAATTAGTAAAGTTCCAACCTTAGTACAGTTACAAAGTACAGTCTGAAGCATGTTCCACTCCTGGACGACTCAAATAATTCTGAGAAGGCTTCATAACATTTGAAATAAACCCATTTCCACGGTTCTGTTTTGTAGGGATGTTTTTTGTGCTGCCCTGCACTGATACCTTTACAAAAGTGGACTTGAGATCAAAGTCATTTGACATTCCACCTCAAGAGGTAAAGCTATAAACTACAGCTATATAAATTTACTACTGCTATAAACAAATGTTTCACAGTGTACTAATGACCACGCTACTCCACCTGTAATATTACCACTGTAGCTCAATAACAAACATGTTGAAGAATATAATTAAAGAACACTTGCTTTCCAATATCTCCAAGATCATCTTCTTCCCAAAACCATCTCTCTTCTGAGAGCAGATTCTGACAAAGGACTCGGTGACTGTCTGTGTGGATGGTGTGGTTTACATCCGAGTCAGCGACCCCATCTTGTCTGTGGCTAATGTGGCCAATGCTGACCTGTCCACTCGTCTGCTGGCCCAGACCACCCTGAGGAATGTCTTGGGCACTAAAAACCTGGCAGAAGTCCTGTCTGATAGAGAACACATCTCCCACAACATGCAGGTTTGGAGAACATACATTACATAAGTGCAATCTAAGAATCATCTACAGACATTTAATTCAGACAAACATCTAACACATCTGTAATGTAAACCACTAATATTTTATGGACACACGGAGTGAAATAACTAATACCTGTATACCTGTATCAATGTATAGTGCTTGGAACATCTGTTGTCTTCATATCTGTATTGTATTTCACCTGCAGCTTGCTTTGGATGAGGCCACACATCCATGGGGTATCAAGGTGGAGCGTGTGGAAATTAAGGATGTCAAACTCCCTCAGCAGCTCCAGAGAGCCATGGCGGCAGAGGCAGAGGCTTCCAGAGAGGCTCGTGCAAAGGTGGGCTCAACCAGAATCCACAGCATTCATTTTGACAACTTTTGAATTTGATGGTCACCTCACGATTATTTGTATATGATTAGGTTATTTATAATGAATGCATGCTTAACTTTTGGGTAAATGTAACTGTATCGTAAAATTAATGTAGCACATTCTATTAAAAATGTTCCTAATGTTAACTTTAACTTAAAAAAAAGAGTATATAAGAATATAAGTATATATATTTATCAGATGTAATATGAGAATGATGGAAAATAACATTAAATAACAGTAGTAGTGAGGGTGGTGTCATGGGAGAATGAGGACAATGACTCAGCGTTTTGCTGGAAGCCGTGACCAAACCAGTGTTACTATGTGTCTGTATACTATTCTCCTGACGATTACACATGAATAATGTAATGTTTTGTAAAGATTAGTGTTACACCACCACCCATGGACAAACTCCTGTTACACAGTACAGTGTGCATGAAATCATTACATTTGTCTTCCAGGTAGTAATCATGGACAGACTAAAAATGATTAAAAATGATCACTGCTCACTAAATCTCCACGTAAAATCTAACCTTCTTGATGCTACATACTGTATATTTAAGTAGCTCATAAAAAAGACACACTGACTACGGTTTGACGATATGATAAAAGTCTCCGAAAATATTGAGGTTTTACGATATAACACAATATATTTCCCAATTCCTCTTCCTATATTTTATTATTATTAATATTATTATCATCAACAATGGTTTATAGTATTGTTTGTTAAAATGACCCTTAAAGGTAATATAATACCTGATAATAGTAGGAAATTGGCGGGATTTTCTGTTCAGTTGTATTTTTTTATAAATACCAGTATTAAGTGAATGTATATGGTATGATAATCACACATTTTTTGCACCATATCTACATAGTTTATTGTAGGGGAAAAATGAAAAAGCATCTACACAATGTTAACTTTACAGGAGAAAAAAAGTTATTTTAAAGCTTCTTTTGCTCTCCACGCTAGCATTATCTTTCAGCCTCCCTTCCACATTCTCCTCAAGTAGCTGTAATGCTCAACCAGTGAGCTGCGCAGAAAAAAGGCAAATCAAAAATGTTACTAAAATGTGTCTCCTGAGATAAAGACCTCACAGGTCTCACATTGTGCTCAGTATGAACTCATTCAGGAATAACACCCATTTCAGGTTTGAGTCTGTGAATGACCTTTTCATTTGGGCCATTTTATTCAACTGAACATGTACAAATCTACTACTTATTTGTACAATATCTAACAAATAAATCCATTCACATTTCAACTGAACGAACCAGCTATTCTGCAGTATCCTTTATCCTTTATCAAATTAATCATCTCTCACTGGAAGCACATTATGAGAAGATCTATTCCAGTTCATGACCAGCAACAAGATGGAACTATATAAACAAAGCTATTAATAAATCTGAAATATAAGACAGAATGTTCTGAGAATTATATATATATATATATATATTTATATATATATATATATATATATATATATATATATATGCTTTTTTTGTTATGCAAAGTAATCTTTAGCTAAAAGTAGAGCTGTCTGTATATTACATCAGATTATCTCTGTTGGAAATTATTCCTGCTTTAGTTATTTATATCAAAACAGACAGTGGAGAATGCAGCTGCTACTGTGAGAGGAATTTTTGATAAAAAAAAAACTTCTCATGTGCTGAAAATCTGCTGTCCTGAATCTCACTCATTCTTATCTGGCTGACGTAGTGCAACAGCTCAATATTCAATGAGAAAAATACTATAAATTGAATTTTCTTATTAGATAAAAGTACTCATAGTTTTTTGTTTCTTGTATTTGCCAGTTGGTTGAGACTGATAGTCCAGAATTACATTAAATTAGATTAAGGATTTTAATTAAGGTTAAAAAGCTTAATCCTTAATTCTCCAACATTACAGCACTTTTGACTTCCAGGATGACACTTTTTTAAATAAATGGATTTTTTACTTTAGCAAATCTGGACCCAATTTGGTATCCAAAAATTATATAAACATTTTAGTGTCATAAATTACTTATATGAAACATCAGTAAAATCACAAAACAGTCTCCTGAGACATCAAATATTAAAATGAAATAATAAATTATTCATCTGGGTGTGTTCATGTAAAATTCATTTTTCGTTGTTTTGGAACTGGCCAGTTTTGCGGCTCATTTCACTAAAGTTTAAGATTGTCAGTTCTATGTACCAAACTTTAATGCACAATATGGACTGAAACTGTTGGCTACAGTTTACATGAAGAACGTTGCTTAGCTAAAACAGTAATAGTATTTGTCTGTTTTTATTGATAACAGAAAAACTCATTCAGTGTCAGAAAACACTTAAGCAAGTCTATTTCTATTTCTATAGCACATGTAGATTTAGGCTTCTAACTGGCTTTAAGCCTCCATTTTTTGTTAATTATAATTAATAGCCTGGTAGCTCCAAGGTAAAGCTTCCCTGTGTTGTGTGTCCTGCAGGTGATCGCAGCAGAGGGCGAGATGAACGCCTCTCGGGCTTTAAAGGAAGCCTCTATGGTGATTGCGGAGTCACCTTCAGCCCTGCAGCTCCGCTACCTCCAAACACTCAACACCATCGCATCGGAGAAGAACTCCACCATCATCTTCCCTCTACCCATTGACCTCCTACAGCACTTCATGTCCAGGAAATGAAATGTTGAAATGAATGATGTGTTGCTTTTTGTGGTAACATTTGAAATAATTCGCTGTTGTCTGATAGTTTGGCTGTAGATTTCTAGTAAAGGATTGAGTGAAGAATCATTTTAATTTACAGTAAACATAATCAGTCCGCCAGGATATTGTTGGTGTCAGAAGTGTGGTTCTTTGGTTTTACAGTACAACTATGAGGCACATGTAGAAAAGTAGCAATGCCAGTAAATGTAAATGACAGCAAGTATGCCTTGGCTTCTTATGCAAATGTAACTTTTATGACCAAGTTTTAAAAATACTCAGGAAACAAAAGGCTGTTCACTACCTTATAAGAATACAATCCATTTGAAAAGATCTGTTCTATTTTAAGGATTATTTATTTTTCCTAAATAATAATTTATTTTTATAAGCATTGTTATTTTGTAATATAGTTGGTAATATATATATATATATATATATATATATATATATAATGTGTGTGTGTGTGTATATAGCACCTCTAAATTAAATGTTATATATGTTCATACTGTAACAGTTTTGTTTTCCTTAAAACCAGTGGATATTATGTAGTCAATGATAACATAGTAAAGTCCTGTATTACCACAAATCTATATGTTCATTAAACATAGATCCACAGGGAAATGCTGTGTACAGCAGATTTTGATGACTTCTTCCATCAGTTAAAGGAATACTGAAGGCAGACATAATGTGACTAACATAATTACACTGTAAAAATAAATTAGTGTGATAACAACTCCAGCAACTGTAAATGTCTTTGATTTATTATTTAACTCAAATTGTGAAATAACTAAACATAAAATAGCTTAGATTTGTGAAATTCAGATTAAACCTAAGACTACAAATTAGAAACATATACAACTTTTTGATTTACCACTGACACGTCTTAATCCATATCCCAATAATAAATAAATAGAATAAACAAAGACAAATCAAAACACTTTTTGGAACTTAATCAACTCTATATTGGTGTCGGATTGTCATGTATCAGTCCTGTTACCCTCCTGTCTTCCTGTCTTGTCTTTCCACCATGTGCTTCTGAGCACATGTGTTTTATTTTGTTTTGGTCCTGTCTCCACCCTTGCTCCACCCATTTCCTCTGTGTCTCATGATTAACCCTGCCCCTTCATTTCCCAGCTCCAGGTGTGTATAATGTTGTCCCTCTATTTAAGACCCTTTGGTTCCGGCTGCCTTTTGTTGTTGGAGTTGCTGCTGCTGGAGTTGGCAGTCTGTGTAGTGAGTACATAGTGGGTTTCGTTTGATTGTCTGTTCCATATGTTTGCATAGTTTACATCTGTTTTTGTAACCTGTATTCTTTATTAAATCCTCAATTCCTGTGAGTAGTCCTGCTTCCTTTGTCTGCTAAGCGGGGCTCATTTGTGAAGGTGATTTCTCCAACATAGATGTTGTGGAGGGCAAAGAAAAGTCTGATTATACAATTAGACCACACGAAAGGTATATAAAGGACTGAGACAGCCAAAAACACCAACCATCAGTTTTTTTTATGGCAAATTATAAATGGCAATTTCCAATCTAGTTTCCTTTAAAGAATACATTTTCTACAAGCAGGGAGTTTTTGTAGTGTTCACCCTTTAAAGGATATGAATTTTCTTAGCACTTTATCCTTCACTTTACTATGAAAATACTGGAATACATCCTGGATTCCTAACAGGAATGCTGGTGTTTGGTCAGTGCTTCAAACATTGTAATAAAAGCCTCATACACTAAACCTGTTCTGAACCCAATTTTAAACCTAAATGATGGAATGCAAGTTATAAAATTGTCATGTTACACTGGGACTTTAACCTTTAAAATATTTACATTAGAGCAACAAGTCTGCTCAATGTAACATTTGATTACTTTGCTCAAAATTCAAAACTGGCTCTGGGCTCTTAAGGGTTAGTAAACTAACTGATCTGTTCACCCAAGCAAATGACATTCTGACTTCAATAAAATGTTGTGGGGAAAATTGCTCTTGAATGTATTTAAGCAGCATATGTGCTTAACTGACAAGTCAGCACAGTTAGCATGCTGTCTAATCAGGAACATAAAATGATGTACAATAAAATGTAAAAATCAGAGCCAGCAATTACAACAGACTGGACTACTGCTTTTTTTTTTTTTTTTTTTTTTTTTGGCAAAATGAATAAGGAAACTAAAGTTCCTTCAAATATAGTGATCAACCATAACATTTGAGCACCTTTTTGTAGTCACCATTTTCCATACAGGAGCACTTGTGGTCTATGATTAAAGACTGTCCATCCATTTCCCTGCATACTTTGTTAGCCTCCTTTCATCTTGATCTTCAATGGTCAGGATTCCAGAGTGGCAATTACATCTGTCAACACTTGTATGTGGTGTCTGATCAGTACAGCAGTGCTGCTGGAGTGTTTTTAGTGTCCACTCAAGACACGCTGCAAGGTGATCCACCTTGTAATGTCAGAGCAGCTCTTCTGTTTCTGCAGTTTGTCTTGGTCATCTAGTCCAGCAGTCCTCACAGGAGGCAGTTTGCTGGACATTCTTGGTTGGCAAACTATTCAGTCCAGCAGAGACACAGTGGTTTAAACATGTTGAAAGGACTACAAAGTGACAGTGAAAGTAGAAACCACCTACCTAATTTATTGTATATTCAACATGTTTTACTGTAAATATAGACGTCACTGTACTCAAAATATGACTCTCCCTTCATTACCTGTATAGGCAAGTCATCTTAGTAAAGTCACTGTAACACCATGTAGAAAACTGAACTCATATTAAAGCAGTAGAATACGATAGGAAGTGTGTTAACGTGAATTATACAACAGTTAGCTGATTGGTTGGTTGGGAAGCATTCTAACCGTGTTATTTAGGTCTTCTAATGTGTAGTTAAAGTGGACCCTTTCTTAATCATGGTGATTTGCTTCATGCAAATGTCCTTATTTATCTTTCACAAATAACACAACTTTTAATGAACCATCAAATAATCTCACGGGGTCTAATGCAACAATTTCAAACAGACTAGCTTTTCTTACAACCAATATTTTTATTACACAGCCACTGCAATAAGATATAACAGTCTAAAAAGTCTGCTAAAATCATAATGCTGCCATCTTCAGGTCAAACAGTATTTTAACATTTCTATTCTGCTGATTTAAATAGAATATTTGCTTCTTCCTGAAGGGAAGTCTGAACCTTGAATGACTGTAAAAGTGAATTATGGAGACAGAAATCATACATTTATTCATATACATTTGTACATCAAGGACAATACACACAATGTGTGCATATGTGAACTAAATGTGCTTTAAGACTTATATAAACTCAGTACTTAAATATAAATTAGTTAAACTCTATCAGTGATTTAACATACAGTACCACCAAATGTTCCAAGCTTTGTAGAAACACAAACATACAGTTTAAAGTTGTCCTTTTATTTGTTTCTAAATCCATACATTAAGTGTATGTATTGATTACCTTAGGCCTACACAGTAGCTGCAGCATGCTGTTTTCATCATATAGCCATTTGTGATAAAGATACTTACAAACTGTAACCTGTGTGTTTAAAAAGTGAGTCATCTGGGTCTCGAGTTTAACATTTAATACCAAAGTGCAACATATACAGACAGATGTGTCTTAATGCATTACGACTGCAAACTATAATCTACGGTTTTCTAGACTTACAAGTTGTAAAACAACAAAATCATAAAAATTACAGCTTTTAGACATGCTTTCTTAACATTTGCTTACAGATAAAGCTTCGGATGGATTGTACATAATTTAGGATACAATGATTGAAAAGGAGTAATACACAGTTGACTGAAGTAATCCGCAAACCTTTTAACTCCATTCACAAGTCGCATTAAAAGAATATTAATATTTATTCCGTAATTATGTCCATGGGACACACACACGCGCGCGCACACACACACACACACACACAACCAACCAGAAAGAGAGAAAAAAAAAAATCATTCAACACAACTATCACATTACAAACGCTCTCAAGTAATTAAGAGAATCGTAATATTACAGTGCTCTTGTAGGGTCCTATGATTTCTGTGACAATGGATTTTAATTGATGCATATTTCCTGAAAAATTGAAAATAAAATAGAATTTAAGAAAAAAATATATATAAATTGATAGTGCCCTACTTTTACAAATCTGGACCCAACGTGCTTTCCAAAAGTAATAAACAATTCAATGTCACATGACGTATTCAAAAGCACAAAATAAAAGCATCAGTTGGAACCTGTCAATCAGTATACTTTACACTGTATACTACGTACAGTAAGTTGGTGAACCCCAGAACCTTTGTGAAAACTGTGTAGGTGGGTTTTAAGGAAAAGAAAATTTTGTTGGTGAATTAAACCCAAAATTGGTAGTTAAACCTTTAAAACCATATTTTTTTCATAAATGAGAAAAAAATGAACGGAATAAGAGCCTTCTGACCTCTTAATCTTCCTGACCTCTAATCAAAAGTACCTTCAGAACCTGAGATTGATCTCTGAGACAGGAGGTAATGATATAAAAGCAATGCAAGATGTAAACAAAACGAAATAAAGCACAGAGATCATAACACTGGAAATAGAGGCATTAATGTTGATTCTGCTGAGGAGGTCTGCACTGAGAATGAGAAGAATGAGTAAACATAGACAAGAGGTATTGCCTATATGACACATGGTACAATATCCTACTGTTCTTCAATCACAATTATAGCTGCAACAAATAAGTACACTTACTGTAAACAAATACTTGCAAAAAGGAAAATCAAGAATACAATCCACAACTGAAACCAATGACTTATAAAAAAAAAACATTCACAACAAAAAAAATTATTTACCATCAGACTGTCTGTCATTTTGACGTCAGTGTACCAGCATCTTGGCAACTAATTCTGCACCAATCACTCATCGTTTCAGTATCACTGGAGCTGTGGAGTCAGTTATGTAGCACTTTGCTGACTTATACTAGTGCATCACAGGGAATTAGAATATGTGCATTTTCCCCACAAAGTGCATAAAGTGAAATATTTCAAGCCTTTTTTGTTTTACTTTTGATCTGTATGGTTTATCGCTATTAGAATATTTCATCTTGAGTTCGAGTAAATTACTAATAAAACAGCATCAATCCTGTGTCCATTTCAGCATAGAAAACCACAATCATGGGGAACACTGCTGATTTGACAGTTGTCCACAGGACACTGATCAACACTCTCCACACAGAAGGTCATTGGGCAAAATGTGGTGGGAAAAGGTGTCACCACACAAAGATGTATCCAGGAAGGGGGCTACAACTGCAGCATTCTTAATATCAACCCCCTCCTAAAGCAGAGACCTCAGAAGCGTCTTACTTATCAGGAGATTTTAGAGCACGTCATTCCTCATGCCAATTTCAAAATATGTTATATATTTAATGAAATATTCTAATGGTAAGAGGAATGGGATTTCAGGTTTTCTGATTTTCATGAGCTATAATTCATACTGATCAAAAGTAAAAAAAAGACTTTAAGACATTTCCACAATATTCAAATTCCTGGAGATGCACTAATAACCCATTCTGTAGTTCCCAGTCTCAGTCCTAAGGAATCTGTGCATATTTTTGGTTAGAAAACATAAAATATGCAACAATTTGGAAAAAAGAAGCTTCTGCCTTACTGAAAGCTATAGTCATCTGTAGATGTGACTTGGTTTAGATGGTTTTAGCATGGCTTTATTGTTATAGACCCTGACAGTTCCAGTGCAGTTGATCAGACAAGGCTTTTTTTTTTTTTTGCAAATCTATTTGAAGAAGCGAGGTATTCCAGTGCTAATCTACACCACAACTCGCCATGCTGAGAAAATGTCCTGAAATTTTGCTAAAACTTTGTTTCATGTCCTATTACTTCATGCCATGGGCAGAATCTAAATTCTGACTGACAGTAATGTATCACTGAAACTTTGCACATGCTAGAAGTTTGGTTCTAGCTGCAGTAGGTTGAAGCCTGACAGATATGATGGCCCTGCAGTGCAACATCATATATAAACCAAGCCTTACTTCTGCAGCTTTATGGCAAATACTCTCCTGTAGTGCCACAGAGCTTTAACAGAATAACATATACAATATCTAGGTCAGTAAAACTGGAAGACTTATGGAAGCAGGAGGAGGTCAGCATACAAATAATGCAGGACAGGAACCAGTAGCCACAAAGGGCAGATTTGGTGGATGAATGTGGTTTGTAAACATTGCAGACTAGGGCCATGTCTCACTAAGCAGGATTTATTGTTTAGCCAGCTAAATTTAAACTTACTTTGGACTAATCCAGGATTTCTGGCTCGCAAGGGCCTTGGCAACTTCTGCTTACCTCTAAACCTGCTCTGACCAGGTTATTTTGAGACTGCAAATCACAAACAGTTCTTCAGCCAATCAGGGCAAGCCAATCAACATTGACATTTACAGCATTTGGCAGACAGCCTTATCCAGAGTGACTTACAACAGTGAAGGTCAAACCAGGTCATTTTTGAGTCACTTACTGCAACAAATTATTATTAATCACTAGATAATAAATTGCTTTACCAAGTCCAAACAAACAAAAATAAAACCCTGTTCTGCACAATATGGAAATTTAGATTTTGCATCTACTGGCAATAAAGTTAAGAGAACAGGTTCAAGCAGAGGATACATGAGTGTGTTTACATGCACTCAATAATCTGATCTTCGGATGGGATTTCTGTAGTGGGACTATTCAAGTGGTCATGTAAACGGCATACTGAATTCTTAGATTGAGTTATGGTCTAGAAATCCATATAAGAAATCCGATAATGTTCGTTTTCTCAGTCTGTGCATACACTCTTCCTACTGACCTGCACCATTCTCTGATCAAGGGGCACACACGACCCAGTGGGGTGAGGTTTTTATCTTCCATTTGCAAAATAGAAACCTGATTATTGCGTTACTCACATAATTTTCCCATTACTTGATTCCAAATTAGTTAGATCAGGTGGGGTGGATTAGGGTTGAATCTAAAGTCTGCAGGAAGGTTGTACTCTGTTCTGTAGCATCACTCAAAGAGCTGGATATACACCGGTCACCCGTAACATAACTCTTATTTCTACATTCGTTGTCCATTTTAGTAAACTGACAACAAAGGAGCACTGTGTAGTTCTATAATTACAGACTGTAGTCCATCTGTACAGTATCTCTACATATTTTCTCAGTCTCCTTTCACCCTGTCTTCAAATAGCAGGTTTTATGTGAGTGGTGGGTCTTTCCGAGCACTGCAGCGACACTGGCATGGTGGTGGTGTGTTAGTGTATGTTGTGCTGGTTAAAGTGGATCAGACACAGCAGTGCAGCTTGAATATCTAAACCTCTCAGTGTCACTGTTGGACTGAGAACAGTCCACCAATCAGAAATATCCAGCTGACAGCGTCCTGTGGGCAGCATCCTGTGAGCACTGATGAAGGACTAGAGGAGGACCAACACAAACTATACAGAAACAGATGAGCGTCTGTCTTTGACTTTACATCTACAAGGTGGAGACACTAGGTAGGAATGTCCAGTAAAGTGGACAGTGAGTGGACACTGCTGTGTCTGATTCGCTCATAGTGTAGTGCAACAAACACTAACAAACCTCCACCATGCTGGTGTCACTGCAGCTCTGAGAATGACCCACCACTCACATAATACCTGCTCTGTGGTTGTCTGGAGAGGTGGCTTCTGGACCACATTTCAACTGCTGTCATAAGTATTAAGATATACTTGTTTTTGCTGTTTATCTGTAGCTTACTAACAAAGTCTGGGAGTAGCACAACATTGCCAGCTGATCCTTGCCTACTAAGGCAGAAGTACATCAAGTACACCTTACCCTAAGTCCAGGACTACACACAGTTCAGGGATTTGAACCCATGACCCTCTGGTTGCTGGCTTCCCTCTCTTAGTGTTAATCTACTCAACCCAATTTCTGTGCATGGATATAGGAATTAACCATAGCTTTAGTATAAACCTGGGTTAACAAAGAAAGTTAACCACCATCAAAATGTTTTGTCATCCCGACTTGAATATGCTTTGTGAGACAGGCCCCAGATGAATGCATGAACTCTGTTTCCACTAATATCTCAACTAATGATTCTGAAAGACAGAAAGCCATACAAGAGTAGTCTTGAGGACATCCTGGTACTGAAATACATCAACATAAGGTCAAACCATGCTGGCTATCCTTTACATGGTGGATATCCATGGCCAACCTATGCTCAACATCTACTTGCACAATGACTGAGTTGACTGAAAAGACAGTAAATGCTGTTGAAGCTCACCATGCATGGCAATATGAAGAACCACTTTGGTCATATAAGGACGGTTTCTTTTTCAGAGTGAATCATGTTTTTTTCTTTTCTTTTCATTGTCAAAAACACACATACAGGTGAATACAGTATATCCTCATTAGATTGCACACAAGTTCTTAGATAATGTCCTGAAAATGTAGAAAGAAGGCCTATTTGAAAGGGCCCATTACCTCATTTGAAGACAGTGAGTGATGTGCCCATATTAATCTGCGGGTTTAATATGGTAATGTCTGGGCATAGAGAACAGGCTGCTGGTGGATTTGTATCCTTTGAAGACTTTGAATGGAGAGTAATCCTTATGTACAGGTGTTCTGCATCTTGTATTCCATTTGTTATCCTGGGAACGTTGTAAATGCTAGGAGCAAAACGTTGAATGACAGGCACCATGAGATCCAAAGGACATACCAGTAAATAGGCAAGAGAGGTTGTACTGTATTATGCATTAAGCAGGATAGAAACGTCTCCGTTTCAAAGCTTCTTATGGAACATTAATGTCAACATGGTGGTGGGCTTCAGAAAGTCAGTCAAATAAACGCAAAATCAATAGATCCTCAGCACATTCTTACTGGAAATAAATACTCTTCTGTTAAACTGAAGAAACTATTTCCACGTGTTCAAATTTATAAGACACACATTTACAAAGGGCTTACGTGTTTGTATTCAGACACACTCTCCTCCTGAGCCACTGAAATCCAGCAATATCAGCACCTAAGTATAATACATACTGATACTCACACCCAGCTCAGCCCAGACTGATGCACTGATCTATGACAATACAGAAAACAGTGTCTTCCAGCATGGAGGGGTACAGATGGAGGTAAATAGGGTGCAATTGTGTGTGAGAGAAAGAAAAAAAGAGATAGAGAGAGAGAGAAAGAGGCTTATCTGGGAAAGGGAGGGTGTGAGGGTGAAGCTGGGCTTGAGGAAGCCCGATGGAGAGGTGACTGGTTGGGGGACATTCGCGGGCTCAACTCGCCCGTTTGCAGACGCCACAGCAACTCCTCATTGGTGCGACTTAGTCGCTTCTTCTCATTACTCTCCTTCTCCACGTACTCCTGTAGGTTAGCATTCTCCTCGGAGAGTTGTCTGAAAAAGAGACAGATTGAATGCTAAATGCTTAAAAGATTTCATCCAAAACATTATTTTTCATACAACTCAAAATTACAATGCAATTCACTAGTAATTTAAAGCTTTTCAGTGAAATTATGCTTCATTGAACATGTGAAACCTTTCACTGAGATGTAGAAAAAGTGCACAGACCTGGACACGGCAACGTTGAGATCTATCCTTGCCTTTAGGTCCTCATTCTGCTGCTGTAGAACCTGAACACGCTCTTCCAAAAGCACATTCTTCTGGGCCTGTTTAAATTTGCAAATAGATTTATTAGCATAATTTACAAACTTTCAGCCGATACGCTAAACCGAACTTTCAGCCGATACGCTAAACCGAACTTTCAGCCGATACGCTAAACCGAACTTTCAGCAGATACGCTAAACCGAACTTTCAGCCGATACGCTAAACCGAACTTTCAGCCGATACGCTAAAGTAAACTTTCAGCAGATACGCTAAACCGAACTTTCAGCCGATACGCTAAAGTAAACTTTCAGCCGATACATTTAAATAACAAACAATTAATATAACAAGTTGTTCTGTTCAAGCCCAAACAAAGACAAAACAAAGCAGATTAAAACTCCTTGCTCAATTAAGTTGATGCTGGTCTGTAAAACGTCCAGGGCTGATTTCAGATTGCCCATCACAGTCGTCTGTGTTGCAGCCAGCCCAAGAATATGAGTGAAATGGAGGCCACTTCCCAAGAGGAATGGGCTACAAGAACAAAAGTGTTCTCTATTCAGTATTAAAGACACTTATAATGAAGGGCTTGAATAATTCTAAGCCTGCAGTCATCATTAAAAGTGGCATTTTGTGTTTAGATTAGTTGCTGTGTGTTATTTAAATTGTTCTGGTTTATTGGAAACAGCTGAAAGTGTATAAATGAATGAAAAGTAAATTTAATATTAAAACTGAATTAACCTCATTAACCTAAATTAAAAAATGTGCATCGTTTGCAAAGGGAGTTTCATTATTCTGATTGCAACTGTAGATGGACATACTTTACTCGTGTGTGTATGTAAACTGTGTTAAAGCAATAGATTGGTCTATATTTTTGAAAGCAATCAACAAAAAATTGTCGTTTTGTCAATGAACACAAAAAGCTGGTTAGCGTATGGGAACATTGGCCATTAGTGTCTGTTGTCGAGTTATTTACACAGGAACTTTTTGGATGTTTGAGCTGCTACGTTAGTGTTCATAAAAGTGGCTGACAACCCAGCAAACAGGCCATTTTCCTATTCATAGTACATGATGATGCTAATTAGAACAGAAACAGTCAATCAGAGTCTCACTCAAAGTTACAGATTAGCAGAATGGAAGACAAAATGGCTGCATAATTACTTACACTACTTTTTTTTCTATTGTGGGTGACTTTTGAGATAATGGCTGGCGCTCGGCCTCAGCGTTTTAAAGTCACTTAATTAAAATGTGATTAAATCAGCAAGACATTCCAATAGTAACAGTCCTGCAAGCTGACAACACATTCATTTTCACTTTCTTCTGGTTCAACATTAGCCCTCACCAGTTTCTCCAGCTCAGATATTTTGAGTTCCTGTTGATGAATCTGCTGGTTCTTCATCTCCAGAACCTGCTTCAGACTCTTCAGATCCTCCTCTATGTGCTGGTATGGTGCCAAAGCATCCTAGGTGAGGAGGCATACACACAGAGCAGATGAGAAGATGCAGTATTACTCATTATTCCAAGTAAAAATAAAGGCTCACACACAGGCTGCAGTAAAACAAAAAATCGTAATGGCTATTTAACAGCTGTTTTGACTGAAAATAATGAAGAATACTCTATGACTTCCATTTTGAACCGTATACAACAACAGCAAATCTAACTTGGGCCTTACAGTGCCTTGGAAAAATATTCATACCTCTTAAACATTTCCACATCTTCTCACATTACACCCACACACTTAAATGTATTTTACTGGGACTTTGTTTGATAGACCAACACAAAATAGCAAGCAATTGTGAAGTGAAGAGAAAATGATTCCAATTTTCAAAAGGTTTAATAAATAATAATCTGACAAGTGTTATATTCAGCCCCAATCAGTCACATGTCGAGGACACAGCATGTAGAAGAAGGTGTTCTGGACAAATGAGTCCAATGTTAATCCTTTATTAGTCCCACAGTGGGGAAATTCAATGTTGCAGCAACAAAAGGATAGCAAGGCACTCAGGACAAAAGTAGCTAAATAAACAGTACAGTATATAAAATATAAACATTATACACAATAAAATGTCAAAAACTCTCAAGAATGATATTTACAGAAAATTGCACATTATTGCAGGAAGGGAAATGGAAAGATACTGCACTCTGCTCACTCCCTGAATGAGATGCCAAGTGCTGCCCAGTGCTGCCCAGTCTCATGAATGGGGTGGGAGTCATTCTCCAGTTTGGCTAATATCCTTCTGGAGAATAATATCCTAACAACACTGGGTCTAAAGGGCTTCCCAGGACAGAACCAGCCATCTGAATGAGTTTCTTCACTCTCTTCCTGTCTTGTCCTGTCTTCCTCAAACATGGTGGTGGCAGCATCATGCTGTGGGGATGCTTTTCTTCAGCAGGGAAGCTGGTCAGAGCTGATGGGAAGATGGATGGAGCAATCCAGGAAAACCTGTAAGAGGCTGCAAAAGACTTGAGACTGGGGCAGAGGTTCACCTTCCAGCAGGACAATGATCCATACAAACATACAGCCAGAGCTACAATGGATTAGGTCAAAGCATATTCATGTGACAGAATGCAGTCAAAGCCCAGACTTAAATCTCACTGTCCATCCAAACAGACTGATCTTGAGATATCTGGCAAAAATGTCAGCCTCTAGATGTGCAAAGCTGGAAGAAATATACTCTAAAAGACTTTCAGCTGTAATCACAGCAGAAGGTGGTCCTACAAAGTGTTGACTCAGGGGGGCCGAATACAAATGCATGCCACACTTTTCAATTTTTATTTGTAAACAATTTTGAAAAACAATTTTGTGTTGGTCTATCACATATCACATCAATGTACAGTCAGTATATTCAGTAAAACAGAGATACAGTCAGAAAAATACACTTAAGCACATTGATGCAATTAAGGTTCAGTGAAGTACCACAATCTGTTCATCAGTGCTTCTGCGCAGGGCTTCCTCAAAGCGCTTTGCTCTGTCTCTCAGACTGCGGTTCTGAAACGTCAGTGTGTCCACCTGATCCTGAACGCAACAAGCAGAACACACACACACACACACACACACATCCACACACATTACCCATTATATTGGCCATCAATGAAAAGTGTTGTATATGTATACTGGTCATTAAAATGATGTTCTACCTGCAGCGACAGTCTGAGTTTCTCAAACTCTTCCTCCAGAGAGTTCTTCTGCTGTTCATGTGCCATCTTTAGATCTACCACAACAACCAGTTTCATTATAAACACTTAAACACACTGGAATAGAAGCAGATCCAACTGAATACATTACTGTGTGAAATAACAGATAAAGGCAACCAGTTAGCACCACTTCTGTGCACAGAGCCTCAAACCAGCTTTCATTTATCTTTAGCAGTTCCTGATTCAGCTGTTTGATTTCAGAAGGCACTCACTCTTGATTGTCCTGGCGTGTTCTTCCTGTAGGGTGGCGAGAGTAGCACTGTGGGCCTTCTCCATTTCCAGCATGGCTGTCTCATGGCTCTCACTCATCTCCTCCATCTGACAAAGTGTACAGGCCAAGCACATTATACAGAATGCCTGGTCAGACTGGAACTGTTCTGATGGCTTCCTTCTGACCAGAATTAGCCTATTTCTATAAAATATTCCAGTTATCCATTCCACCCTTTTCATTTCGGTTGCGGTGGGTCTGGAACATACCTGGAATCACTGGAGGCAGGGCAGAAATCCTGGATTAGGAGGGAAATGATTTTGATTCTTGAAGCAAGGGTTACATATATTGGGCATCATGTTTTGAACCCCTGGTCAAACCAGTTTTTTTATATGTAATTATATCTCACACCCTCTAGAGAGATTCCATTTTATTTGTACCATTTGAAATATCGAGTATAAACCCTTACAGTACACAGAACATGGAACATACCTTACTGTCCAAAAGTTATTCTAATTCTAGTTTCTCTAATCAGAAAAAAACCTTTTTATATATTTCCAAACAGAATTCCTTTTAAACACAAGCCTCAACAACTAAATATAATAAGTAATAGTACAGTATTTAGTACAGCTTCTATTCACGAAACATAATTTCTGATTTTTCCATTTTTCCTTTTAGACCCACAGTGAAGAGACTTCCCCTCAAAGTGGAAGGATGGACACAAACACCTGTGGATGTTTCAGAGCCTTTTTTCCTTCTGCCAGGTCTAGCAACGTTTATATTTCTTACATTGTATATTTTTGAAATGTTATTCCTCGTTATATCTCATTATCTTATACAAGTGGATTATCGCTCAACCTCCGCAAAGTACTGTCTACATAAAATACCCCACGTCCTGACAAGGTATAAAACAAGCAAGCATGCGTGTGCAGTTGCAGTGTGTATGTCTCTAACCTGCTGATGGTGCTGGGAGCGGAGCTGCTGTAGCTGGCTGCTCTGCTGTTTCTGCAGAAGCTCCTTCTCCTTCTGCTGCTCCTCTCGAAGCCTCGCTTGCAGAGCCTGCTGCTCCTTCTGCTGCTCTTCCTTCAGTTCTCTCAGCTCCCGCTCAAAACTCCGCTCCAGCTCAGCCTTCTCCCCCTGCAAACGCTCCCACCGGCCCACACTGACCACTACACACAGAGAGGAGCATAGATATATTAGACACATACAGGGAAAATGCACCAATTTGAAATATTAGAATTAACTCTAATCAGTTATGATAATCAATTAGAACAACATCAAATGTTTTCAGTAATACATTTCACAAAAAAATGCATATCTTGATTTTATTGGCTAAATGTCTTGATATATTTGTGAAGAGTGTGTTTTAAATAATGATCAATTATGCATACATAGCAAGTAATTAAGTGCATATTTAAATAAGTACCGTATTTTCCGGACTATAAGCCGCTACTTTTTTCCCTCACTTTAAACCATGCAGCTTATAATGAGGTGCAGCTTTGTCTTCTTATATATGTTATTTTCCAGGGTGTGGCTTATAGTCCGGAAAATACGGTATGTGTATACATAGAAAATATATAAAGTGAGGGTTATAAGAAATAAAAAAGGAAAAAAGATAACACAAGTATACTATAGATGTAAGTGAACAGGTACCAGACTTTAACAGGAGCAGTATAGATATTATTGCACTAATGAAGAAATGAGGTAGTAAAACAATTATGATCATGACGCATTTTTGCACTGCCTTCTTCTCGGATTCATCAATTTAATTAATGGCAGGGTTACCCTGGCACCCTGGGCTAAAAACCGTGCCTTGTTCAAGGGCCCAACAGTGGTCCTGCTGGTTACTGAAACCACAACCTTGTGATCAATAACCCAAATCTCTAATGCACTCTAACCAAAAGTTACCGGATTAGGCATTTCATCTTCTCACTTTTGATGTAAACACCTTTTAAATCCATAGCCTGGTGGTCCTCTACTTTAACACACCAGATTCAGCACATAAGAAGCTTTTAAATATCTGCACTGAATCGAAAACCTCACTAATCTAGTTTTCATGATGCATTGAATCGTTTACATTTTTATAAAGGTGGTCAACATGCTGACATCATGCTACCTTTTCCAGCAAACCACATCATGAGGGATGTGAGGGTGTGTACAGTGTGAATCAGAGCAGCCTCAGTGCCACTTACCCACTTCATCCCTGATCCGAGCAAGCTCCAGGGACAGCTCCCTCTCCTTCACCTCAGTATTCTCACTCTGCAACACAACACGCACAAAACAGCAGGGCCACAATCATTCACAATATCACACTGCAATGAGGAATCCTGACGGAGGAATCATCCACAATCAATGTGATAATGGAGCCCGTGCATCTGATCGAACTCACAGCGAGGGATTTCAATAGGACCACAGGGGATCCTCTTTAGGGTGATCCTACACTCTGAACATGTACACTCAAAGGGCAGTAACACACCATGATCTAACACTATTGATTTTCTGATTTCTGTCATCATAATTCACGTCTGCCTGCACAATAATGGAGACCACTGACATACAAACAGTGACCAATGTATAGCTCTCTCAGTTGCTGTACTGTCAGTACTGATCTACAGATTTGAATGAGAGATATCAGTACACTGAACTTGTACCAGGAGTGTCACAGCTGAACAGTTAACATTGACTATTTGATTCAATGCATTACTCATTAAAATGGAAATTCTTAATAAATCTACATAAATTATTAGTAAGCAGTTCGTAATGATGTTCACACATCCATACATGCATCTGCCTTATAGGTTTCATCCTGGTCAGGGATGCAGTGGATCTGGAACCTACCTGGAATCACTGGTGCAAGAACAATCCATGGACAAGGCACTAATCCATCGCAGGTGTACACTCGTTTATATCAATTTGTTTGTGTTGCTGTTAGCTTTTATATTAGAAACTTTTACAGGTTATTACTTTTATATTAGATTTATTTGTTTATTTATATTTTTCCTCATATTACTCTTTGTTCATTTATGTTCCACCTTTATTGTTTGGACTGCCATTAATAAGGGGGGGGGCAGGTGCTGCAATTTGTGTGGGGGTAGTGAATTGGGGGGATCTGTACTTGCTACCAGGGTGGGGGTGGGTGCACAG